>VZRO01004987.1:119220-236887 GCA_013397915.1 Daphoenositta chrysoptera | reverse complement strand
TTTTTTTTTTTTTTTTTGAGCTCGCACCTGCAAGGTTAAAATATACAAGGGGAGACCGACTAGACTGAACAAACACACTATCACAAATACACTATTACAGTAGGGTAAAACCCCAGACTCACTCAGTAAAGAAAGCAGTGCCTTTCAGAATTAGAAAAACAAATAAACACACAAGAAAAGTTGCCAGAACTTAAGCCCAAAGAACCTTCCAAGGGAAGTAAAATAAACTGAAAAGCCAGAGATTCTTAAGTGCTATAAAAAAAGAGAGATCATAGAGTAGAGGAGAATCCAAGGGAGAAGATTGAATCGACTAATAGGCAGGTATCTATGGAAATGTCGATCTCCACTGCTCAGAAGAAAGCAATGTTCATATTCTTACTGAATTTGCGTGGTCAGAAAGTGAGGAAGATGATCTTTATCTCAGAGCTTTAAAATAAGAAGCCAGGAGTTTTCAAATCCAGCTATCCAATGGGGCATGTTATTTCTTGTAGTAGAGAACAGATAATGTAATCGCTTTACATGAGAAGAATTTAAAAACTAGCCAGTTGAAGTATTTAGTCTGACCTTACATGCTGCTTTAGAACAAATTTTAAAAGAAATAATTAAAGACATGGAAGCAATTGGGAAATGAGATAAATGCCAAACTTTACCAAGTCATGTTAGGCTAGTTTAACAGCTGTACTTGACAAGCTAACTAATTTTCTAGATGAAAGAAATGAAGTATATCTAATTTATCTGGATTTCAGTAAAGCATTTGATACGATGTCATGTAGAAAATCATGGATTAACTATGGGAAAATCAGAGGAGTGTAAAAATTGTATGGTAAAAAGCTGAATGGAAAAAAAAAACCCAAACGATAGCATTGAACAACAATTTTTTTTCTCTCCTCCTTCCTCTGTCTCATGTAGAGACTGATATCCTGCTGCTGTAGCTATTGACAGGTTCTGAATAAAAGGGCTGCTTGTTTTACGTCACACTCAAGGCTCCCATCTTCCCAGGATGCATCTCCTTCCAGAAACGAGCCCTGGAGTTGTCTCCTCTCTGCAACTCCCACTACATTCAGTGTCGTCTTTAGCTTCTCGGTGAATCATTCACACAGATGATAAGCAGTCCTTGCTTGTCACATTCAGACCTGCCAATGTGTCAGCTGTACCATATTCTGGCCCTTATGTTCTCTGCTGTATTGCTTGTATTTGAAAAATAAAAAGCCTCAAGAAATAGTTGATTTGGTCAGATGTACCAAAGCTCTCCCCATATTTTGGGGAACTGATGCCATCTAGTTGAATGAGTAGATAATCTACATGTGCTTAAGTCATGGAGACGTGAGAAACTCAATGCTGAGTTCCTATGTGGAGTTAACAAGAGGAATATCATGGTGAATTCCCAAACTGCATTAGACTGTGCCATAGGAGCTACCACAAAAGCCACTGCACATATGAATGTAAGGAAAAACAGTGGTTTTCCCTCAGAAAAACCACCTCAGTGGAACTCCTAAGAAAGTACCCAAGCTGAGCTCCACAATCAATCATTTTTGTATTTTCTTCACTGATCTCAGTACAAAGTGTCAATCACACAATGACATCTGTAGATGACATGAAAGTAGACATGGTGGCAATGCTGAAGAGGCTGCAGATATCAGTCAGGAGCAACAGAGCCCTTCTGAGTTAACAGAAGTGACACTAAAGCTTATACTAAAAAGTGCAGGTCACACACTTAAGTTATAGGACCATTCACACCAGTTCTTGCAATAAATTGGGATACTCTGAGGGAGAATTCCCGAGGAAAGACTTTCAACAGGTATCAGCTGTAGAATGATATTACGCTTTCCAGTTCTGAGATATGAAAATGAATATTAAGATCTTAAGATGCAGAATTAATATCTGCAATTCTGTCTTCATATATCTTTGAGGTCCTAGTGTTCTCACTACTGTCCATTGCCAAACACATGTGCCATTGAAAACCAAATCCAAACCAGAAAAAAAAATCATCAAAGAAAGGTTATTGTGATGGGCAGAAAAATGAGAAAACAGTTCTGCAAAAAGACATGTAAGAACAAAGTGGGATGAACTGAAAAGTGCTTGGACTGAAAGCAAAAGAAAATTTAAGAGTAGAATGTTTCTTCTAAGTTACCCTCTAAGAGAATTTATGCAAAGAAGCAGACTTGACCCAGTACATTTTAATTTCTAATTTCTTAAGCTCTTCTATCACTAACCTAACTATTAAATACACATGGAGAAAAAAAAAAAGAAATGGGAATCCGAAAAAAAGCCATCCAAACCACTAATTATCTGCAGGGAAAGTGGGCCATTGATTTAAACATAGTTCCATTAATATTTTCTTTAGCATTCTAAACATTCTCAGAATTTGTTTTTGACTGATAATGAAAATAATCCATGAGCTGTCTACAGAATTAAACCTTTATCTTGAGTCACTATAGTCAATTAAAAATATTTTCTATGAAAATTCAAATTATCTCACCCATGTGCATTATCTTTCATAGATCAACTTTGCTTTTACTTCTACGATGGATATCCAATAGAGTAAGGTTTTTTAACTCTGGGGTATGAATGAAAAATGTTTTGATTGATTAAAATGTTGTTTAAACAAATGAAAATTTTGTAAAATCTCATTCTAGAAAAAAATGCAAGTAAATTGCACAAAACCAATAATTTCTGAATTTCAGAAATGTAAAAATTTGAGATTATTAAATGCTTGTATTCTAAAATAACTTTTTTGATTTTTATACCTTTTATTTTTCCTCCTGTCAAAGGAAGCATATATTTATTTTTTTAATTCTTCATTCATAATCTTTTTCTTCTGTAGTAGTCTTGAGATTGTCTCTATTACAGCCTGTATGTATGGTTTCTAACTTTTATACTAAAAAAAAAAAAATCAATGTTATTCAATATATAAAAAGGTTTAAATTATCATACTGCCATTGAAAATCAATTGATTTACTCCTTTGATTTTCATTAGGTGGGAATCTGTGACCCTGTTTTCCCTCAGGTAGAGTCTGATCCATCAAAGAACTCGACCTTTACCACCAGGGCTGGGTAAATTCTTCCTGAATATTTTCACATGGAACTTTATCAAAGACTTTTTGCAAATCAAAAACCCCAAGTATGTTAACTCATTCATATTTATATCCCATTATCTCCTACAAAACCAGAGTGGGTGTAACTATAACAGGTACCAGCAGACCTTCCCAGATGGAGACCTCAGCATCAACAGAACCCCAAGGAGATGTGACTCCATGGAACCAGGAAAGGCCACAAATAACACTGATGAATTTTGCTTTCCAAATCAGGGAGGATGAGACATTACTTGGTCACAAAATAACTACTGACTTAGATGGTATTTTTCCCATTCTCTTCTGACTAATTCCATAGACTAAATATTTTAGACCCACATTTGCCTCTTCTAAAGCCTGATTTTATACATATGGCATAAATTTATACATAAAATGTTTACTTGCACATTTATCTTCTATATATTCCCAGATGGAGAGCTCCTGAGAAAACCTCACGATTTTTCCAAACGCTGCTATCTCCAAGGGAAGTAAAGTATTATGAGATGTCCTTATTTCATTGGCACTGCTGGTTTCCTGCAGCAGGAAAATGACATTCCAACCAGGAGACATGGGGCAGTCTGTGTTTCACAGAAGCTAATAGCGTAAGCTTTAAGTCTTTTCCATTGAATTTCCCTCCTGGGAGGAAAGGCAGTTTTTATTTTGTCTTTGGGAACAAAGAAGGCAATGCAAACACTAAGTGATCATTTACTTGTTAGATTCCTAAATCACTTTGACCATTATCAGTTTGCATGGATGTGGTGATAACAGGCTGACCATCCCTTTTCTTAGAATATTCAAAGACACATTTGTAAAAGTGATTGAGATGTCTCCCTATCACCACACTTACACCTGAAAAACATATTTGATTCTCTTCAGAAGTGGCTATAGGGACTTGGATTTGGAAGCTATTTCTAAGCCAATAGAAAGCAAGTTAGGCAGGTACATGGATCGCTTGGGAAATGCTAATCCATTCCTGGAGAAACAAATGTAGTGACACAAATGTCTCCTGTTAATTTTACAGTCAAAATCTGAACACAAAAACCAAGAAAATGGATGCTATTTACCCTAAATAGGATACATGGTAATAGCCGACTCCTAGCATTTATCTTAATGTCGGGTGTATCCCATGAAAAGATGACAGATGCTTTCTCTATTTTCTAGAATACAGGGAGCAAGAGAAACATTTAAATGAGATATCCCCTTCCCCTAGCCCTTGGATATTCTGCAGGAACAACCTTTATCCCACAGATCCAGAGAAAGTCCCTAAAGACAGCATGTGTGATCTCAGCTGTTTAATCAAAACCAAACCACCAAAAAAACCCCAAACCAACTAACCAAAAAAAAAAACCAAACCAAAACTGAACACAGAATTATTCTATATTATACCAAAGCCCTAAGAGCTGGTGATTGCCATATTGCAGAGGTACCTGTCACTAAGCATAATGTCAGTTTGATCTTCTGCCAGCATACATGGACTCTCACACAGGTTTTTCTTTGGTGTCTGTGCTCCATCATGATTTATACTCCCAGCCACAGAGATACATCTGTTCCAGTAGTCTGGGAGTGCTTTGGACAAGCTCTTTTGTGCAAGCAATGTGAGTGACATGCCATGCTGTCAGGTCTTGGTCTGTCAGACACATCCCTGACATGTCAGACACATGTCCTGACCCATGGGGTACATGAGGACAGCTGTAAGAAAGTTATGCTTTTCTAAGGCTGAGCAGAGATCCAGGGATGACTTGGAGGGCATCATTTTAGATATTTGCCTACATCAGAATGTATCTTCCAAACTGCTGCAGGGTCCCAGGAATGCTGAGCATTCTCAGCAGACTGAACAGCTTTGAAACCATAGACCTGTTGCCCAATATCTAATAGGTAATTTTTTATACAGAAAATTCTGCATCCGTCTGATTTATGATGGAAGTCATGAAGAGAAAATCCTAACTGGTGAAATGATTAGTTGTGCTGTGTGTTTCAAAAGAATCAGCATTGGGCAAACTGCCGTTGACCACAGAAAGCGTAGAGTTAGTCTCAGAAAAGTGATTCTGAAATTCTTTCACAATAAGTGGTGGTTATTGTGGCTTTAAAATGTCCTCTACCTTGCTTTGATATACTTTCTCAGAGTAGTAAAATGGACATGCTTCACTTCTGAGGAACAAAAATCAGATAATTAAGAAAACTGGTTTTCATATTAAATAGATATCATTATAAGCACTATTATGATAAAGATTTGTTTGGTTTTTTTTTCTCCTCCATATTTGATCTTATTTGAAACAGATTTTCTTTCAGGTAAGGAAGAAAATGTTGTTTCAAATTAAATAAAATGCTTTGTTCTCAGATTATGTATATCCCCTATAAACACTGGGCAGTCTTGACATGAAGTCAGAACATTTTATTTAGAAAATATTGACATTAATATTTTGATATTACTAAAATAAATTTCCTTTTTTTTCCCCTTGTTTTTTCAATTTTGACCATAATTCTTAGTTCAGTTTGACACAAATTAACAAGTTCTTTGTTTTAGGCATCCTTAGGAAATCTACACTTCAGTGTAGAATTATTACCTAACTGAAATTACAAGAGCAGCCTTTTCAGAGGAGCAGTGGGAGTTGCTATTGTGGCATGGTCCCATCACCACAACAGCAGCCAGACCATTGGGAAGGGCAATTAAAACTAGACAGTGAAGCAGACAAGATAAGCCACAAGGAGTAGAAAGGATCTGCATGGGAATGGGGATAGCGTATTGATTAGGAGCCCTGACTGCACAGTCAGCAGCTCTCATTCCTGTTTAATATGATCATAAATTAGGCTGCATCCAGATAAGTTAATGTGAATTCACTCTCTGAAAAAGAGGTCAAGATGAAATACTAAAGTTCCTTGGGAAGGTGTAGAGGGATGGTAATTCAGCAAAGAGACTGAATTTAATTAAGAAAGATGGAATATATAAATGGAGTGAAGATACGGGCATCTCAATCAGTTATCAAAAAAGTACAGTGTGCCACTCTCAATGACAGGGCTATGCACCAGCCACAAACACAACGAGAAACGTGGAAAACAGGATCAACATTTAATAAAGGGTGGAAATCAAAGTGTACATCCTCAAAGCTCTAGCATTTTATTCAGAGAAGTGACAAGAAAGAAATTTCAGACTAAAAAAATGACTTTGATGGTAGTCTGGAAGAACATACATATGTAAATCTAAACCTCCGTTTCTGAAAATCATCCAGCCATTTCAGGGTACTGAAATCTTCACATTTGTCTAGAACAAAACCACGTTTTTCTCAACTTTCGAAAAACAACCATTCACCTTAACTAGGATAATCATCCTCTTCCACTGACCCCTACCTCTTCTCCTTTTACAGCTCTCTCATTTCACACCCACTCAGATAAAAATTGAAGGTGCGTTGGCCCAGAGCAAACTCAAGTCTAGTGGGATCAAGAATGATGTAACAGGACAGAGACACTCCATTCTATTCATCTTCCAGGGTCATTCTCCTGCATTTTATGCAGCTCTTGGATAAAACACACAAAGCCACCATGGAAGCTCTGTGGAGCATTGCCATGTGATATTTTTTTGCAAGGTACCAGCTGTTATTGGGCCTTGGGTATCCTTATCTACAGCAGTTGTATGGGGTTGGATGAAGGATACATAAGCAATGAAACTGGAAAATCTTGAGTCTCTGACCAGAAACTTCTCTCAGAAAATCTTCACCCAGCATTTGAAGACACTAAACACAAACAAGCAATGTCTTGTAATCAGACATCCCAACCTGAAGTGTAATTCTGAAAAAAATCTTTCCTCATAAAGAAAGACCTGATCAGTTGGTATGCTTTAGAAAACCAACTGATTATTTAATCTTGTTTTATTTTTGAAAAAAGAAAATCCAGCATATTTAAGTATAGCAAATTTAGTAATAAAGCTGCCTAATCTTGGTTTTATCCTTAATTAAAAACCCCCAAAACAACAAGACTAGCAAACCTGATGGAGTGGCATGGAAACAGAAGAGAAAGTTATGGCTAGATGGTCTCATTCTTGGAAGGAAGAAGAGATGGAAGGTGAAAAGGAGGAGGACAGCAGCCAAAAGGAATGTTATGGCACACAGGAGTCATAAAATATTACTATGGGAAAGACAAAGAAAATTAGAGGCTAACAGCAGTCTTAGAAGTTCCAGCAATAAAGCAAACCAAGGGATTCTGCATCTCAGCTAATGAAGCAACTGAAAATGCCTTGAAATGCAGCCTGCACATAGATTGCTCACAGAAGCTCAAGAAGTTCTAATTTTTTGTTTTCTTTTTTCAAAGAAAACATCCAACCTTCTTCCACTCCACTAATCCCATCCCAAGGAAATCATTCTATATTCTAAATTGACTTTGTTCAGTATAAACAAGCTCTGTATGTCACTAGCTTCCCAGCTTAAGGCTTTTTTTTTTGTGTTTGAACCTGTCCAGAAGCTCCTTGTTCATCCCCACAGACCTCCTGGCATGTTTGCCTGACTTCCTCTTTGTTGGGATGCATCACTCCTGAGCTTGAAGGCAGTGAATTCATGCTCGTCATTTAGGTAAAAACAAAAAGAAACAAAAAACCACCTAAAACCTATTTTTCCCTTTGTGCTGAATAGGTCTTGAACACAAACTAAGACAAGTCCTCCCCAGCTTCCACCTTCTTCTTTCAGCAACCATTTCCCAAACACTGAAAAATTAGAAAGCCAGGGAGCACAGTAGAAACAGGAATATCTGAAAGATCACTGAGCATATTTCATACAGTATCCCCCTTTCCCTCAAGAGTTTATCACCTCTTATAGATGTGTCTAACTTAGGAACAATTAATGGCTCTAATTGCCAGAGCTGTCATTCATTCATGGCACATTAGCACATAGGTGGGGGAGTTTTTTTACAACTTCTGCTATATATAATTTATTTCCCAATACATAGTTTCATTATTTCATACATTCTGAATTATTTCCAAGAAATTATCTAAAGGGTTATATTCCACATGTAGATTTTTTGAAAATTAGTTTTATTTTTTAAAATGTCAAGTAAATAGCTGGACTACAACTGAAATGGCAGTAACAATAACAAAAACCACATCCTAAATACTAATAATTTGTCCAGGGAATGGCTTATGCATTTCTTACTAGTGAAACACACCCTCCTGCTGCACTCCAACCCCAAAAATGAAGAATTTTCTGCTTTTAAACCAATAAATCAGAACTGTCATTTATGCAATAGGGATTCCGGTTTGCATATTTTCCTTCATTTACACCTCGAGATTTGCTGCCTTTTGCTTAATATAAACCCACAGAGCAACTGTTAAGAGATAACAGGCAGATGCGTAAGTTACCATTAATGGCTCAGTAGTCCTACTCGGTAAGAAAGGGATTGTATATCTGAAAAACCTGTTGCCTTTAAAAAATGAATGAAATTAGTAGCATAGTAATCCTCAGTGCATGGCATTTGCATAAAATTAAAATGGGCCTGCTCAAGGCAGCTCTGTCGTCATACTGGTGGTCCTGTTCAAGTAACCAGCATCATCTGCATAGATAATACCCTGTAGTTTGTATTTGAAGTTAAGGCACCTCACTTTTGGTGTTTGGTTGTACAATTGATAACTGTGACACCGTTTGGTTTATGTCTGCTGGAAGACTTCTGCTAAATTCATGAGTTTCAGATTGCTGTAATCTTGTAATCAAAAGCACACAGACAACCTTTTCCTCCGTAAATGTTTCACCCCATCACTTGGGGATAGATTTGGGAGCCACTTAAAACTGTGCAGCTTTTGTCAAAGCCTTTTTTTTCCCCCCTAAACCAAAAATGCAATAAAAACAAATGAAAGCAAGAAACAAAACTATTACTTCATGACTCGATAACTGCATTTCTCCACTTCCAGTAATAACTTGAATTTGGGCTCTTAAACTCACTTAGGAAATGCCATCATCATAAACTGTACATTGCTCAGGACTCTTTTAACTACTTCTGTAGCTACTAAAACACTGCAAAGGAGCTGATATTGCATTAGAAGAGGAGCAAAACGAGGCAAACTCCAGGCATCCCCCACCCTCTTAGTGCCAGGTGTTTGTGTGAGGCCTTACCTGCTGGGTAACGCTCGATGACAGGCCAGTTGTCCACCTGTAGGGTGGCATTGCCACCACTCCTTGTGAAGCGAACCACATGGTACTTCCCATCGTTAATGATGGCGTTCATCTCTTCGATGGCGATGTCATCTGTCCCAACATTAAATTTAACTCCAATTTTTCCCTGGTGCTGCATATTTGAAAAAAAAAGAAAGAAAAAAGAGGGAGAAGAAAAAGAAAAACTAATTAAGAGTTGTTTTAGAAGAAATTGAGACAGTGTGTCATACAGGGGAAAATTTCTAACAACATCTTCCCTCCTCGGATGTAACTTCTGAAGGCTTGCGTGTGGCAGTGACAAAGCTTCTGACAGCTCAGGAAGTCTGGGACTTCTTTTTGATGGGTAATTGATATTCCAAATGAGTTATTTCACCAAATTGAGCTCTCTCCTTTTCCAAGAGATTTAGATCAAGATGAGGAGGGGGAAGATGGAGGAAAGCTCAAGGTTTCTGGCTTTGTCCTCTCCCTCACCTCCATTAGGATTAAACAAAAATTTTCCTTTTAGACTTTCAAAACAGAAAGCCTTGCAGTGTCACTTGGAAGAGATACACGAGTTTTCTGGCCATAAAAGCCAAATGCCAGCCCTTCTTTTCCTTTTTTTAAGCCTCATTCATACTTAGAGTCTTCACAAATGATAACAAAGAAGGAGATGTTTTTTTCTCTTGGAGAGATTTTTGGCATCACATTGTAGTGATTCTGAATTAAGCCAAGATCACACTGGCTGATTAACAAGGAGTTCCCTGTTCAGAGCCAGAGAGCAGGGAAAGGCATTTGCCGACACAGGGATGGTAGTGTTGTTCCCACTAAGGGCAGAGACTCATTCTTTTGCTGGGATTTGCGTATAAACTCCTGTGTCTGACTGCTCTTAGAGCTAAGGGGACTTCCCATGTACATCCATACCTGGGACAAAGGCACCAGATTTTCCAAATGATTGTCATATTGGCATGTTTTCATTTTTATTGACTTTTAATTATTAAAATGTTCACTGTAATAGGACACCTGCATTTTAATAAAGTCTTTTAATGTCTATTAAAGTTAACTTAAGGGCTTTGTAATATTTTTTTCTTCTACTCTTCAATAAAGGTATTTATTACATTGAGGAGAAAAAAAGAAAAGCACTGCATAGTATGAGACTGGGGACTTGCACATAATAAGTGGCAATTCTACGTGAAATTTAATGTTCTTGGTACTGGTTGATCCTTCTTTAAAGTTAAAAATCTTTATGAATTTTTTACATGGCCAAATGAAATACAATGAAATATTTTACTTTATACATCTTGGTCATGA
The DNA here is from genome assembly GCA_013397915.1 of Daphoenositta chrysoptera. NCBI lineage: Eukaryota > Metazoa > Chordata > Aves > Passeriformes > Daphoenositta > Daphoenositta chrysoptera. The sequence continues at coordinate 226,401 of VZRO01004987.1, read as the reverse complement.
ACATAAAATTTTCCAGAACCAGTTTCACCTCTCCAGCAGAGCTCTTGTGTTTGCATCCTCTTTGTCTTAGTACCCTAGCGCTGCTTCCTGCAGTAAGTGTGTTCTGCAGCTCCTTGTCTCTGGAAGTCACCCAAGCAAAGAACTCAGGAGTTCTTCCACTTCGTTTTATTCTCTTTTTAAACACCTGACTTTGTTTTCCTACAGTGCTTGCAGTTACACAGCGGAGCAGTTACACAGCTGAGCAGCTGCTGAACACCCTTGCAGTTCCTCAACATTTTGGCACGACACTATCACCTCCTCAGCTATGATCTCTTTTGAAACAGTAAAAGGGCCACTCCCTGATGAGATCTGCAGAATGACTCTGAAAAATATTTTCTGTTTGCTCAGTTGATTGAACAATGTTCTAAACATTCCTCTTTTTTTCATTGTGGATTGTTTTAACATTTCTCCATTGGTTGCTCCTACTTTTCCATGTCTAGAGAGTGTCAATAGGGGATCCACTTTATCCAATTCATGCTCATCTTCTTTTGCCTCTGGTGTGAGTTGCATAGCAATTTCCCAGTTATCTTGGAAAAGTAACTGTAGCGCTTCTTAATTTCAGTTGTTTCAACTAGACTCAGAATAAATTTCACCCATTTTTTTCCCATGGATGCAGCAACTTATTTGTTTCACCTGTTTCATTCATATGCTTACTCTCTTTACACAGAAATGTCTACAAAGAAACATAACATTGTCCTGGCTTTAAAGTAATCTCCTCTTTTACCAATTTTTGAAATGCAGAAAACCAGCATGTAATGATAATGGCATATACAACTTTTCTTGGTACTTTCAAGAAATCAAAGGCTCTGAGGATTAAAGAAAGCTGACTAATTTTGCAGTGATTCATAATTATACTATTCATAACCTACACTTCATATACCGGCTTTCTTATTTGCTATACATATACTTTAGATTTTTTTTTAAATGACAAAGGAAACAAAACAGCTTTAAAGTGAATAGAACTGGAACAGGTAAAAAGAAGTGGCATATAAGGCACATAGATCAGCAGTTTTTCCAAAGTTACAGCAAGTGGGGCTGCAGCCAAGTTACCATTTGCAAATGGCCAGGTATTGGCAGGTGAAATGAATGTTTTTCAGACTGGAAAGCAGACTTTCAGCCTTCCTTTATAGGTATATACTTTCTAGTGAAAAAACCCCAAGTTTCCCTGACTTCCCTACGTTTGTACAGAAATACTGTGCACAGACACCAAACATGCAGACGCAATGGCAAATATCACCCTAAAAGCTGGTAACATACTACAGTGATTCTTTTGTCTTTATTTGTAATATATTTGAGACCACATATATATATATATATCTGAGACCACAAAAACCTCAAATTTTAAAGAATGCACTTCATTTTTTTCCAGACTTCTCCAGCACCTGTGGGCATCTCTGTACACTACGCGCCCCACCCCCTCCGCCCCCCCCCCGATAAAACAAGGAAGCAAATCTGTGTTTCAAATTGAATACTTCCTGATTATTATATCCATATTTAAGTTTGACTTCTGGACATCACATCAAACGTTATATGAAGTACAACCCCATTGTGCACAGCCCTACAGAACCACAAAACAAAACATGATGCTGCAACAAGCACCTTTCTGTGTAGATAGGGGGTTTTCTAAGCCCTTGCATTATCATGCAGGAATTTGACTCAAGGCACACCTCCCACACTGCAAGATAACATTATTTTTCATTTGTCTTTGTCACATTATTTTTCATCTGTCTTTGGTTAAGACCATGTACACACAGAATTTTTGTGGATCAGCTGACATACAGTAACCTGTTGAGATAACTTGATCTCAGCCCTCGGCCTTGTTATGATTAATCTAATGGGCCTGTAACCTTTTAGAAAGAACTGGTTTTTATATTTCCTTTTTTTGGAACAATATGGTAGTGCAGAAAGGAAAAATACTGATAAAACTGAAGCCTACAAAATTACTATTTTCACTTTGCCAGCCTCAGTTGCATAGTAAAGTGGTAGAAATTTTCCTTTATCATTTGTTCATTCAAAATAATCTTAGAAGTCATTCTTCCTGTCAGAAACAGCCTCAGACAAATGCTGAATGAGAGGTCCCCTCTTCAGCACCCTGCTGATGGGCACTATAGAAATGTCTGTGCATCACTAAATACTGCAATAAGTCAGCACTTCTGCTGAATGGTGCTATCCCTGACAACAACCCAAAATAGTGCAGGCTCATATTCCCACAAGCAAAGATGATAATTTCAGAGCTCCTCTGGTAAATATCAGCTCTGTACACAGAGCCCATAGAAGTCCACTGCACTGTTTATGGTTCTCAGCCTGTGTTTTCTTTTTCTCAATCTCACCCAGTTGTGAGAGAACAATGAAATAAATTCCTTTTCCTGTGTCTTTATCTATTCCAAACTGCTAAGGCCACAATAACAGACCGGAGTTGTGCAGGAGGTGGGAGAATTTCCAAGAAAGGTCAAAAGGAAGGACGCACTGACAGGAGAGGAGGGATGCATTTCAACAAGTGGCTTAAAGATTGTGTCTACGGAAATTATTTTGAACCTCAGATCTGAAGGTAGTAGAAATAATTCTAAATGACCCACATCACCACCACTGCTCCCTGGGACAACCCAGCACAGGGACCTTGGATTCATCTACAGATTTTCCGTGACGTTCTGAGCCCAACCAGCAGCTCTCCAAAAATGCCCAACTTTTGGTTTAGAGGTGCTTTGGCCAGGTAGATGTCCTGTTTCTAAGGCCAAGGTAGCTTTTATTTCTACAGTATCTACACAGACACATAAGTTATTTGGTGTTGGCTGAAGTGCCCCTGTACATTACTGCAACATGAAATGTAGGCTTTGTGTATAGCTTAAATTCTGCTGTCCAAGCTCACAGGCTAAGCATAAGTATGTTAATGGCTTCAAAGCAGTTGGATAAATCCGTGAGATAGCTCCAATTCTATGCTCCTAATGTGCTCTGAAACGCTGGGAGCTTTGATTGCTCAGATAGTATGGGATGTGTATGTGTGCACGTGTACATACCAATCACTTCAAAATGTTTTGTCTTCAAAAGCTCTGGCAGCTACTGCTGTAATCTAGCAACTCCAGTGGAGTATTTTCAAGCCTGTTTTATGAATTGCGTACTCTAAATACTTAACAGACTTCTGATGAGGCACCAGGAATGCTGATGAACATGAGAACCAAGCAAGAAAGGTGGAAAGCAAATCAAGCCAGCAGCTGACATTGCAATTTGTTCCCTGTTAGACTCTATTTCAGTGCTAACAATCTGCCAAAATGCAGTAAAACCAATGCTAGTATTATATATATATATGTATACACACACACACACAAATATAAATATATATATAATTGATATTTCCTATAACATCAGCAATGCTTCACTGCTCTCTGTAGCAATAACTCTGGAATTAGTCAAACATGAGTGCATGCAAATTTGGCACAACAGTAGTTTTAGAACAGACTGCAGAGAACCTAAGCTTGTAATGCTTACAACCTTTAACCACTTCCAAAGAAAAGTAATAACACTGTGACTCCCACAGGTGAACAAATAGAGAAGAAAAAATTCAAGTGTGCCAGCTTGCATTTCATATCATCAACCCCTGAGGCACCACTTCCTGGTGAACGCAGTAACAAAGTCTTCGAACTAACTGAAGGTTTACTTTGATTTTATTGAACTGTAAGTTTCTTGGATTTTATTAAGAGTGAGATAATTTTCACTCAAATGTAATCAAAGGTTAGTATTCTATATGACAGAAATCTATGCAAAATAATTAAAATAATCTCTGGGTTTCTCAATCCTGTAAAGAAATGCATATTTACAAAAAGTACTGCTTGCTTCAGAAAGTGAGGGGAAGGATACACAACAGACAGAAGATACACTTGAACTCCAAGACTAATGGAGTAACTACATATATTTTAGTCTAATAATCTATCATTATTTCTTATTACCATCTAGTATCTTCCAGAGGAAATCTTTCCTGGAAAAGGCACAGAAAATATAAACCATATGGAAAGAGTTCTTTGAGTGAATACACCTCTTATATTGAATATAAGAGTTTTCTGAATACTGAGTTTTAAATTCATTCTCTCAGGTTTTACATCATTAACCTAACACTATATTTTTTGTTATTGTTGTTATTGCTTTGGTCTATCAGAAGTGACAAAATATCCAACCTATATTTACTGACACTAACCATTTTTTTCCCCTTTTTAGTCAACTGCAAGTCAAGACACCACAGAAACAGGCATTCTCCTGTCATACCTCGAGTACTTACAGTCAGGTTCTGTGCCCTTTCATGAATTCAGAAAGGTAACCATTTGCAGGGATGGATTAGAGCTTTCAGCATATCAGTGCTTGACATACTGCAGAAAATGCAGGAGGGGCTTGAAACTCTGTCAGAGTGCTGGCAAGCAAAGTTACTACTCAGATGTTGGCACTTCAAGCAAGGAAGCAAAGATTTCTGCTGATGTCTGATAGGATGCATTCACCTGGTACTCAGTCTTTTGGCATCTGACAAGTGGGAAACGGTTTGGTTTTTCTTTCTTTTCCCAAAAACTGGTCATGTGTAGCTAGTGTGGAAAAGCAAAGACAACAAAACAAACCAACCAAACCTTCCCTTTCTCTGGTTTCCTGGTGAGGACACTAAGCTATTCCCAGTGTTCTTTCTTGCTAGTTCTCACCATTTATTTGCACAATTTATTTTCCCAGTATTTGTTTATTTCTTAATTTCACATCTTTGTAGACCTCAGGTTATGAGAAAAAAAACAAAACAAAACAAAATCTTTTCATTTTAATCCAAGCTACTTGTTCTGATAATTGTACCGGAAAGCTAAAAACCCAAAGCTGTGCAAGATACTGTGATGTAGACTAAGAGAAAGAAGTGGAAATAAGGCTAAATCATCACTGGGCTTGAGTGGTGGCTGGAATCCAAACGTGGGCCTTGGACTCCTTTGAGAGGAGCAGTCAGATCCATGATACCCATTTACACAGACCAGTTGGAAATGCAGTCCTGGCAACAAAATTCTGCCTAACACTGTGCTATGCCACAATTCAGATTATTCACAGAGGAAAAATGTCTGCACAGCCAGAAATGTTACCAGTATTTCCTGCAACACCTGTGCATGCTCACCTAAGCACAAACACACCTTTTTCATCTCTACCAAGATCCTTCCAGAGACAGTACAAAGCACTTGAAAAACAGATCGATAATCATAAATATACAGCAACAAACCTTTTTTTCCTCCCCTGGTTTTGGGATCCTCAACTAGTTGTCTCATGAATTTGCATCATATTTCTCTCTCCCATTTTACTCAGAATTTCTGTAAGACCCTTTAATAAACCTCTACGTGACCCCAATTTTATGCCATTAAGTTATCTAGGTTTTCTAAATCAATACGAAAATAATAAAAACTCATTGTTCACCAGATGTCCCTGGTTGACATATAAGAAATAGCACTGTCACTGTAACAACATTCTTTATGCAAATATATACAGATGTTACCAGAGCTATTGTGCTCTTACATATTGGTCAATAAAAATTAAGCATCTTCTAGCCTTAAGTCAATGACCCTTAAAAGAAATAAGGTAAGTATGGGCTCAGCATCCCACTAATTTACAACTGAGGTGCACCTAGAGAAAGAGCCACCTAAGTGGCTCTCTAAGGGGAAGTAGCAACATGGTGCATAACAATCTTTTATGTCCCAAAATGCCATCTGTGTGACCCACAGAAGAAAATTCCTTGAAAGAAGATATCATGAGAGCTATCATTCACAGACCCAGCATTTCAGGGCAGGAAGCAACTACTCTTTACTACTATGAAATAATGACTTGTATCACTTTTCTGCTTTAAAATAATTGTCCTCACAGAATGCTTTAAAGTGTTATAGCAATTTGATTTATACATAAAGCTCAGAAAGCAGAAAATAGAGAAATATTTATAAAACTACAATTCTGACACTTCGAATCTCAGTCTGCAGTCTTCTTGCTTAGTTTTAAACGTTGTAATTCTCACTGCTATATATTATAGGTACATTATTTCAAGTTACCCTGATGATGAATTCCTGAGATAGTGCAATTACCTGAACAACCAGCCCCCAAAATGCAATAGTTATGAAAGACATATGGTGTAGAGCCCACAGCAGCAGCATACTGCATCTAATTATCCACTCAGCATCATTACTGCAGTACACAAAATTAAGTTTTTCTGCAAAAACATGCAGTAAAGAACAATTTAAGTAGCCAGCCCTTTATGTGGTATTTCTTTCAAAATAGAATGTTCCACAAAAATACCTTGACCTCGCCAATGCCTCCCCCAGGGGTTTCAGGAATCGTGAGACGCTGTGGATGGTTTGAAGAGATGCTGTTCACCAAACAGCATAATTTGAAAGAAACAAAGTCTTAACTACAGGCCAAGGTAGCTCACAGGGCTTGGCTTTGCTCTGCACACTTAATTTCCATGTGGGCAGACACCTTGAGTACCTTAAATACAGGATGTCCAGCCTGAGGAATTCTATACTCTTTGGCAGCTCCAGCTACTCACAGATGGCAAACAGTGTTCTTCCCCACACATATATCAACGTGTGTTTCTGAATGGGCACAGTGAGATTTGAAAATTAGGTTTGCTTTCCAGTTTTTCATAGTGGTTTTATACAGAGATTATAAAAAACAGTGTTCCTGGAACTCGATACAGTCATCCAAAAGTGTAAGGCAAAGGAGTAGCACCTTGGTATCAGTACAATCTAATCCACACTAGAAGTTGTCCTGGCTTAAGGGCATTGATTTCTGTGTTTAGAAAGGTTTCACAGAACTCTTCTGATAATTTGTGTGTCTGAAACAAATCCAAAGTCAGAGTGAGTAGGAAGTATAACTGGGACCAGAAGTGAAGAATCAGCAAATTCTCAAGCAGGCTTTCATGCTAAATGATTAATAGCCAAATGATGAACACACATGCTCATGAAAACACCAGTAATTATTTTGTTAAGAATCTGGGTCAAAGGACTTTTTCGTATTAAAAGCCTGAAGGGAATTATTAAAAACCAAAAATGGCATTAGACACCCAACTCCTATTGAGCTTTAATGAAAAATGGACACCTACCTGCCATTCACACCTTTGACAAGCTCTCCTTTAATATTAACCAGGGTTTTGAGTATTTCCAGATGCCTACCACAAACAGTAGGAAAAGGCACTTTTTAAAGACTTTTTAAATGCACACTTTGTATTCCTTTGTTGTTCTGATTGCCTGAACGCAAATGTATTTTCAGAATTGTTTCCTAAATATTGTTCTCTTGCTTTGGGGTCACCAGTTGGAAGTAATCTGTTCCTAATTCATCTTGGCTGCTAAGTACTCATTAGTGACATGGGTTTACATGAAAGAAAACTGAAAGGAAAAGGAAAAAATCCAGTCCACAAAGTGACTTAAAAGCTGGGCATCTGAACAGTGGACTTAGATGAATATTTTTTGCCTCCTACCTGTAGAATGAAAAAAACATGATATTCTCACTTTAGAAAATTATCTGAGGCAATTTATAACTGAATTTATAACTGAAAACAGTTCACCAGAAGAGTAGCAAAAAAAAAAAAAGAAAAGAAAACACACACACAAAAAAATCGACTACTGGTCTAGGAGACAAATGTAGAACTGAAGTGAAAAGCCCTCTCACAAGGACACCTAACCATGCTGTTACCAACCAACAGAGCTACAACATGCCACAGGCTGGACTTGGTCTCCCTGGAAGAAAGGCAAATCCTGGTTGTTGTCCCATTTTCTGAGCAGTCCTATCATTTCTGTTGCCAGCTTTCTTCCTTTTATCCTCAAGTTTAGAGCCATTCTATGGCAAGCTTTCATGCCATGTATATTTTCCTCCATGGAAGTAGTTTCCTTTATCTTACCTTTCTTCATCCTCAAGACCTTTCAGAATCAAAACCAATTTGACAATTTACTGGTGTGCTGTGCTACACAGCACAGAGTAGCCTATTATCAATGCCACAACAGAGGATCTCACTTCTTTTGATCATTTAATACTACAGAGCATGTAAAAACCCTTACACCGAATACATGTAGCACATGAAGTGATCAAACAGTGTTCACTGACTGGGCTGTGAAATCCCTCAGGAAGGGGAAAGCAAAGTCTGATAGCTACCTCTGCATTCTCTGCTCCTGCTGCTAACAACCCCCAAGGTTTGAAAGACATTGTTTTGGCATCTTAAAAAAAAAACCAAAACAAAACACCACCCTGTGGAAGATAAGCGCTACAAATGAAAGGGCTGTGTACAAGAAATCATTAGTGTTTGTGAACAGCCTCTACAAGGAAGAAATCTCTGGGGGGAAGCATTGCAGAATACGACGAGCAGCTTTGACAATATGCTCTTCAATAATCAAGAAGTTCCTTAATTGTATTTAAGAAGAAATCTGTCAGATAATGGAAAAGGCTGACCTCAGGAAAATCAGAAAAAGATCAAAATTGAATTGAACCCACTCCAAGGGAGCTTTGCCTCTAACAGAGCTCAAAGCTGTCAGGCTCTGAATGCCTCTGTGAAGCAGGGAACAGCCGTGACTGTTGTCATCCTAGTGGAATGGTCAGTATCAGGCTTGAATGATATCCAAATATATTCATGTTCATGAACACAATGTTGTTTAAAAAAATCCCAAACAATATCTAAATACTTGCTTTACAACACGTAAAACAAAAGCCATTAACAGCCAAAATTGCAAAATGCATCATTATCTTCAAACTGCACACAGGAAGGGAAGAGCATCATCCTTTTTTTTACAAACTCTTCACTTACAACAGACTTTTATTACTGTTGGAAAGCATCATTTAGGAAATGGGGCATCTTAGGCAACCAGTAATCAATTCTTTAGGGCAGCATTCTAACCTCACTGGTGGTGCAATCCTAATTTCTGCCCCTACTGCACCTACTTTCTTCTCTTTTTATTATACTTGGCAGATATTTACCTCGGAAAGTTAAAAGTCAGAAGGAACTCCACAGAAGTCAAGGCTGCTTTAGAAATAGTAACATGCTAAAACCAGAACATCTCTCATTAGAGTTACTTGTCACTTTTTCAGAGCTTCTGCCTCGTACTGCTATTCTCACACATTTCACTGTGGAAGAGATGTGATGGTAAAGTATTTGAAAGACAGCTGATGCAAATTATGTGCTTTCCATTTTTATATTTTTTTTAAATTCTGTCTTTACTAAGATCAAGGTTTTACTAGAAAGAGCTTAGTAGAAAACAGATATATAACTGTTTTTCCTTTTCACACTTCTACAGCTTTAATTATAGTGAGGGACTATAAAAGAAAAAAGTATATAAATAATTTCACTGCTGTTTGGTCAGATAAGCTTTTGCAACTACATCAGGGTGGCAGAGAAAAGAATAGGCATCTCTGAAAGAGAAGGGGGAAAAAAAACCATCAAAAAACCTGCAGAGACCCATTGGAAATGGGACTTCAGAAAAACATAGCAGGGGAAAGAAGTCTGCATCTTAAATAGTCTCATGGGAAGCTTATGTTTGAAATACCTTGTGATCTGCACCAGATAACCCAATGTCTTGCTGACTTTGCTGGTGTCACAGAGGTGAGGTTTCCACATGGGTGAACAAACCACTCGAGCAACTTATTCAAAAACATTAGTAGCAAATTGGCTTTCATACAGCACCAGGCAAGGTAGGTGTGTGTGCATAGCTGTGCACACATACTGCCTTTCTGATATTCTTCGGTGCTAAATGAGATAACTTAAAAGCTATAAAAAGAAAACCCTATTTCTTTTCCTTCTCTTATTTTTTCCAAATTGTTCTCTGTCCCCAAAGAGTCTCATTAAGCAGTAACACCATCAGAGGACATCAGGCACACATTCTTTCACCTGAAGTGAAGCTCTAGCTTTTTGCCACTTCTGCTTTGTCAGTGCAATTGCTAACAGGTTTCTTGGCTCTGCCAGTGCAAAGGGCACTTGTGATTGACAGATTTCCCCAGTAAACATTCTCCCATTTCCTCTTTCAGCTCAGGCAGAGCATTGTGCAAGTGCTGTGCCCACCCTGCTGTGAGGAAATTCCACAAACTCCAGCATAAAGAACATGCCACAAGCAAGGAATCCACTGGAGCTTCTCTGCCAGTAAGCTCTGCTTCTCATATTACAGGAGGGCTTACATTAATGCCTAGATAATTATAATTATGATTATTTTTGTGCTGCATCCCACACTCAAACACTGAACTTGAAGCAGAAAGGTAGGTGCTGACAATCAGCCCCTTTTCCACCTGCTCTCACCAATATAAACCCAACACGACCTGCAGATGCCTGCAGATACCTCCACGAATGCTCATATATCTCTATATTTGATGTATGCAGATGTATATAGGGGAGTGATGAAGTGAAACAGCCCCTCCTCCTGCCCACTCTCCATGCAGAGGAGTAAGAACAAGGATTCCTGATTAATTACTTATCAAGGAGAATCACCTCAATTAGGGTCAAATTCTGGGGCAGACAGCTTAATTCATTCTTCAATTTCTGTGTGTGAACACATTTCTTTCTACAGAATAATTGATTTGCAGCTCAATTCACGCTGTTCAATTATATTTTTATTTTCTAAAGGAAAAAGAAATTAAGCTGGTATCTTTTGAAACCAGTGTATCTGTTCAGAGGAAGACCCAAGTGTCATAAGTAATTAAAATTAATGTTTCCTGCTTTTTCAGTCCTGTTATCCTGCTGAAACAATTCTTGCAGAGATTGCACTGCTAGTGGGATTGGGGCAGTTCTCAGCCCCTCAAATTCCTGGCTGAGGAGCTGATCCTGGTGAAAGAGCAGAATGTATTCCCAGACAGAGAAGTACTCAGACACACAGGAAATCTTGTGCTGTCACAGGTACCTGCTTCTACCTATGTGTACCCCAAGGGAGGGTAGCTGGCTTCTGTTCCTCCTCGTTACCCTCATAACAGTTTTTTTAAAAGATAACTTTCCAAGAAAAGAAAAGAAAAGAAAAGAAAAGAAAAGAAAAGAAAAGAAAAGAAAAGAAAAGAAAAGAAAAGAAAAGAAAAGAAAAGAAAAGAAAAGAAAAGAAATTCCCCCCCTGGCACATGGCTAAAATTATTTCATTTGGAAAGGTGTCACGGATTCACTGTTTCAAACTATAAAATTGCCACTGCTTACTCTATTTACCTTTATGTACTTATTAGCATTGATACCAAGTAAGAAAGGTTTTAGCCTGACTCTTTGTAAGTAAGGTGGATAAAAATAGAAAAAAATAGATGTGAACAATTTTTTAGTTTTAGAAAGCAATGGAACTCAATATGAAGCCTCAGGATGCAACTCACAGGGAGATGGCCTATGATCCACTAGAGAGGCCTTCATTGTAAGCTTTATATAAGAAATAAATAAAAGAGGAAAAAATACATAACCAAATATTACACACTTAACACACTTAATTTTTTTTAATAAAGGAACCTAAGACATGGAGCTAAATCTTCCATAGACAGTGTCTAACTTGTTTTTCATTCCTGTATCTGTTGGACAATGGGAGTAAGGTTTGCTGGATACAGAAACAAACAAAAAATGTGGGGAGCAGCACCATAGGAGCAGCCTTTAGCCTTGGAGATGCAATTTATAACTTCAGCATTTCTTTCCTGACAATTTATAATCTGATTATTATAAATCCACAGTATGAACTAGATTCCAATTACTTGCAAAACATTTTTGCATCATATTTACAGCCATAAAAGCAAACAGAAAAGCTGTCATTGGGCAGTCCTCAACTCAGAGGGATTTAGATCTGGTTTAGGAAACACTCTACCCTTATTCCAAACCATGTAATTGTGGGCTGGGATACCTTCCACTTCAATCAGTAGAATACTGGGATACTTTCTACTCTGGGAAGTCCAGGCCTTCCCACCAAGCAATTCCCACCACAATCCTCCACAACCATTCCAAAAGCAGAAATATATCTGCTTAATGCATGTTTCTATACAGTTTCCAGCTTTCCTTCCCTGCTCTTCCCTCCCACCCGAGGTTTCCTGGACAAGCTGAAATTTTCCAGCTTCCTTGTCTCCCCTTTCTGGGGCACAGCCTGACAAAGAAGTGACCCCACTTCACACCTGCCCTGCTCCTGGAGAAAAAAACCACGTAAAAGAGAATTGTAATGTGAAGGGTCAAGTTAGCAGAGCCTGACAGAGCCTTCAGGTATCTTTGAAAACAGGTTAATGACTTCAATATCAGCACACTACCATGTTATAGGACCTTCCCAAGCCTAGTCCTAAAGAAGTTTCCTATGAATCAGTGGCATCAGATTATGAAATTGAAGCTTGCCCTCTCCTTGCCCTCCTTCTTCCTTATAATATATATACCTTGCAACCCACAAAATGTCCTCCTGTCCCACAAAAAAACCCCACAAATATTTTCAAAGGAGAATATGGTAAAACATCAATATACAAAGTATTGTGCATAGATGTTGCCTTTCTGCTCCCCTCAGGCAATCCATTTAGGGATATTATTGTTGGTAATAATTTGCTTTGCTTTAAAAAGCAAATAAATGCAAAATAACAAATGCAAACAGTGAAAATAATGCAGAAATACGTATTGAAAAATTGTACAGACCGCAAAAAATCATTTTATATTATGTAGACTTAGAAAAACAATTCAATGTAGATATTGTCTGAAGAAAAAAGTATTTCTTGCTGCCACTAGAACAGCTTCAGCAAACAGTTCTAACCAACCCAGTGAGCCAAATCATAAAGCTTCTGGCAGTCACAAAAAGCTATTGATTTTTAGGAAAAAAAAAATAAAAAGGCTTTTTTTAGCTGTAAATTCCTATTGATATGTGACAAAAGTGTGCAAGTGGCATTCACCAGAATAACCACTGTGGGAAAAGCCAAGATTGCAGCTTCTCTGGTTAAGCTACTTGGAAGTTTATTGTGGTCAGCTTCAGCCTGCTCCATCTGATCTTAGATCAAATAAAACACAGCACATGTGATTCCCAATAGCAATAATCAAAACTGAGGGTTTCAAATTCTGCTGGAAACAAAATTACAGGAAGAAGAAATGAGCTGGATATTTCTTTTTATTGCTGGTAAACAGATTTCTAACAACAAACTATGTGGATTTATTTTGTTTTTTTGAAGTTAGCTCACCTATCCTGTGTAGATAGGTCAGTGATGGTTCCTTCCTTGCTCTGACCTGCAGTCAGGGTTAAGGGAACGGGATCCCTGCTCACCTTGCACAGGGCAGGTCTCCATTCCCTACAAGCGAAGGCATTTCAAAAGCCAGGGTTAGGCCATCCTAAGAAAGGATGACATGAGGATGAACTATATGTTATTCTTCCCTTCTCTAAACATCATCTCACTTGATTTCCCTCCTCCTTAAAGTGGAAAAAAAGAGCTCATTCCCATTGCAGCCCGAGTCCTCTTGTCACCATCAGGTGGGACAACTCATCAGTGCCTTTAGGGTTGACACCAACCTTTTCAGGGTGGAGATGTGTCTGAAGAACAGGTTGGGACACTTTCTCCTGCAAATAGAAGCCATAAAGATGAGATAATAAACTTTCAACAGTGTCTAAGGCACTCAGATGCAAAGCTGCCAGCAGTTGGTGCTGCATAAAACGCTGCAACCTAACTTTATTACTGCTTTTACTCATATGACCTAGAATGGCTTGATTACATCTACCTATAATATATTCACATTTCTGCCTGGATATACTATGACTTGCTCTCAGTCTCTCACCTTAAATATGCTGTTGATAAAACTATTTGGGGAGGTCCCAGGAGTGCAAACTGATAGCAGTTTTTTAAATTGCAGGGTAGGAGACACAGGTAAATATTTCTTTTGCTACATATGTAACAAAATGACCGGCTGAAATTACACTGTCAGAGTTTCCAACCAAATGCAGCAAAACATAAAAGGCCTGTCCACTTGACCAGTGCCTGATAAATCAGACATTCAGTACGTGAGAATAAATCAAGTCTGGGTAGAGCCACACAGAAGCTAAAAGGATAAAAAACATTCACTGCATTTCAAGCATTTGACAAAACAATTTCCTTCTGGACCCTCATTTTGGAGCACAGCACCTAAAAGAGAATAGAGAGGGGAAGCTCCAAAGATTCCACAAGCTTTTGTACTGGTCTCCCTGTGCCTGAAGAAGCTGCTCCATTTTCCAGCTGCTTCTTGCACCACTTTCAAGGGTGGGATGGACTAAATTCCATATTTAATTTAATATTGTAATCCTGGGAAACAACTGTTTGTCACCTTCCAGAATCATTCACTAGAGTTTCTCCAGGTTTGTTACCAGCAGTGAAGCAGCAGTGAAGGGGGCTGACAGAGGAAAGTGCCATCACTTGTCCCCTACCACGACCTCACTGCTTCGTATTACAATAAAAAATACATAATGACATTGTGCATTTAAAAAAAAAAAAACAAAAACAAACAACAAAAACCTTTCACAGTCTTCAGGATGTAATTGCCAGCATCCCATTACAGATTCCATGGGGCAGCAAACAGCTGGTGTTTATTATTAAATATGACTGAACCTCAAACCCTGGTGGAATAAACACAGCTAGGATGTATGTGAAGTACTTGCCTGCACCTGCCAACACTCGTCTCACTCTTGCAGAGGATAGACAAAGCAGCAAGAGAGTCTCAGGGTTCGGAGACTCCCAGCTTAATACTTCCTAGTGCTGTCGGCTGCCAGAGTAATTTTAGTATCTCCATTTCGGTTCATCTTTTGTACAACAGGGATAACATCTATGATGCCAGAGAAGATGCAAGGACATGGTGCTGCTCCTGAAAATACGGTAAGAGAACCCACAGAGACTGGCAAGAACATGAAGATCTTTCAATCACACATCTCGGTCTGCAAAGTGCAAGTCAGGGCACTTGGAAGAAGAGAGGATCTTTTGTGTGCCTTTGCACTTTTACCTTTTATGCAGCAAAATCCAAAGTTTTTTCCAAAGGAAATTTAAGCCAAGGCAAAGCAGATATATATCAATTAATCATGTTCATATTATGTCTGGAAAATATTTCTGCCATCTCCTCTGTGAGAAGTTATATTTAGAGTTGGGGTAGGAGCATATTTAGATGGAAGGGAAAATACACAGAAGAAACTGCATCTGCAATCACATTTCCTGATTAGATCTTACCAGAGTGCTATCTTAGTGCTGCCTACACATGGGGTAGTAAATGCCTTCAGTGCTAACTGTCATGCTCCCTATCCCTGTCTTCTCTGCAAATCAATGATTGGGTCATATGTATGAATTGGTTTTTGTTCCTTGGGGTTTTTCTTGACTGTTTTTGAGGGTTTTTTTAGTTTTATTTCTAAGCTATAAGCATAGGTCCTAACTCCAAGCACCAAACTCCTTACTGGGCAAGGGGAAAAATTGAATCAAAGGCTCATTTTTTGTAGAACCACCTTAATAATCTCTTGAACAAATGTATAGCTTTAGGGAGATACATAAAACAGCGAAGGCAGATATGCAGAAAGGTGCATTCAATCCCTTTCCTCTTGTTTACATTGAATAGATGATAAAATTGTCTCTATCAAGAAGACATAGAGATTATAAGAGTAAAGCATCATGAAAATCTGCGGTAATCCAACCTTAAAAATACCTTGTTAGTAGAAATGGAATTCAAAACTTTGAGGATTTACATGCCTCAATAAGCAGTTTTATTACTTCCATACCTTAACTTATTCAGAGTGTGTACTTGGACAGGTAAAAATAAACATTTACCTAGTTTTTTTTCTTTTTTTCTTCTTTTTTTTTCTGAATATGGGTGTGCATTGAAAAACAAAGACGAAGGTTCAGTCTTCCAAGCTTTGTAGTATTAAGAGCTTTGTTAGCAGAAAGAGAGAGGATGTGAAGAAGCAACTATCAGCTTTATGACAGGCACTTCATTAACCCACACACTTCATAATTTGCTCACTGAACTAGCTGCTTTTCCTCTTCTCTCAGCAGGAACATAAATAGCAAAGACTATCATGAGCTGTTATACTACTGGAAGACTGTTACTCTTACCAAATATACCACGGAGCATTTACTGCTACATATTTATTTATTTAGATTTAGAGCCTGATTAAAGGGAAAACAAAAACAGTATATCTTGAAGATGCCTCTCAACTGATACCTAAATTACAGCCCTGCACTTGAATAAAACCCAGCTGAGCTGGAGAATTTAAAGAAACCAAGTGTTTTACCCCACCAACAATTCCTGCAAATATTGTCTAGGTATTATCAAAAATACATCTGCAAGAAAATATCAACCTGTGTTTCAACAGGACCAACATGGCAGGGGATGGAAAAAGATGGAGTGGAACCAAGAGAGCTCTTTCCTGCCTTGAACTGGGCAGGACAATTTGTGTCTGAGCTCGCGCAGGGAGGGATATGATGATGGAAGAGCTAATCCGAGCTTGTGTGGTGCAGCTCCAACAAGAGGGGTCTGCAGGCACAAGGAGCAGGCCTCGAGGTGTTGTAAGGCACTCAAATTCTGTCAGGGTGCCCCAGCCAAGTTATGCTCAGCTACCTTAGAAGAGACCTCAAGAATTCATCGAAACTACAGAAATGTAAACTGTTCTAAATTGGGAAAGAAGCTGTTGGAAGACGGGATAACAAAACGGCAAGAAAGTAGATAAAAAGAAGGATGGTACCATCCTGGACTAGAACCAATCAGGTTCTCTGAAAGGTGCATGCAGAGCATGGACAGCACAGAGATCCAATCGGATCTGTGATCGTGTGAGCTACAGCTGCAGAAATGTATAAAAATAGTGTAATGTAAACAATAAATGGGCTCTTGTGAAATCATATTGGTTCGTGGTACAAGGGTCCCGAGCTCCTGCATCGAGGTAAGTTTTGGGTTGGGATCTGGCTGTGATTTTAACAGTCAGTTCCATCAATTGATCCAAACCACCTGCATCAAGACCTCATAAAACCTCCTCAGAGAGGAGCTTTGCAATATGCTGTGATAGTAAGAGCCCTTTCTACTGGAGAGAGGGAACAATTGGTGAGAGGAGTGTATGTGTGTCCACACAAGTGGTAGAGAGCTGGGAAACAAAATAATTAACACTGAAATAATGCAATTATTCAACTGCAAGAATAAAGGGCAATCAGTGGTGCAATCTCTTTGCTTTTTCCCTGTATTTATTTGTTGTGAATCTGAGCGAACGTTGCTCACAGTGGGAGATTTTTGATGGCCTTCGGTAGGCTTTGATGAGGCTCATATTTGCTCATTTGCACAATGTATTTATCTGCACCACCAGCAGCGTTGAGCAGCATGGAGCAGCAAAGTCCAATGAATGCTTTAAATAAACCCCCACTTGTTAAACCATCCTCAGCTCAGATTCAGGGAGCTTTATATAGCAAACATTACCTGAGTCATTCCTCTGGGAGAACTGTGGACTGAATGATGAGAAGATGTTTCCAAAAATGCTTAAATGGCTATTAATGGAAGTTGTGCTCCTAAGTTATTTAAGTGCTTTTGAAAGTCCTGAACAAAACACAGCTCAGCAATGGGAATCACCAGGTGAACCTTTCTGTTATACTTAACGCAAAAACAATAAGATAGAATCAAATTCAGCAAAAATGAGAGGTTTCTGCACTTACACCAGCAAACAACTGATTAAAGCATTATGCAGCAGAATTATGTCTGCAGAATCATCTATTCACATGAGCTCAAATGCCTCCATAAAGATGACTGCAGTTCCACAGCTGCAGTGTGCCAGAGGGCTTTGGTGACTCCCAGTTTAGACCAAATTGAAGTTCAATAAGGGCAAGTTCTAAATTCTGTATCTGGGACAGAATAACCCCGGATATACAGACAGACTGGGGAATGAGATGGTGGAAATCAGCGCCACGGAAAGAGACCTGGTCAATAGCAAGTTGGATATAAGTCAGCAGTGCCCTGGCAGCCAGGAGGGCCAACCCTGTCCTGGGAGGCATCAGGCCCAGCATTGCCAGCCGGGCAAGGGAGGGGATTGTCCCGCTCTGCTCTGCACTGGGGCGGCCTCACCTCCAGTGCTGGGGGCAGTTCTGGGTGCCACAGTATAAAAAAGACATTATTGCTCTCTACAACTGAAAGGAGACTGTAGCCAGGTGGGGGTCAGTCTCTTCTCTCAGGCAACCAGTGACAGAGCAAGACGAGATGGCCTCAAGCTGCATGAGGGGAGGTTCAGGTTGGACATCAGGAAGAATTTCCTCACTGAAAGGCTGCCTGTTCCCAGGGGTGTGGTGGAGTCACCATCCCTGGAAATGTTCAAGAAATGACTGGACGTGGCACTTAGTGCTATGGTTTAGTTGGCATGGTGGTGTTTGGTCAAAGGTTGGGCTTAATGATCTTGGAGATCTTTTCCAACCTTCATGATTCTATGATTCTATGACATACAGCCCGGTGTCAGGTCACAATTCCATAACAACATGAAGAGAAAAAACATGGAGTGATGTCCTTGGCTGACCTTCCTATAAGCCGACTCTGAAACAGTGATGACACCCCAGATTTCCTGTTCCACTACAGGAGAGTTACAGACTATGAAATTCCAGTCTGACTGGTATGCGTGAGGCAGAGCACCACTAGGATTTCATAATATGAATTTAAATAGCAGCATATCATCACACCATTCAAAATTACATTTAGTTTTTCAGTTGCCAAGTCTGGCCTTGGTTAAACACCTTCCTTGAAAAAAGAAATTGTTTCTTTCAAAACTATTTTTTCATGAAAGGGCTTTATTTCCAAGGCATATTAGTTTCTGATGTATAAGCATTTTAACCCCCTTGAAAACAGTCTGCCAGAAAATTTATGACCACCTTTTCTATTTTTTTCCTCTAATTAAGCACATTTGCAGTTGGAATGCATCGAGCTGGCAATGCTAGTTTTATCTCATTAGAAAGTGTAAATCCTTTCTGCATCACCATTCACCTGGTCACAGTTTTTAAATTACTGGTACAAGAGTCAGAGGGTGTCAGGCTACAGAGAGACAAAACTTGCAGGGAGGGGAAATCTCTTCCCAATAACCAACCAAAAATATAGGGGGGAGAGGACAAACTTTCATACTGACTAGGCCATGTTTAGATATGAGCATCAAAATGCAATGAAAATAATTGAAATTTGCTCTCCCTGTAAACCTTGCCTTTCTGTAATTTTACATGAGCCAACTGTACCACCTATTACAGAGTTCCTGTGAGGCTTTTTGGTTGTAAAAGCATTTTCTTCTACTAATTCCATTAAAAAAGAAAGTTTCAGGCATGAATATTTGACTGACACATTATTAGGAAAAGTATGAGAAAAGCAGCAGCGTTGCATTAAGCTCCACTGCCAGAGCCATCATCTTTCCCAGCATATCTCTGTATCTTCCCTGCACAGCGAAAAGGCAAAAGGAGAGAAAAGACTATGCTCATTAGGAAGAAAAATGGAAGCAGCTCTTCTGAGCATCCCATCTGCTCCCATCATGTCAGAGATATCACATTTTACTGCTGTCACCAGCAGGTGCATGCAATTAGGTGACAACAAAATGAACTATGGCTTCCCAGTGACTGTTTCGAGCAGATTTCAGACTGTTGGCAAGTGTGAGATAACAGACTATGGGCATTAGCTGCTGAATAATTCCTGGAATTCGTATGAAAAATGTACAGGTGATTAATTCTGGTGTAGAAGACGACTGCAAGAAATGATAGACACAGCAACTGCAACAAAGCAGAGGATGACAGAGGGCATGGACTGGGCTAATTCAGGCTATTGCAGTTATTATGAAGACATAATAAGGCCAGTCTGTTCAATTCTGATCTCATTTACAGTAACATATCGGGACAATCAGGCCCAAAACAAATGCATAGAAATACATCCTCAGTATGTTGAAGGACTAGGGACAGTGCTTGGATGCTTTCTACTCACGTCACCTAAATATATTGTTACTGTTCACAACTGGTGACTAATTAACAGAAGGGTTAATGATCATTAGAAACTCACCAACTTTCACACAAGGCAAAAAGCATAACATAATGTTGATTTGTTTTGGGTTGTGGCTGACATGCAAATCACTACCAAAGGAACAGCTGAAATGCCTGTTTTCCTGTAGCATTGCACAGAAAAAGGAGGAAGCCCCAGTGAAGCAGAGAGAGCAAAGACAGTGTTCCTGCAGGAGCATGTCCGAGTCACAGCCCTTGGGGCTGAAGCTGTACGGCCAACGCAGCTATTGCACACTATTCATGTGCAACTCTGCTGTGCCACACAAAGATGGCAAAAGTTACTGTAATAGCCAAAACATCCTTCCCACCAGAGGCTTCTTTCTGAGTGCTGGGTGTCTCCTTTGTACTGAATCCCCTGTGTTTGCAGGGCTCTATTCACACTTGCTGAGGAGGATTCCTCCCTTCCTTTTCTGAATACAACAATGCAGGAAAAACACCTTCTCTTCTGTTATCCAAGGTGATAATGGAGAATTGTAGAAACTTGTCAGGGGCTGTGAGATGCCTTCACAGCGATTGCAGAAAATCATCACCGAAAACATGAACAAAGGCTAATTTTTCCAAGTTAAGAAAAAAATCTTAGGGGACTTAAATTAAAGAGCACAGCAATGCAAAACATTTAACCGTATTTGTTAGCTTAATCTGACTGTTAAGAATTTTACCTCCTGGTAGGCAATTCCCAAGAATAGCAGCCTTGTTCTGAATGATAAGCTGGTGTTCACCCCTTATGGCAGAAGTTCTGAATTTCAATTCAGTAACCGGAGTGGCAAAGCAATTTTTACCACGTCTGGCATAAACCACTTCAATGGGATCAATATAAGACTGCAACATGCCTGGGCAACTTGCTTTAATTCAAGCCAGTATATAAATCTTATCATAACAGAGGATTTTTTTTTCATAAGTCACAGCTTATTTTAAGAATGATATATCTACAGAGATCGTCCTCTTTCTCCAGTCAAAAGTTTTAATATAACACACAAGCAAAATTGTTCCCCATGCAGATGTTGTCTCCTTAAGGAGAAAGGAACACAGCTTTTGAAATCATATTGTACCCCATAATTGTACTGAGCCATTTTCAAATAGGGCAACTATGACGGAGCAGCTCTGTAAACCACACCACAGTAAGAATGTAAAAATTATACTCTAAAGTAAAAACAGCAGTTTCCAAAGCAAACAACAACTTGTTAGGTCATGTTTCTGACCCCTGTTACTTTATTGCGAGTCTCATAATATCCGTTCTTTTATTTTAGGAATTTGACTATCGGCGTCATGCTATGCGGAAATTTCAGGTTTGTTTTTTTTTTAAGGTACATCTCCAGCTATGGAAAGGGCAGCTTAAAGTCCAAGCCAGCTGAGAAGTTTAAAAGGGTCAAGTTTACTTTTTTTTTTGTAGATTCACATAATATAATGATGCAAGTGTCATAGTTGCTGAAAGGCAATAGAGCTTGAGAAGAAAAAAACAACTGAATTAGCTATAAATAAAAACTTGCACTAATAGGCAACTGAATTCACACCACTAATTACTGCAGAATATAAAACACGATTTCCAATAAGCAGAAATGAGTACAATTATTTTTTATAATGAAATGTTTTTCTGACTCAGCAGACGGATTCAGTGCCGTTGCCATTGTTCACAATTTTCTCAAGCAGCAACGCAGCTTTTAATGGGAAGCTCAGAAAACACTGCACCAGCCGTCTGGGGAAGTGACACTATTTTGAGAATGGGAAAATAAAGGGGGCAAAACTTCTCTTCCCCACCTTGGCCCAACAAGAATTTAGGTAAACAAGTCCCGGTGAATAAGCACCTGCACCCTTTCACCTCCACAAAGGCAGCATTTGTCTTTCTAGTTTCAAAACATGCTCTTTGAGCACTTACCCGGTGCTCTCAGACCTCTTCCTATTACAAATTTCCACAGAGTAAATCCACGTCCATGAACTCACTCTTTTGGCAATAGCCCTTGCTGGCGAGAGGGAAGCGTGAGGCAGTGAGCAGTCTCCTTAGCCAGCTTCCTCAGCCCGTGTTTGCTCCCCAGTCATCCAAATCAAGGAAAGGATCTACATCTAGGGCAGCTCCATGAACTGCCTATGCAAATCAGCTGTTCTGCCTGTAAACTAGGAGCAGCATTTTTACCTCCCACCACACTGATATCAGTGCCATGGGAATTCTCTGGAATTCAGAGTGAAATAGCTCTTTGTTTCACTTTGACCTGTGCCCGTGCTGTAGTGAATAGATATCTATGTGCAAACAGCAACAGTGCCAGGCTGGAAAAAATCCCAAACTTCACAGAGGACAGCACTTTGCACGATAACCAGATCTCCCAGACATAAAATGCTTTGATTAAATTGGGGCAGCTCTGAAGCAGGCAGGCAAAGGCAGTATCGATGTTTTCTCATATGTAAAGATATTAGTGAAGATTCTGACTTGAGTAATATTTTCCAGCATAGCTGAGCTTTAAATTTAATGAGATCCTCATTTATATTCTGGAAAAAGGAAGAGAACAGAAAACAGCACATGTACTGGAAATCAGCAACAAATAACGTTAGGGCAAGCAAATAAAAACATGGACTGGTAACTTTTATCCCTGTGCTCCCTGGCCTTATTAAAACCCTGGCTGGAGCTGCTATCACAGCATCTCTACCCTGCAACCTTAGGAGGTTGTATCAACAATCTCATTGTGCAGTAAGAGATGCAGGGAGCCACTTACTGAGTTATGGCCACAGGGACAGACACCCTGAGGGGCTGCTGCTCCAGGGAGAGCCGCAGCAACACCAAAGCAGTGTCTGATAAAATTTAAGGAAACACAGAAGAGAAATAACTGTTTTTCCCTCCTCTGTCTCCACTGAACTTAGAGGGGGTTGCAGACTTCCTCAAACTATGGCAAGAATGAAGTAAACAACAGAAAAGGTGGAGCAGAGGGATGGCTACAGGCAGTACAAGCAATAAACTCCAATTCCACATTTGCCATCTAACAAGTTTTTTAATATATGTCTTTTCAACCTATGACTTTAATATTAAACTTGGCAAGTAGGAAAGCCAAGCAATCAAACAAATCTGACAGAACACACTTAATATAATATTCCAAAACAAGCCAACTGGAGTCAATATGTACAACTTCCCTTCGTTGGAATATATGCTTGTGTGTCTCACATCTGCAAGTAGTTCAATAACATTAATGAGAATTTATGTAGCTGAGGAGAGAAGTGAAGGTATCAGTGAAGTAAGTTTCTGGTTCAGATATAGTGGTTATGCTCCTGGCTGCCCGGAAGGAAGCACGAAAGGAAATTGCTAAACATATTTTACTTCATTTCTTTAAGTTATAGCTGGCTGTAAATTACATTTAATAAACCCATTATTCAAACCCTTTTGAGAACATTTAAACACCAATAATGTTTACTATGCCAATGCACTGTGAGCTCTTATAAGCAAAGTCACCGGGCCAGTTCTATCGCTATGATTCTCATGAGCTTCCTTTGGTTCTGGCAATTAGGCCATCTGCCAGGAGCTGAAATCATTAGCAATATAAAGAAATGCAATAGCTCTGCTTTGTAGTCCCTTCAGTCAGTCCTGGTTCCATTAGCCACTGGGGGCACCACGAGAATCAGGTGAACGAAGAACAGTAACAGAGGACATTGTAAAAAGGGAGGAAATTTTAAAGGAGCGCTGCAAAGTCAATGACAAAACAGAAAAAAAACCAAAAAAACAAACCCAACTTGCTCACAGTGAGAATTCTTTCAGAGCAGCACTACGGATTTCATCACGTCCCTTTTACAATGTCACACTCTGTGGTCCTCACCACTGCATTTCAAACTCCTACCCTTCTCTTACTTGCTCAGTCAGGCATTTGATCAAAACTATTTCCTGTTATTTATATGTGTGCATAGGCACACATGGATCACATTCTTGATTAAGGCACTTAAGCACTGCTGCAATTCAAATAATAATAATAATAATGGATTAACCAGCAGTGGACATCAGTGCAGCTGATGATCTTTAGCCTCCTGCCTTGAGCCTGCAGGAAATCAGAAGTCTTTGCCTGTAATTGAAGCTGAGATGTACAGAGAATGGAAATTCAGTTTGATAAAGGAGTTTGGATTTTAGAGCTCTGTTGTTTAAAGCAGCATGAAACCTGCAAATTTAAAAATCTTCAAAGAGAAAATAAACAAATCCAATACACTGAGACCAGTTTGACAGAACAGCATTTTCCGATGACAAAATAATTGTATTAACTTGTTTTCCACTTAGCTGTAATATCAAAGAATATAATAGCATTACTGCTAAACAATAATCTCTTTAAATGGCCTGAGGAGTGTGGCTGAAAGACAGTGGGCACTACTGTGAACACACACGGTAATGTACAGCACAAATCAATTCCCACATCACTCAAAAATTCCTTTCATGATATAAAAGATATATCTCATTCTAAAATGTGAAAATTTTCAAAAGACCAAAATTAGCAAAAGTGTAAAGTGAAGGAGGACACATGACCACATTCACAGAGTTCTGCTTTGTTCCAGAAGACTGACAAAAGTTGAATAGTGATAAAGTTTCAGTGACTACAATCACTCACCAAAATTAGCTATAATTCATCCATGGAAAAATGTTTATAGAACTACAGGTGACCCTCCAAGACAACAAAGAGCACACACTCTCTTACTGTCTCTTTGAAAAGAGGTTACAGAAAACTATGTTCATACCTAACCTCCAATATATCTTCTCTTATGCAATAAACAGACACAAGCTCTAATTTGTCATTTTTATCTTTTATCACTAAGGTCCTCCTGCCTCCTAAAATCATGAGACTTCTCTCCAGACTTGGGGAAACACGTACATTGGATGATAAACCCAGGGATGATCTTTTTTTCTCTGAGCCACAGGATATATCTACTACATACTCAATAACCCCTCTATCTTTCTAGTGTTTCCTACATGCCTCTGGCAGTAACATAAAAATACTGCATTAAAATAATCCAGTCCACAGAGGAAAATCAAAAGTGTATATGGAATAAATAAAATGGCAGTAGCAGTAAACGTGTCCTTCATTGCATTAATCACAATATTTTTTTCTCTTCATCAGTTAGCAGATGATTCAAAAAACACACTAGAAGTGCAGAACCTCATTCTCAACAAACCTGGACTCTACATGGGTTTTTGCCTCTCATAACTGAAAGCTCAACACACCAAGGGAGCGTGTCAGACACCAGGATTTCACTTGAAAAACAAGCAATCAAAGCAGTGGTTAAAGAACACAAATTGCCAAACACCAGATCACACTCATGATGTCTAACATCTCCCATGTAAAAGGATAAGGTAGCTTTTAACTAGCAAAGGACATTGAAACTGAAGGCAGAAGTGACAGCACTTGAAAAGCACATTCTTACTTTCTGGTATCTCGACTTATCTCCTTCCTTCACCCCAACTATCCCAGTAAAGTCAATTATAACACTCCATTTATACATGTGCAAAATGCACATGTGAACTACTTAGGAATCAAACATAAAACAGTTATGGGAAACAACCAATCTATCAAAATACAAGAAAAAAAGAGCAAACCACACAATTTCCAAAGACAAGAGATATACCAAAGTAAAACCAAAAAACAACCAACCAAAGCAAACAAACCAACCAAAACAACAACAACAATCTTTGTCATAACTGGCTTAAAAGTGCCAAAGTGAAAAATAAATATTGCAGCATATCATCAGTACAAAGCACTTGATAAGCCTCCTTTGATGTTTCTTGCAGAAGCTCTAAAGAATTCAGAGACAAAGAAAGAAAAATGTGATGCTGCAGGATGGGAAGTGTCAGGGTCCCTGTCCAGGCAGTTTGATCCAGTGGTATCTGCAGACAATGCTGTCTTCACTGTGCAAATATTCCTCCAAGATCCACACCCTCAGAAATACACCACTAATCCAGGGCTATCTCACTTTGGAAGAAAATGAGACAAAGCCTGATTTGAAGTTAGGATTCAAGAAGTGCAAACACTTTTGAAAGCAGGAAAACTAACCCGAACCAGCCACCCAACCCTAAATACATCTAGAAGTTAGGACCAGGAAAACTTGCAGAGGAAAAAAGACCAGCACAAAAATCTCCTGCAAGCCAACCACAGTGACTATTATTGCTGAAGCAGATGTCAAGAGGCAGTTCAAGCTAAAAACTGATGCTTGATGTAAACCTACAGATCTTCAACTGTGCCTGTGAACTTCATAGTTTTAATCTAACCTAAGCCAAAGCTTTATTATCTCTACCTTGCAATAACCTGACCAATGTCAATGATACCATACAAAAGAAAATTCAGGCTCCAACCTTTCATTTTTTTGCCATCTTCATCCCAATCAAATATTTCTCCTAGGTTAAGTCTCTCAAGTGTCCTCCCACTCTCTTTTGTAACCAAAAGTGGTGTGACCCTTCAGATGAACATCTCCCTTTGTCTCAGCCTCTGAGCCCACTTCATTCCTGAAACTGTTCAGGGCTCCTGCAGAGACTTTAACACTTGGAGACTGAATATTTTTTAACCCTGTTGCAGTGCTGATACTTTTTATTACCATTACACTGTTCCCATCTAACCCAAGAGCTGCCCAGCATTCCTTACCCTCCATCTTCACTCTTAAAGACTTTAGTCCTGCAAAATTGGTCGAATTAGAGGTTATTTCACTTTCGTTTCTCTTGTTGTGACTGCCACTATGAATGCATTAGTTCAAGTGAGGATAACACGGTCTTTATTGTCCAAAAATACCACTATTCCACCTCATCTTTTCTCTTTTTCTTCCACTGCAGCTGCCTTCCTAGATGCTGCAAACCATTTGCTAGGATTTTCTGAAGCAGGAATATAAGATGAAGGAAGCCTTTTCACCTAAAACCCACTGTCAATACACAAATTTGATCAATCTCACCAGAACCACTCACGGTCAAACCATTTGTTTCAAGAAGCTTTTAGATGCTAGCTTTTGGTTCCTGAACCCAGAAAAAATTCCTGCAAAAAGAAACAGGTGAGAAACCTTGCTTTGCTTATTATATTTTATTTAATTCTTATTAGCACCATGACAAACCTGACAAAAAAGTTGAGGTGAGATTTTAGAGCTACGCAGCAGTGGAAGTGCAACTAAAAAATGGTTGGGGTAATTCCAACAGGGCTGGCACCTTTGTGTAATGAAAAGGAGTCGTGGGTGTCCTTGTACAGCTGAGACTATCACAGGCTTTATAGTAGATGACAGATTGAGCCAACTCGGGGAAAAAAACAAAACAGAAAAAAGGACAAAGAGAAGCATTCTCTGAACACTCTCCTCTCTAGCAATCCCTTCTGTTTCACTGGGTTTTAAGGCCATTTTCCCTATGGGTAGAGTGGAAAAGCCACAGTGACTGGAGAACAAAAACCAGAATGCAATTTCTTGTGGTCAGAAGAGTAGGAGCCTTTCAATTGCTACTGACAGTATGAATACACATTAGTCATTTATACATTCAGAGACTTCAGCCACACAGGAGCTGAATGTGCCATACTCATTCAAAATGTATCCTTCAGGCACAGAAATATTCCTTTTTCTTTCTATTTTTTCTTTCTATTTTTTCTTTTCTGTTTTTTGTATGTACTTCTATTGTAAACAAATGCAAATGGTAAGATGATGTATTAATTATTTTATGGAAAGCCCATAGCAAACTCAGTTTCAGATGTGAGCTGTTTTACTGTGTCATCTCTTTTTGATGATGCTGGTGTTAAAAATAAAGAATGAATCATTATAAAAAAGGACAAACTAAACAAATCTTGCAGAAATTGCTTCTCATGCTCAGGTATGCACACACAAACTCTGGGCAATGCAGAGAAACCTCAGGTAGCTTTCAGTGAACATCTCTCCTTTGACTTCTCAGCTCAGTAAATCAACTTAAAGGGGTGCCACAGTGCCACAATAGATTTTTCCTGACCTCCAAGCAGTACATTTACAGCCAGCTTGAACAGCCTTTGTATCCCAAACTGCAGACATGAAAGTTGATATAATCCTTGAAAGCTTACCAAAAGCATTGAGACAGATATCTCTAATATTAAATAAGAAAAATAGATACCATAAATCCATTAAAAACATTATCTTGTTTGGAACCCAATGACTGTAGCAATTGGTTGTGGAATACCCACTGAATACAAAACATCTTCTGCTCTTGGCTTCTGGTTTATCCAAAGGGGGAAAATAGAAAGGAAAAAACGAACAACAGCATATGATTTTTATTCAGGTATTCACAGGGGAGGCTTGAGTGTTGGTAATCTCAGAGGAGCTGCAGTTAAACAGTGACTCTATCTGCTATTTACTTTAGACATTATTTGAGATATTGCTCATGTGTCTGGGCATCTGGGCTGAATGGACCATTGAAAAGTACAGGTGAGAGTTACCACTGAGGGCAGCATTCACTCTGATGGCACTTGATGGTGCACTGAAGCATTTAAGAATTCAAGAAATCAGTCCAGAAAACTCTAAGTAACCTTCCCCGGCCGCCCAAGGCACCACAGTTTAAACCAGACATTTCCCCAGACAGTGAAAGCTGGGTTTCCTTTCAACTCTTTCTGGGCCAGTGTGACTAATCAGAGTAATCACATTAGGATATTTTTGATTCAGATTTTAAGTATTCTTTCACTAAGTCCTCTCTGATACCTATTTTCCAAGTGTGCTCAGCACTGCACCAAAACACTTAAAGAAAAAATTTGGAAGAGGATTTTTAGATAAAATGACAACAATTCCTCAAACTAATGAAGACTAACCCCGGATCTACTTGTCCTCCATCCATATCACTGCAGAAGAACAAGCTACAAAGAGTCTTTTTAAGTAATCACACATTAAGGAGCTCTCATAGGGAAAGGCCCACAACCTCCTAGTAGCTTTTTACTAGTACAGTGCTGTTTAAATAGCACAGCGTGTCCCCTGAAGAAACTCCCACCTAAAGACAGTGAAACCACAAAACTGTCTTTCAGATAACATCAATAGACTCAGGATAGGGAAGTCTAATGACAGAGCAATATCTGGTTACTTGGTGTTTATAGCATTTTGGACCTTTCTGTAATAGAGTGGCATGTGTATGAATTTTCTAATCGGTTTTCAGTCAAATCATTCCACTGAGAATAAACTTAGAGCACTTACAGGAAACTGGGGAGCTAGACTGGATAATAAAAATGCTACTTTGGCTCTTGAGTTTTTTGCACCTGCATTTTGAATACTTTCTTAGCTGCTACTCATTTTGTAACTACATAATGGCTGAATGATGCTTTACTTACAGCAATTCCCATTTATTTATGTTGGCTCCAAATTGCCCAAAAGTTGGATAGATAGAGTGAAGGAGAGGGCTATTTTCCTTATGAATGGAATGAAAGAACCAAGCGGAAATTAAGTGGCCCTCAATGTTATTTTCCCACTTCTCCTTATAGGCTGTTTTGTGAAATGCATATCTCAGAGTTTCAAAGCATCTTTGGGTCACTACTCATTCAGGCTGAACTTCAGTACATTTTTTTGTATACTTTATTACATATGAAATTTAGGAATCATGTTTTTGAGGCATCTTTACTGCCATATTCTTCATTTCTGAGAGGAATTACTAGAGACAGAGAAGAATAAAGCTTGAGATCCAAAAACATAAAGTGATTCATCGAGTGAGAAAGCTTGGGTAGCTCCAGTTCCTTAGCAAATCCATCAAAGCCAGATCATAAGAAAAAGCAAACCAGCAAAATGGCATAAAAACACCTTGTCTGAGGTCCCAGCCTTCTAACATATTTCAAGAGTTTAAGAAAAGAAAAGAATACTAAAAGAAAGAGAGAAACTTTGAAACTAGGTAAAAGTTTTTATTCTTGCAGTTGAAAAGGAAGCAATTCCTGGAGGTCAGCTCCATCAAGGAAACTCAATTCACTGTTCAAGCCTGTCACTTTCAAAGCTGTGATGCACCTCTTAAGAACCTGAAAGAGTTCGCTGCTTCTGCATAAATCACAGTGCAGACAGTTTCTTTCAACACATTCATTTCTTTATCCATTTATTGGTGTGGTGGCAGGCTGCTTAATGGCATAAGGCTGTAAGTAAACAAGTAAATAAATAAATATATGCCAAACAACGAAATCTAAGTAGAGCGACTTAAACATGATGCAAAGGAGGAAAATATAGATGATAAATTCTGGTGGCAAAAGGTGGCTTTTTTGAAATATTCAGAGAAATGAGCATAAGGCATTCAGTCCTGAGGAACAAAAGTAAAGATGACTGACAGGAAAACAACAGTATTGCATTTGTGAACATTTCAGCAGCTCCTTCCTCTTTGCTTCTCCCCGTTTGCTTCTTCCCCAATAGTTACGAAGCTAGAAATAATATTCGTTAAGAACGGACAAAGCTGCCAAACAGCAAACACCACACTACAGGAGTGCAACACGCAGCACAGAGGGCTGAAGTGAGCTGCCTGGCTGGTGTCACACACACAGGAACTCCCATGTCACAGCTAATCTCCAGAAAATGAAGCAGGACTGGCTAATAAGCCAGGGAAGAGGCCTGAGACCATGAGGTTCTGCACTGGGATCTTGATATAGCCCTCCTGCTGGAACCACTGAAACACAGAGAAGAGGGGGTACAAGTCCAGCAAGTTTTCTACTCCTCAAAGGAGTCCAGCAGGTCCAGACTGATCCCATGGGCAAATGAAACATCGCCACTGAAGCGGCCCCTTGTTTTTTAGGGCAGGGGAGACAGAGATCCCTTGTGTTGGTCATTTCAACACCCAGTAAGACATGGACTGATGACAACTCAGTTCTCTACACTATTACACATTTGCCAGGAAAAGTAAGGAGCTCATAAACTTTCCATACATAGGGCTATCCAGGCAATGAAGGTTGTTCATGTGTGGGAAAAGGCTAGCTGAGATCCTTGGATTCTTAGTCCTTTCCTTCTTATCTCCTTACCTTTACAGACTCTGAGGAAACTCACCAGCAAAAAAAGTTGGCCACTCATATTTCTTAATATTAGCTTCTACAGAAGGAAGGTGATGCTACATGGAGCAGGAAAATACTTAAACTTTGTTTTGTTTGGCTAGTGGAGTAGGGTCAGGGGCTGAAAAATTACCTTGAAGTCTGATTCTGCACCTCTTGGGTCCCAGTTTTTCCTAAACCATTGCTCAAGTCAGTGGAAGGCTTTTCACCAGCTACTTTTTATGTGCAGCCCTTTTGAGAGATCCTCAGTATCAGAGGAACTATAATTACCATCAAGGCACACCCAAGCTAAAAGTTTAGTGATATTTGTTTCCCTGACATTGTGTAAAGTGTAACACCAAGCCCATTTTAATTAACTTAAAAAGCAGTCTTTTAAAAGGACATGTCCTACATGAAACCCTCAGCACTCCATCTACCAAAGGAAGGTTTTTAACTCAGTTTCCTCATATGCCAGTGCCGAAAGCCAATCCAATTCTCTTTAAAGCTAAGGTTTTGCTCTCAGAAGAACAATTTTACGTTGCCCACTTAAGCTAATTTTTGAAACCTATAATAATTAAATCAGGTTGAACTGCCTGATGATGAAATATCTTGGTATAATCCTAGTTAAGAGGAAGACTTTGTCTTTCCGTGCATTTTATTGTCATCTAATTTTAAACAAATTGTTTTCATTAGTCAAGAAACTACGGACACAGTAGGTATCGGTATTACACAATTATAAAACTGGATGAAGACTGGAACTAAGCAAAGCTGCGATATATTCCTGCTGGTGAGTCTATAAAGCAGGGTTAAAAGCACGTTTTATAGACCAGACTTTTGCATGGGTTTATCTGTGGTTAGGACTTGTGATAAGGCAACACTGTCTTCAATAAATATTTGACAGAAGCAGCAGGGTTGATCCTTTCTAACTGAGCTGAACACCCTAGTGATGTCATCTGGAGTTTTTCCTTAATTTGCTGTTGTCCCAGCAGGGAATTCTAGTTCTCACAGTTGCTTTACATCAGGTGTTTCAGGTGAGCAAGTCCTTTGATGCAATTCCACTGACTCGAACTGCAGTTGCCAAAGGCTTGGCACATCTGCAAAGCTCAAATTATTCCAGCTCTGTGGAACCATAAATATCTTTACAGGCCTCAGTTTTCATGTCCTTGCAATTCTTGAGTTTTTAAGAACACTCCTTTCTCCCTCTCCTGCAACAAGCCCATGACTACTTTTCTTTCCATTGGGTGATAGTCAGCGGATAACTGAAATGTAGTTTTAGGCTTTGGGTGGGATAATATCACTGAACTCAGCTGGAATTTTGCTTCTGGCAACTGTATAGCCAGGAGCCTGAAGCTTAAACATCATTTGCCCCACAGCAAAAAAAAGCGTATTCTTAGCATCTCAGGAATTCAACTAGATTCAACTGAGCTCATCCCACGGGGCAAGAATCCCTTGCATAAATGCTGAAATTCCAAAATAAGGTGCCTTGAAAAGCTTCTCCATATCTGAATGCCTGCACTGTATAAGTGCTGACATAGACATGCAAATTGCAAGATGAGGTTTTGAAAGCTTGGTCATAAAAAAGATTTGCCCTGATGATTACTGAAAATAGAAAATACTTGGTTTAGAATTTTAAAAAGTTTTAAAGACAAATGGGACTAAAATACAACAACAGACAGAAATAATAATAACAAAAAAAATCTTTTACAGGATGAATCATAGTTGCCTAGTCCTGGTTTGGGTTTGTTTGAAGAGAAATAGGCTTTCTGGGACTGCCAGATGAAGCACATAAAGAAAAAACTCCGGGCAAGTCTTCTAATTTAGAAAGAAATTCGAAGCCAACAGACTAAAAGTAAAGAAGCTGTACATGCCACCAAATGAACGGGTGCTACCACTTGGAAAGAACAGAGTCATTAGTTTTATGAGCTGACATTAATTATCTCTGTTATTTCTATTGGTACCAGTTAAGCTCTAGGCAAATGCGCCTTTCATGTTAGATATGGAATGTGTTTCCAGAAGAAAAGTTAATTTAATGCTCTCTCTAGTTAAATACTATGCTAATCATTATTAATGCTGGGCAATTTTATAGCTTAAAACAATACAAAACAATCTGAGGATTTAGTTTGAAAAATACCTGTTGTGTGCCCAGTTTGATAATTATAACTTAAGATGGTTTGGTGTGTAAGGAGCAGGCTTTCCCCAGGCATATCATCCCCTTCCCCCAGCTGTGCCTGCTCTCTGCCAATACCAGAGCAGGGCAAATAAGGGCAAGGTATTTACAGCCTGGGAGGAGAGGAGACATCGACACTGAGAACCTGATATGAATCTTTCATCCTGCTGTCCTGATCTATAGCAACCTCTTTGATCTGTCTCTGCAGCATCTCTGGGAGTTACATCAGGATGTCTGGGTCCTGCTCTCAAAGTATGACTGACTGGACAACCTGAGCACCACTGCTGCAACATGCCTACCTGCAGAAAATGCAACAGGAGGTTTAGCCTCCCTTTCTGCAAAATAAAAAAAAAACATTCTGCTTGGATTTTTTTTTTTGCGGGGGTGGTGGTGGTGGTAGAAATGAAAAAAAATCACTGAGTTAAAGAAGAGCTCTGTTGTATTTTAACAGAACCTTTGTGACTCCAGTAATGAATATTTTACATGAGGCCAGAAGTCATCCAAATCGAGACTTGAAACAAAAATCTAGGATGTTGGGAAAAGCAGGCAAAAGAAAAAGATGCAAATTCTGCAACTTTGTCATTAGCTGCAGACTCGGAGCCTTCATTTCATTATCTTTAAGTGCCTAGCTGTTTGTGCTGCTGAGAGAATCTGCAATAAAAACAGAAGCACAGATGTTTTGCTATACCAGCCCAGGCAAAACACCCCTTGAGCATTATATTTAAAGGAAAAAAAAAAAAAAAAAGAGAAGTATTAGAGAAAATGAATATTTCAGAAATTAGACTTCACCAGAGGTCTATGCATGAAGAAGGGTAGGAGCTCTACCCACTAACAGTCAAGAGAAAAGATTCCTGAAGAAAACGTAATAGCAAGAATGGAGGGAAAACGAAAATTACAAAAGATATTTTCAGGATGGTGAGGGGGAAAATTGGGAAAAGGCATCTTAGGAGTTCTCCCAACATCAATGGCCTGAGTTTGATGGGATCCAAGAGAGGAAGGGCAGCATTTCAGATCCATAAAATATACAAGGCAAATTTTAGGATCTTGCACCACTAGAATAAATGTGGTTCCCTTCAACCCAAAGAAAATTAGCATAATACACTTGAGAAAATATTGTACCAGTGTAAAGAAAAAAGAACAATTAACACACACAGAACATGTAAAATCTTAAGGTGAATTTTCCCCCATGAAATGGCAGGTCTAGAGCCAATTGCAGCTACTCAGATCAGAATAAAATTTGGCAATTTCTTTGGAGTAGCTGCATATTCTACAGGAACAGTAATGAGAACTTGGATTTTATTGTGTCTAGTAAGAGTCTCAGAAGAACATCTTAAGAAGTAATTTAACTCATTTACACACTGGATAAGCAACCATTGTAGCTATAATATCTTTATTTTAAAAATTTAAACTTGAACTATCAAGCTCCAAAAAACATAGATGGAAGAAGAGCAATGGCTATAAAACTCTGCCAGCGTCCAAAATAAACACCAATTTAGACATCAGCCATATAGCTCTGGCATCCAATTCAGAATGCAATTCCACAGCTTCAAGTTGTTCTATAAGTGTGTATCTTAGCATTCTGATTGAAGAAATAAAAGCACAATTTTACATCACCGGAACGAGGCATCAGTGATACAGCCCAATAAGTGATTTTCTATTTTGGTCTGTGTATGGAACCAGGGAGAAGAGAAAGTTTGTGTGAACCACTGCTTTCTCCTCCATCCTTTCTAGCGTTTCCCGTGCCACTGCAATTAGCACTTATTCATAACTTCTGTTAGTTGTTGATTATAAAAGTTATACCAAAGATATTTTTTGGACTCTCTCAATTTTTTATTACTTTTTACACTAGAAATTCAGCAACAAAAAACTCTTCATTATTTAGGCTCTGTTTATGAGACAGAATAAGTATTCTAACTCAATAATTGAGAAATCATGAACCACACACTCCAATTACAAGACTGGATTAAAAATATACTTGTATATGTATTTGAAGTTTTCTGGGCAGCAGGGCACATATTTCCAAATTTCTTTCCAGCATAGAGATACAAGAACACCTGACTTTGAACAACAGCTGAGATCCTCATAAAACCACACATCTATAGGAACTAGGGCTTTGTAGAAGCAGCAATTTCCAAGATCCATGGCAAGTTGAAGTTAGCATCAGAAATGAGCAAATGCTTCCAACACTGACCTCTTGCAGAAATAAGAAAGGGTGCATTAAGCACATGATCAGGCTACTCACAGCGAAGCAACACGAAACTTAGTTTGTCTTTATGTCTTGCTAGATTAAATTCCCCTTTGTGCAGAAGATTAAACCAAGCATCTCTGAACATGACATAAAATAACTTAAATAGCATTATCATATTTCATTTGCTCATTGCAGAAAGAATTTGCCTATGAGCAAATATAATAAAACCCATCAAATATGTTAAAATAAAGTGTTCATTTAAAAATTATTCAGTAGTCTTTAGTAATTTAAGTAAAATAAATAAAGAATAAAGACAATTGGGAGAAGACCTAACCAATCGGATGGTTAAAGTTCAGTGCTTCCAACTAGAAAACTGAAGGCAGTAAGAACGATAGGTGCTCAGATTCCTTGGAAATTCAAACACCAAAAACCATGAACCATTTATTTCAGTAACAGAATAGTGAACAAAAGCACATACCAAACATTTAAACAACTCCTCTCTCTCCTAACTCAGTACATAAAAAGAAAGAATAAAACAGAATGAGAGGAAGATGGTCCAATACTTTCCAGGAATAGCTGCTTCAATCTCGGATTATTCTATTGTGCATGCTTCTTTCCAAAAGCTATCAGGCAATTACTAAGAAAGACGACATCAGGCACTCTACATCATGACCTCATGGTTCAGGATACTGAACTGGTCAACTCCTCCTCCTCACAATCATCTGGTTTGAAGAGCCATGTTCTTTCCCCATCAACAATAACCTGTATCCAGAACATCATTCCCAAGGTTATGATTTATGGTTGTTAAATACCAGCAGGTAGAGGAAATAATCTGCTCTAGGAATCCAAACTTTGCTGAAGGTTTCTAGGTAGTTGGCCCTGGGGAGGAATGGAAGGGAGCTGTGATTCTCCAGAGACACAAGACTGATTAAAATACACACTGCAGAAGGAGGAAACAAAACCACCAACAAAACAAAAAAAAGTAACCACAACCCAGCAAGAACACA
Organism: Daphoenositta chrysoptera; assembly: GCA_013397915.1. Taxonomy (NCBI): domain Eukaryota; kingdom Metazoa; phylum Chordata; class Aves; order Passeriformes; genus Daphoenositta; species Daphoenositta chrysoptera. The sequence goes on along the minus strand of VZRO01004987.1, from coordinate 190,173 downwards.
TGAATCAAATGGAAGAAAATGATTCCTGGGGGCTACAGAGGTAGTTGGGGAAAAGATTTCAAAACATCTCTGTTGGAGAGTTCGATAATATCGGCATGCAAAATTTAACAGGATACACCAGGAATTAATGATCTGTCCTTGAAAAGACAGGCTTGCTCTGTTGAAGCAGGAGTACTTGAGACAATGTTCTGTTCTCTCAAAACATGAAACATATTGTGGGAAAAGAAAAGGGAAAAAAGGGAAAACAAAGCCTCAAACTAGCTCTATAAATTATACGTCTAAATTTCTTAAGAGTGAGATGAAAGACCATGTATCCTGTGTGGGTCCCCTAGGAACACTGTAGCTTGCTAGGAAAATGCCATTTTTCCCCAGCAGGATTCCTGAGTCACTTGGATGTTTTTGAAAGGCAAGTGGAAGCAAAAAAAGTACAGTCTTTCAAAGGCAGTTAGTGATATCTGATACCTAAGATCAAGACAGAAGAGAATCTTTGAAATACTAGAAGTGACCCACCAGATGGTTTATATTTATTTTTATCTTTGGATATTTCAGTGTGACTGATGTGTTGAAAATATAGCATAGAAGCTGAGGGTAGGACTAGAGGTACAAAAGCACATAGCCTGGGTAGATAGATTTGGGCATTACAAGCAAGTACTCCAAAGCATTTGCTCCAAATAGGTCATGTTAGGCAGATTTTTATTTTTTTCCATGCTAATAAACATCTATCAGTAGTTCTGTCTTCAGAGCAGACTCATACAAACATCTATTTCCCTGGGGTCAAATCATGATCAACACCAGCAACAAACCAGCACATCTCCATATCGCTGTTAACAGCACAAGGTGGAGAGCAGCCCTTAGCAGATGCTCCTCCCAGCCTGTCATTACAAAGGGACAGGAATTCAGTCTCATCTCCAGCATGGAGAAAGTAGAAACCCAGACCTGGAAAAATGCTGGAGCAAAACTGAAGGAACTATGCCCCTGTGTCTCAGAGCTAACTCATGGTTTTCTCTCTCCTCTGAATCTGAAATTCCTAAGGTTCAATGCACCTTTCTCCTAGCCCAGGAAGTGTTTGCTTATATGTGTTTAAAGCTACAAAATTAGCAAGGACTTGTGAAACTCCAGACTGGATTAACCCATTGACATCTACATCACCTCCCTGACCTACAACACCCAGTCAGTAAATGGTGAACAGCTAATCCAGCAGAGTGAAAAAGGAAAAAGGTAATTTTTCTCAAAATCTGTTTCTTAATAAAAAATTTATTCGGCAAGATCAGATACAGAAACAAGCAGGACTGTGGCAGCTGATGTAATATTTATTATCTTTTTTAAGTGAATCACAATAAGAAACATTCTGCCCGCTTATCTTGCGCAAGCCTAATGCTTATGCTACAGACAAGGCTGCAAAATCCAAATGGAAGTTCTTATACGTTTGAAGTTTTCTAATCCTGTGTATCTTTTACAGTCTACATCATTGCTGCTACACCCTTAAATACTAAAGGTCATGATGTCTTTAAATCATCCTGGTTATTCCCCACCTACTACCTTTAAGCTATTCATAGAGAGTTCCATAAGGAAATTATATGTTCAGTGATCATGGTAAGCATTTACATGGATTTTACAGTCAGTTTTAGTCCAATACTACTTCACTGTAGCAAAAGTATGCACATAAATACGAAAACTAACATCAGTGTATGCTTTGTATATTTATACTTTCATGGTTCATGATCTAGCACTGTCTTGCATCATGAAAAATATTGCAGAGTGCCTGACTATTGGGATACTCCCACGGGAATTTCTTCCTGGTTAACAAGGCATAAGCTGGATTTTAATAGAGATGTCCCAGTAACACTTTGAAAGGAAGTTGTTTGATTTGTCTCCCTGACTTTCCATCAGTCTTTTATCTAAATATTAAACACCACATAATGACATTTAGTACCATTCACATATAATAATCATGCTAAGGCAACATCCTCATGCCAGCAAAAGAAATGAAATATTGGAAAACCTTGGGTTTGCTCATCTACAGAACTCATTCAATACCTCTTTGCTAACACCCTGGGGGAGCTGAAGTGCTTAGCCTGTAAAAATATTCTAATGTCTCAAGGACAGGAAAACTCTGGGAAATTTAGATGTCTTGTTAGGTTGTGGGGATTCTCTTTTTGGCTGGGAGGTTGCAAATTCTATTCTGTACAATTTTGCTGTTACTACTACAATTTTTATAGAAAAGAGACTCTAAAACATCTTCCTAAATTACCTCTTTCTTCTTTAATTTCAGAAAATTAGCAAAAGGACTGAAACTAATTATCCTCTACCTGCCCATTTATCAAATAGATGAGCAACATTTGAGAGTACAGTTGTCAAACAGATTTCATGATTACCTTAATTAAGAAGAGGGAAAGCAATGAATCTTAAGCTAATTAAACAGACATCCTCAGCTTCAAAGCCTTTTGCCTTGGCCCTTGTCTGCAATTGCCCAACTTGAGAACAGAACTAGTACAGAGATTTGATTAGGACAGGGCTGTGTTTCTAAGCCCAGGGTGGACCAGTGTGATGCAGAGCAGCTACCAGATAACTTGCACGTACCAAATCAAATCCTTGAAAGACATCGTTTGTTTTACAGGCCCCAATTGATAATGCACAGCTAGACACACAGGTTTTCCTTACTAGAGAACTTAGAGTCTAATTTATATTTTTTCTGTCACTTTCAGATACTCTTTCCAGAACTTTTAACAAGATGAAGCTACCAATTATTTAAATGTAAATATTTCAATATTTAAACAGTTAGTATAGGGAGCTATTCTAAGACTAAACTTTGAGAATTAGTAAAAAAACCCAGAAAGTTCATCTTTCAGTAAGTCAGAGGGCAACAATTGGTCAGGCTTAAGTTTGTGGCTAAAGTTAAACAAAGCCACTGTCTTACACATACACCAGTATTTCTTGATGCAATTTTCATTCCAGGTCTGAAAACTGTATTTTCATGTCTGAAAATGTTTAGACATGGTTTAATTCAAATGGTTTCCCATTTTGAAAGCACAATTTTATTTATTACCGTGAAAACATGAATATACCAGATGGGAAAGGAATACTCTGCTAGTCTTATAAAGCTTCTTGTACACAACCATGCCAATGTTCAAAATCACAGCCTAAAATAACTCCCCTCTGTTCATCACACAGCCTACAGTAGGCAAAGCCTGTCATTCAGTGACAGTTTGAAGAGACTTTATTCCTTACCTTACTGGAAACATACCACTGCATTGGCAAACAAAAACTTTTCCAGGAAACCTTATGCACATACTGCTGACAGATTAGCTTCGCATAAATAAACCTTATGAAACCTCTCTTATGTCATCTTTCCCAGAACTGGATACTTAAAGAACATATAAAAGGCAACTTAAAGAAAAATACTGACTCTGTATGAGAATTCTTCAGCATAAAAGAAAGAAATCTGCTCTCAATTACATCTTGTGCAATATGCAAAGCTGTAGCATTGTCTTTAGAAGATAATGTGAAAGATGTATTGTATTGCAGTTCCTATGAGTATGGAATTGTGTATGAAGAACTAATAGACAACAATCATCAGAGACGAGCAGCTGTGATGAATTTCAAGTGGCTAAATTTTAAACATTTAAGACTTTTAGGAGGTTGGTTAAAAAGAGCAAAGCTGAGAAGATATAGCTATAGCAGCCATAAACACCTATAAAGTATCCAGCAATGGAAGCTTCTGCTTATTAATCTTTTAACTAAAACTACAAGAGAGATCAAAGCAAGAAAAAGGAATTACTAGGGCTACAATCAATCCTCTAAAAATCAAAATAATGCCTGGTAATTACAGAATCGATTACAAAAGGATGTTTCTTAAAAATAGAAGGAATGAAAACAAAGGGCAGACAAAAGGTGTGGGCTAGAAATAATGCTGGGCAAGTGGGGAAGGATGATGTGAACACAGGAATGTAGGAAAACCATTTTCATTAGATCAATATTCATTCCACCAACTCCTAAGAGTTCTTCTAGATCTCCTCGTGGTGAGGATAAGACACTGCACAACCTTCCTGCTCTCCTGCTTTAAAGAACAGCAGATCAAAGGTATTCCTGCTATCTCTTCAGTCCAGAGATCTCCAGAAAAGGAGAAAGAGGTAGAGATGATATTCTCCCTTGATCTTTCTCTGGGCTGGGCAAACCTTGCCTGGGTTTGGGTGACAGAGCCTCTTTCAGCATCTCCAGTTGTGCTGCTGTGACTGAGCCAGTCAGAGCATGTTCCAGAAATATTAAAGAAGGATTTATCACTGAAGAACAGGTACACAAAGTTCCTGAGATACCTAAGATGAGATACCTAAGATGACCCCATCTTCCCCAATACAAAAGAATAAAAAGGGTCAAATGGGCATAGGCAGATTCTGTTGTAGGCTTTGGTATGGTAAAAATTACTTGTAATGTAAGAGAACAAGCAAAAACTGCTTTCCTAGGATTTCTGAAAGTCTTAGGCTCTAATACTGGGGATGATGTCACCAGATTTGAGCATTTAGAGTTATCATGTAGCAAGAATCAGATCCCTTTGATAGCAGGAGAAATAACCGTATTTGCCAGTTATAACCAGACTCCAACTCTTCATTACTATTCAGCCAAAAATTGTGCCAGCAAGTCTGGCATAGTACCAAAGTATGGCAGGGGTAATTTATGCATAAATCAATAATATGATGAGAAGATGTCTACTGGTGCATGCCAGGATGAGAAGGTGTGGTGATTTCTTAACCAATTAATTGGTAAATTGGATGTATGTTATTTAAAGGAGCTGTAGATAATAATGTGGACTCAAGTTCACGGCAGACAAACCTCACCAGGATCCCATCCCTGCCTAAACAGCGGGATGCTAGCACTTCCTTTATTTCCTTTTTCATTTCATTAGTAATGTCTCACCGTTTTGTTAAAGGAAACAGAAGTTATTGTTTAGTATCAAGGCTGGTGCATGGACTGCAGGTCTGGGTCTGTGCCAGCTGAGAGAAGAAATGCCTGGAGGAAAATCAGTCCTTTGTAGACTGGCTGTTAAAGGATAAAGACAGAAATGAAAGGCATCAAGATGATAAAGAGTTGAACAATTTGGATGACTTTATTTATAACAGGACTGTCCAAACTTAGAAGGAAATTACAGCATCATGCCAGAGACACAAATCTACACAACAGCTTGAGAAATTAAATGCCCAGGGCCAGACAGTTTGCTGAGTGCCTGAAGACTATAAAGGAAAAGGAGCAAAGCCAAGAAAAAAAGCTGTTAATCCTAAAGAGTAAGGCAAGCTATTCCCACATGATCCATCTTCCAAAACAAAAATAAAGTTAATTCTCACTGCACCACTGAGTGGCCCAGGGTTCAAACTCTTTCCAAGCCAAGAAACAGATCTGTCCTTAGCACCAGGACTGGTGGCACACCAGTACAGTCACCAAAGATCTTCAAGGCAGCCCCAGTCACCAACCTGCCTGATGAGTCCTAAAGCATAAGGTAAAGCTGGAATAACATGTGATAAGTACAGACGGAATAAATCAGAGGACTGACTTTGTAAAGAAGGTTTATAGTTTGCAATCTGTTCTTTCACAGTGTTCTTAAATGGTAAACATGTGGGAGCCTGTAGCTACACTCAGAATTGATTATTTTAAAATTTATTTCATGTTGGTCAAGACCTTTCATGAGAGATTATTCAGAGAAAAAGGAGAAAAGGATAATGAGTTCTGAATTAATAACAACCTAAGAGAGAAAAAAGGCATAATTAATGGCTGCCTTTTAGAAAGAAGATTACTTATAAGGAAGTCATTTCAGCGATCAATACTGTCAAATACATCTTTTTCAATGATTGAGCTCTAAAATGGACAATGAGATTATGGAATATGCCCAACAGCCTAAACTTAAGTACATTAAACTAAAGAGAAATTTATGAGAAATCCAAATTACTTTGGAGCAAAGATGTAAGCCCAATTAAAGGCAGTGGCATGTATAATGAGAATAATGAGCTTTTAAGGCATAACTTACAACATAAGTCATAAATTTGGCAGGACCAATCTACCAGTATCCTGCATGCAGTGTGCTGAAAGAGTTGAAAAAAACAATAACAACAAGAAAAAAACCTGGAGAAAGCTGAGACACATAAAAAAATCTAAATAGAAAATAGCCCATCAAATATTCAGAATATAAAACAGGACTCTTCCCCCTCTGCGTTGAGTTCAGATGACTTCTGTCTCTCAGAAAGAGCTGACTTACACCCAGACATACGTGAGTCTGCTAACTATTCCAAGCTGAAAGATGTTTCCCCATCCAACCCCAAAATCTTCCCAATAAAGTTGAGACCTAAATATCTGAGAAAGCATCATTGAAAGCATGAGGGTGCTCCTGAGAGTGCTTGTTTCTTACTCTGGGAATAATCACACTGATAATAGGAGCAAGATCGATACCACAACTCACTTATTTTCATCTCCTGCAAATGCCAATGTCCTCAAAATGCATCACTTTGCCCACTTCTGCCATCTAATAGAGTTTCCCAAAGGGAGAAAATACCCTGAGAAAAAGTAACTGAAATCCTACTTCTCTTTTTTAACCTTGTTAATGGGGTCACAAATCACAAAAAAATCCGTAATACATGAGTCTCATCTTTATAACTAATGTAGCTTTTGAACCCTGGCCATCATGCTCACTCTGGCTCTTCTGATATTCACCTCTAAATGAGATGTTTTTTTCTTTTTTAAAGGCCTATGAACGCTAGCTTTTCCCACATGGAAAGGTTAATAAGATAAAATTCCAGAGGAGGAGAAAAAGAGGTAATGCAATCTCTAAGCCAAAACTGAGGCCTGTGTTTCTGTGCATAGAAGGAACATCAGGAAGCTTCCTGTTTGCTCTTCCCAAGACTATGCTACAGCTACATACAGCTACATTACAAAAGCCTGCTGGCCTGTAAGTGCATTATTCTACTAGTGCAACACACACAGTGTTGGAAACTATGGCTGGAATAGCTCATTTTGGAGGTTAATGATTTCTAACAGGAACCAGAAAAGTCATTCTAAAAGCAGCAAACTTTGCCAACAGGATGTGACTTCCCTGGGGCAAATGCTTCAAAACCAAGTGAGCAACACCTGGCAGGAATCTTTTGTTAAATTCCTCCATCAGATTAGCTCTTCATCTTACAAAGAGAAATATATTCTGAAGTTTAACCAAGTCATATCCTTTATTACATCCTTGCTGGTTCAAACACATATGCACATTTGATTTATGGTTTCAAACAATCAAAAATTCAGGCTTCTAATTTCTCTAAAAATCAGTTTTTAACCTAAATTTCCTGCAGAAGATACAAAGCATTGCACTCAGATACTACATTATGCATTCTTTCTGAAAAAAACCCTTTTCATTTGACAGAGGGGAAAAAGAAAGAGACACACTCTCAGCCGAAATAAATTTTATGCGCATCTACTGTCACTGGTGCAGTTGTGACCATTTATACTAAAAATTGCTCCTCATACAGTGACTGTGTAATGCCTTGTCCCATCTTCTTGACATACGGCTGCTTTCATTGCTTAAAATCCTTCAGATTTAGATACTAGGACCAAACATCTGCAAATATGATGAAGGCAACAAATTTACCCAAGATATTTTGCACTTTTATTACTCTTCTGTGCTGTTGATAACACAGCTTTCCCCCTTGCAGTGGTGGCAGTATCAAGTGCTGGCTTCAGAGCACTGACTGTATCTATTAGTCAGTGTTTGCATGATTGTCTTCTAAAGCATTACAGATTAGCCAAGTATTAGCAAGTACAAAATTGAACATGCACATTTTTAATCCTTTTATGTGTAGCACATATATTGGAGAGGCTGGTCATTACTGTTTTGTAACTAAGATTCACAGCCACAGTACAAAATCTTACCTTACACTACAGAAAATGGCAATCAAAATGAAGTGATGTTGAAAAAGTTCGATTCAGTCTTGCAAATTTGAACTTAAAAAGACAACAAACAAACAAAAAACCCCCACCCAGTAGTATTTTCCTTAACTTTTCCATAAACAGTAACTCTCATTTCTCTTTCTCAAAGTCACTGTGTTTAACTCCTATGCATTGAGCCCGAGAGGAAAAACATCAGCAAAAAAAATGCCTCCTCGTGGATTGAGGAGTACATTCAAAATGGAAATAGGATGGTAAGTGAATAAATTGCAGTGCAATAAAAGTTAATCTGTTTCAGAGAAGACAACTTGCTGTCTAGTAATCCTTGCTGCTCAGATCTGAAACCCCATTCTCTGGTAACACCGACATCATTGCTTGGGTTATTCTTTCCCTCATGAATTCATCTGAATGTGGCACAGAGCTGCTGTCTCTATCAGAGGATTGCCTTTCTCACCCAATTCAGAAACATGATAAATAATTAGTTCAATGAGATATTACTAGCAGACCCAGAAATAAATAGAAGGTTTTTGTCAGGCTGAGAGTAAACGGTACTGAGATAGAGACAAGCAAGTGCCATACAGCATTCATCACTCGTAAGGTAAATGACTTCTTCTGAATTCACTCAGGCAGAAAATGAACAGCTGCCAATGCTGATCAGAGAGAAGTAAAATGTTGCATCTAGGGGTGAAGTGTGGTGGGTTTTTTTCTCTTGTTTTCTTTTTCTTTAGTTAAAGTAATATCTTTCCTCTATGGAAGGAGAAATTTTGGCTTAGAGGTCAAAAAAACCATTTCTCAGCACAGCTTTGTTGTTCATGTGGAACTGTCAAATTGTACAAGCTATTAGCAAAGCAGTACCTCTTTTATCCCATTAAGACCTCTCTACCTCTATATAGCAGAATGGGGGGGGGGGGGGGGAACCCACCCTCTTGGTCCTTACAAACTTTCTGACATTTCTGACATTTGCTGAGTCCAACCAGGACCTCCCAGACACTTCAGGAAAGGTCATGTCTGCAGGAGAAAAACTCCTCCTGAGGGAGGGCAGAAATCAGGCAATGCCTCCTCACATGCATTTTGGTACCCAATCTTACAGGGATAAATTAATTTTAATGGGATACCAATCTGGGAAGGTTTGCTGTCTTCACAGTATGACTTCCAGTGCAGATAGAGTCCTTACTATTGTTTATCTGGGGGAAATACAGCAAAGAAAATTGAGTAAAGAATAAAAGCAGAGAATATTGCACATCTCATTTTTAACTTAAGCAGTAAACCATGTTTTAGTCATACAAAATATGGGTTTTTCCCACTCTTTTTGAGGCCTGCATTTTTTTCTATTATTCCTAAACAATTAGCACTATATCACCTCACAGGAAAAGAATTAATTATTGATCCACTCATGAAACATTTAAAATTCTTATAAAGTTCCCTTCTGTACCAATGTAATTATTAATTAACATCTTGCTGCCTTTCAGACCTCCAGCAAGTTCGGTGGGGTTATAGCAACAATGGATACAGTCAAAAGAGTAAGTCCTTACCAGTCAATTATTTGCTCTGTCAGGAAAATTCTCACCAAAATGCAAATGTTTTGAACATGAACGTATTGAATACTGATTCTATAACACACATTAAAGTTAACAAGAGTGATGTAATCAGGTCAGAACAGGTAGTGATTTCTGAACCTGTACTTTCCTGGAATTCTAGATGCTTTAAACTTTATGTAAATCTTACTGATGACATTCCTATCCAATATGCACTGAACCAGGTTTATTGAACATTGAAGGAATTCAACAAGTTACTTCTAGGAAGGAGCTCTTCTACAGGGGAATCTGACCAAAGTACTTCCACCACTTGGTTTGGGACACAGGGATGGCGACAATTGTTTCTCCACTATGGAAGGTCTTCTTCTAAGACAAAATTATCTTAATTGAAAAATAAAGTGTTGTTTTGTTTTTTTTTTTTTTTTAGCAGTAATAAGAATCTTATCTCATTCTTTCATAAGAGAACTATTAGCAGAGAGGCAAAGACCAACCTTAAAAAACCAATTTCTTTAGCAGAATTCATAAAAATAAACCCTTCATACTAATCAAAAAGAAACTATTTTTTTCCTAGTTAAAACAAAATTATTCATTTCACACCCAAAGCATATTTCAGGAGAGCTCAAATGGGAGAGCAATTTGTTTTGTACATGACCTGCCATAAAAACCCTCTGACCAAATAACTGCATCAAGAAATTAAAAATTTGAAGTGAGTTACCAAAACTGTTCTTCACAGAAAGACAGCAGACGTCAATGAAATAATTATAGTAGAACCAATCTAGGCTAAATATGAAAAATAATCAGTGGAAGAAACAAAAAGGAATGCAACCTACCCCTGTTTTTTTACAGATATTAGCCCTAAGGTTTTTATATATACTAGACTTGCACACTTTTATAGACTTGTACACCATTTATACAATATTTAGACTGCATTGTTGTAAAAGTAGACAAAGAAGGTAAAACTCCAGGTGGTCAACATGTCCGAGTCCAGGCTGGTGGCATAGACTTGACATGTTTGTGGTTTCACCTTGGGCTCAATTTTCTGCAAGATGCTGGACACTTTTGGACGTGCTACTGTCTCAGCTATGCATTGTCCTCCACATTGGAGGGTTGGCATAAACTGCCAGCTGCTTGGCTTTCTTCATCCCTAGGGCCCATGAGAAGATGTCACGCAGTTCATCACCCCTTCTGGTTTCCACCTCTAACGGCTTTACAAGGATGTAAAGCTTTGAATGTTTTTTCTGTGCTGCTTTAGTCAAGGCTGCCAGAATCAGCTGATCAGAGACAAGCTGGGCAGAACTAGCCCAGGCCTCATTTAACCTGAACTGTGCCTCGGGGTGTTTGTAACAAAAGGTTTACAAACTAAGGGTATTTTCTGCAGGGTGCACACGAATGCCCAAAATCAGGAAAATCAGAACATGGGTTAATGTATTTCAGGGCATAATTTTCGATTTGAAAACTCAAGATATTAAACCTATAGCCACTGGTATTCAGCAGCTGAGATGGTATGAATATCCCCTTATTAGAAAACATACATAATCTTGTAGAATCTTACCATCAGGAGAAACAAAACTCATCACACTTTATCAGGGACACGTACTTAGGAGAGGTCAAGCAAAAGTATCCCCTTGTATATGTAACACTGACAAGACAACAAGTAGGAGGAATTTATCACTCACTAATGAAGATTAATCAGGTATTCTTTTTTACAGCATAATAAACTGTTCCTCTTGTTCTCTGATAAAGTTATTTTTACTTCTATTATCCTGAGGTTAAAAGAGACAGAACCAATACCACGCCTGCACTTTGGCTTGAAAATGGCTTGCTCTTTATTTTCAAGTAACCAGACAGAATCTGTTCAAGCTTGTTTTCTTAGACAAAATTCATCTCACAGTCTCTATGACTATTTGTTTTGCCATAACACAAGGGAAACTAAAAATATAACGAAAAAAAAAATCTTTTGAACAAGAAACTGATGCTGGAACAGCAGACCATAACAAGGACTCCAGAGATCTGGATGCCTTTCTGTTGATGTGAAGGCACCTGGAGGAAGCTCTGGCTCTGAGTCAGAGCTAGCTTTCCCACCGTAATTGATGGGATAAGAGCTCACTCCTTCCCAACTTCTGGCAAATAATTTTTGTATACCTTTTCTGCACACTAACAACAGTGTCTCTTCACCTCTGAGACTGAAGATTTTTCCCTCTGAGGTCACACAAAATCTGTGACAAAGAGAGGCAGCATTAAAATACAGGTAGGCTGTGCTTTTAAAAGTGACCCGATTACTGGATAAGCAGAGACCAGAATATGGCTCCTTGGGATAGAAGCTTTTTAAAAGAGGTGCAGTGAACAACTTCAATGCTGAGCCAATCGATTTTGTGTGCCTTCCAGGTAGGTCTTGTATATTATGGTTTTGATCTGCAGTCAATTATCCACTGTAATAGCATTAAATTTCAATGTAATTAAATTATTTTACTAGAAAATGTTCATAATAGCATTAAAATACAGTCTATTTAAGTCAATATGGCACCGCATAATCTATAAATTAGTCGTAAGTGCTATCCCGCAAGTGCAAAAACTGATGAAAATTAATGCAGACTAATGCAATACAAAGTATATGGATATTAACAACAATGCAAGCTGTTTGCAACAGAATGACAATAAACTAATTCCCTATATAAAAATTATTTCACTTGGCTACCATGGGTTGGAAATTACAACAATGTCTTGGGCAAATGTTCACTCAATTGTTATTCCCGTTTTGATCTCATCAAGAAGATCTGTACAATTGTCAAAATACTTTTATCAAACTAGAAAAATAAGAGGAGCTATTTCCCATTAATAAACTACAGATAAATCCTGTTCATTCTTAATAGCAGTTAATAGGAAATTATCCATTTAATTTAATATGAGAATGTGTTTCTAAAAAAAGTGATTGAAGTCCTTGCATAAATTACTTGTTCTTTCATTGCACCACAGTGAAATAGGAGAAACTATCTGTATATTAATATTTTCGTTTTGCCTTGAAATTTTGTACATATTATTCTTTCCTAAATAATGACCCACTAGCTTTAAACATATGCCTTTGAGCCAGACTGGGCATTTGAGACATCTGCCTGGGTCTGGCAGATTTGACACTGAATCCAGGGACATCTGTAACCTTCTGGCACCATGGCTGAAGGCTGGGCAGGACAGTATGGGATGGAGTACACATGGTGTGTTATATCCCTATATTTATGTACTGAATCTCTCCATGTCCAACAGCCCCTTTCCTAGAATAAAGCATAACAAATAGCAAATTGCAGTTTCCTAAATCAGTTGAGATATCAATTTGAGGACTGGTGAGCTTCAAATTAATGAAAAAGCAGTCTGTCACCCAGAACTGTTATTAGACCTCAAAGCGTGACAGGGGAGGTTTATGATATTCTGTGATTTTATAAATAAACCAGCAATGGCATCATTTTTCTTGCAATGCCAGTGGAAACTTGATGTTACCAACTACCTGCTACCAGGAACTGCTGATCAATGCCATCACAGCAGGAAGCAGGTAGAGGTCTAGGCTCCAGCTCAGTTCCAGGCTCACATGGAATCATCTCCCACTTATCATAAGAAGGTTTAAATTTGTTGGGCATCCCAGCCTTGCCCGACACCAAACTCCATGGCAGTATCTATCACTGTTACCAGGGCTATTTTGATGAAGTGAGAGCAAGCCCCTGCTCAAGAAAGAACACCTGTCATCACAAGCAGTGGTCAATCCGAGCTCTTCAGGGGCACCAAACCACACCATTGAACCAAGTCCTGGCTGAAGAAGGGTGTCAGTGAGCTCATGCAGATCTGGAAAGGCCACCACACCAGTGATTCATTCTGCACAGTCTACACCCAGGTTAAGCCAAACACGTGATTATTTATTAATAACTTCTTACACCCTTCATAATCTGTTCTTAAAGAATTTATGCAGATTCCTCTGTTTTGTTCAAGACGTTGCAGAACGTATAATTGGAATGCTCCACACTCTGTGTTCCAGCAAGCACCTTGATCAATCCCCATCACATTTTCTAACCTTCAGCATCTTTCTTTACTGACAAATAAAGTTATCAAGCTGCTCAGAAGACAACAAATTTCCCTTCCTCCCCCTGCAGAAATTTCATATAACAAAATCAGCTTGTTTTTTTCATTGCTTTATAAGGACTTGAAACAGGTGATGTCAGCCCTAAAAATTTCCTGAGGTTTCTATAGTTTGACATTTGCCTGTCAATATGAAGAAAGATTATACACAACTAAGAGTTATTTGTTCTAAACAGTTCTTCAAAATACACACTCACTGACTCTCATAGCAATCTGTCTGCTGTGTGTAAGCCTAGCATTTTTCAACACGCTCGCAAAATCTGCTTCGTGAGCCCTCATTAATTCAAGGAGATAGAAATTATAATTGTTATTCTTCCCACTATGCATAGAAATTAAAGTTTCAACTTGAGAAAGCATATAGGCAGTTACCAAGTGTTGAACAAGTGCTGTGGTTCCTGTGAAAGTTAACAGGTAGAATTCATTTCCTGGAAAAGATAAATAACACTTCAGCAGCAGCCGCCTCTTGATCGCTTTTCTCTGGGGTTTTGATTTATTGATTTGCAACAAAAGCATCCCTACCAGAAACGTCCACCAAGAGCTCTGCATCCTAATTGCCAGAGGTCATTCCCCTTCCGCAGTGGCACAGAGAGGAAGGGATCATTAATCAGCTCCTATCAGCTCTCTCCTAACTGGGAATGAGTTGCCTAACCTATCACTGTGCTTAATTCTACGGCTGATGAACTTCTTCAACACTTGCAGAACAGGTGTGTCCAACAAGAATTTAGGTGATTTATCCATTATCCCATCCCATCCCACAGATGGAAGTTCCCAACTACTTAATTTCTGTTTATTCTGCAGAGGTACAACAAACTGCATCACTCTTTGCACCAGAAGATGGTTACTCAGCCAGCACGATTCCTCCCCATCTCTACTAGGAGATGCAGGATCCTTTTTTCCCTGCAACCATCCCAAAATAGTCCCCAAATGGTAGCTAATGACTTTTTGCAATGTAAATCAAAAGACATTTCCCTAGATTATCACATACAAAGCAATAACCCATATATATATATACTTTTTTTTTTTTAAGGAAAAACAGCACTAATTATAATTTTTAAAGTATTTTCAAAAAAATACCTTCAACTGAAGTCTTTTTCTGTGCTTTCCAATGTTTTCCAATTTTAGATCATCTACTAAGTCTATACTTTATTTTTTAATGGTAAATGGCTCATCTTTTGCATGACTTCACAAGTAGGAATTTTAAGAAATACTCCAATAATAAGCTCCTCAAAAAGTTACAGTTGTTTATTGAAACACAATCGATCCTGAAAACAGTTCCCTTCTTAAGAAAGATAAGGATTCACTAAAGTCCCGAGAAACATATAAAGTTCACTTCTCCTTCAAGCTAACAGGTTCCATGAAATCAAATTAGTGCTGTTTCTTTCTGTACTTTGTTACTATTTACAGTTTTTTCCCTCCACAAAGGGAATCATGACGCCCCTGACACTTATACTTATTTAAATTTTCCTTTTCTTCTAAAAAAATTCAATTTAAAGAAATATATTTTAACATTACAATTCTCATTTCAGCTTTCCACTCTCCTTCCAGCTTTTTCCACACCACACAGAAGCTCACCCAAATTTTCTATTTGGTTTGAACCAATAAGACTATTATTTAAGCAAGCACTGCACTAGTCCTTTTCAACCTCTTACATTGTAGCCTGAATGTGTTCAAAACTCTCTGCCAGCTTTTTTTTTTTTTTTTTTTTAAATCAAGGGTAAGATATGCACATATTTTGTTCATGCTCTTCATTATAAAGATGATAGTGAGGAAATTAATTAGAAACATATGAGTAACCATAATTTTTTTCCCCTCCTCACTCAGACTTTCCTTTTATGAATCTGTCACAAGGTAACTCTAGACCTCATCCCTTAACAAAGAAATACTGAGATAGTGCCTTAGGTTCATAAAGAAATGTTTACATAAGAAACAGATAATTAAGTTCTTCTGAAAAAAGGAAAAGCTGTAAAATTCTGATAAGGGGCTAAAAATGCAACTTTTTTCCAGTTTGCTCAGCACATTTATTAATGATATTTTCAGTTCTTGTAATCCTGCCAACAGCAAAACCTGGACATCACAATGTAGGCTCCTGGGTATTTTGTCTTGGACCAACAAATATCTGCTTTTCATGAATTTGCAGCTTCATCTTAGGATGAATTCCAGTTCAGAGGAATAAAAGTTAAGTTGACAAACATCAAATGTAAGAAAGCAGATTTTCTTTTTTAATTAAATGTGTTCTGCAACAGGGAGAAGCCAGCTCAGTGCATTACCCCTGTTTCTGCTCCATGACTGAATATGTGGCCAGATCCTGAATTTGTGACCATCTCATGATCAAAACACATCCCCTCTGAAGAGCTGGGCAATCACTCAGATCCTTGGGGATGTAGCTGTGGGGCCAAAATCCCATGGGATTATGACACTGCAGAGCACGAAGACGATGTAGAGTACAACCCTGCCCACTTCCGAGCAGGAGGAGCTGTACTCCGTAACATCTCAGAGAGGGGAGTGTGTGTGCATGCAGACCAGCCAGTTCATTATTATAATTATTAAATGACAAGGGCTTAAATGGATTATCCACCATCTCCTGCTGACTTCTCCAGTTCACAGCTCCTCATTAGCATGCAAGTCAACTTCCATCAAGTACTCAAGACAACTCTGCTGTCTAGAAATACTGGAAGGTCAAGGCTATGTCTCAGAGGATATCAGACTTTATTTTAGTCTATCAATTGTCCCGTTATGGGGATAAGTACAATCTTGTAGTCAGTGAAAAAGAAATATTTATACCAAATACTACACAGAGCACTGAATTCTCGTATACATAAGCCTGTGGGCCTGATGAGATGCATCCCAGAGTCCTGAGGAGATTGGCTGATGTAGTTGGAACTGTATGATCTTTAGGGTGCTTTCCAAACCAAACCATTCTGTGATGCTGTTGCTCTGCACTTGGCATAGCCACATACATAGGACAGTGCTAAGCCAACAGCTCTGCTCTAATACTTTTTTAAACTATTAGATATCATTCTTTGCTAGTAAAAATGACAACACAAAATACAATCAGCAAAACCAGTGCTGCCAGTGAATATAGAATGAATTCACTGGATATTTGAGACTTAGGCATAAAACCCAGAAAATACCTGGCCTACTTTTCCTTGAACTAAGGATGTTTTTCTCTTCCTTCCCATCTCCTCTGGCATTTACATCTGTGTTTAGGGCACACTATAGGGAAGAAAACTGTCATATAAGATCTGGTGGAATAATGGGATGATAAAGATTGGATGAGATGCAAGTGTGATTTGCACAATGGGTAAGTCCTGGAAGAGTGAGCACACAGAGTCAGCCACCATATCTTCCAGCTGCTCACCTGGCTGACAACTTCTAACTGCATCCAGATACAAGAAACTATGAAAACATGGGAAAGGGCAGACAACAGGAACACTGTATCAGATCCCCAAGCAAGGATAAATGTAACCATGTTTTTGACCATTTTCTAGAAAGGTTTTTATACGGATAAAAAACAAATTAGCCCCCAAATGTCAATGTCTTCAGTTGAAAAGGAAGGACAACACACAGCAAATATCTACCAGAAAAAGCTCTGTGGTGTCTCTACACAGAGACCCACACAGATTTCTATGAGAGATTTCATATACCATTCATGAACCCTTAGGATACTTCCACATAGCAAATTTACAAGATGAAAACAATCATAGCAAGACCCTATGGTACAGGGTACAAGACAGGCAAAGACAGGCAAGACAGGCAAAGCACATATTATCTACAGACAAACTGAGGCTCTAAAGATAATTTTCAGGGTTATGCATAGTTCTGAAGAGGCATAAGGGGCACAACTCCAAGGCCATAGGGAAAGAAGGAGCTGCAGTCATATGGCAACCTCTGCTGAGTCCAGCAGCCATGTGCTGCTCATTGGAGTGAATCCAGCAGCACACCTGATAATGTATACATGCTGATAAACTGACAGAAGGAATTTGATATGTTTTACAATGCTGCATAACTTAGAGCTGCGTACAGAAGCACCTTCCAAAGCAATGACTTTAGACAGGCATCCTACATGGCTGTATCCGAGCCAGGAGCAGCTTGGATTCACAGCAGCAAAGCCTGTTCAGTCTGCTCCTCCCGACGCCAGCTCTTGGAGCAGTGAGATCCCACTCCATATCCCAGCCTTTGGAGGGGCTGGAGCTCTCAGGCAAAGGTGTTGTTGGATTTTGATGGAGCCAATGTGTGTGTGCCTACACACAATTCCGTGGCACGCACTCAGAGCGGGCGATAGGGCTAATAATGGTACCTCACTCTAGCAATGGAAACATCACTGCAGAGCACCTGCAAAGTGTCCAAGACAGGGGCAGAGAAACGATTTCAGGAAAGATTTAATCTAATATTATTCATCAGCTAGAGCAGGACAGATAAGTAGACATTCACACTTGCCTTTTTCTTAAGTGGGACAAAGGCTGCTTTTCCAGGAAAAGAAAACCAACAAAACACACTCCTCATACTGCTGAAAACAGCATTTGTGCCTAATGAGATGTAAGGCAGAATGGATTGCTCCCACTCTCCCATGCTCTGCTTCATCTCCATAAACACAGCTGAAGTCAGTAGCCCATGAAGGTAAATACCACCACCACCACCAAGGTGTCTGTGAAGAGCCATGATGCCCAAACATAGAGCTCTGTGTGAAACACATCTATCCGACTAAGCATGAAATTCTGGCACTGCTGAAGGCAGTGGGAATCTGCCAATAATTTTGAGCAACAAAGGATTTCATCCTCATCTTCTTATTATAAAGAAGTCTTCTGTGAAATACAAAAGAAGGTAAAGATTTTACCTTGTTTATATAATGCTTTAGTACTAAAGACATTTAGTACTAAAGCTTGCTCTATAAAGCTTGCTCTAAATTAAATGATGCAAAATGTTAAAAGTTACAATTTCCAGCTGAAAAGTCATCCTGTAAAGAGATAGTTTCATGGATAAAAATTTAAAATGGTTATCAGAACTCCTATTACTTTTACCATCAGAATTATTGCTACAGGGTTGAATACTTCTTAAGAGGATCTGCTTCTCTTATGACAATAGACTAAGAGCTGGCAACAGAAGCATAGATGTTAATTGCAGACATTTATTATACTACCAGGGTTTACATTTAGCAGCTGTCAACATTACTGACAACTGTAACAGAAATCAGAAAAAACGGAATTTTTGCTTGCCAGAAGGGCAGCTGGTGCTTGATTTCCCTGCTATTGTTGCTCCTTGTTTATTTACTTTCAAAGTGTGTTAAAAACAAGCCTTTCAACAAGATTTATTTAAGAACATTCTTTACCTAGCAAAGAGGAACTTATTAATAGGTACCTTGGGGTCACTTTATGATGTGTATCCCCTATCGCCATTCTATGCCCAGAAGATGAATCCTGTGCCTTTCTGTGCCTCTAAGACTGGGTGCAAGAGAAAGAAACCAGAAAAAACTTTTTTCAAAGCAGTTCTGTGCTCCAAGGACACAGCTATCTCTCTCAGTGTTGCTGCTGTGGGGAGAAGAGCAGAGGAAAGCACCTTCCATTTTTTTCCCCAGCTTTTGGCTCCTTTTCTCAGGCAGTTAAACTTTGTTTCCTGGGACCTTGTTTTTTTCCTTCTTCTTCTTCTCTTCTGGACTGTTCAACGATACCAGAACACTCTGGGAGACCTTTCCACTGAGGGCCCAGGGGAGGCCCAGGCCGACCCAGCTCCGAGGAGGAAGAGAGAGGCCACACCCAGAGAAGGACTCTGAAATCTTCCTAGGTTTCTCTCCACAGTGAGAGATTTTAATATTTAATATTATTATCTTTTTTCTGTGTGTTTGTTAAATAAATAGGTTTTTTTTCTCCTTCACTTTCCTCCGAGCAAAATTCTTTTCTTTCCCGAACCTGGTTGTGGGAGGGATGGCTGTAATCTACCTTCTATCAGAGAATATTTTCCTCCAAATTTTCCTCAAACCGGCACAATAGGCAACTACTCAAAAATAAATATTTTAAAGAATGTGCTTCAAACTCTGATGCAAACCATTGCTTTTCAGCTTTGGTGAAGCTAGATTGCAGAGATATCAAAATTTAATGGGCTATCTTTTTTGCAGTACTCAAAACTACTTTTCATAAAAGAAAAAAAAAAATCCAGAGCTCAATAGTTTCTTAACCTAAATATTATCAGGAAAAACAAGCTCAAATGCTTCAACCTAAAAATATGGTAACAAAGTGATGCTGCCATAGAAGTGTCAGCATCATCTTTTAAAAGTCATACTTACATGGACTTATAAGTTGAGATATGGCTAAACTAATAAGCTTTACCCTGAACAGAGCTGCAGAACTTGTCAAGACTTCTTTTTAACTTTATGTCTCAACAAAGTGAAAGGGATGGACCAATCCAGAGGAGCAGTACTAGTTCAGTGGATTAAGGATGTTCTCCATCTACCTGATTCAGCAATGTGCCCACAAGTGCAGTGGCAGATACCAAGGCCACATCCAAGTTAAAGGTCAGGGCCACTAAACCGTCTTCCAGGCTGCAGTGTCTGGCTTGCTGGCAGATGCTTAGCCTAGAAACATCTGATACGGAAGGGTAATCTATGAATCACTTCAAGTTACTCATTCCAGGATCTACTGTAAGAGTTGAGAGCTACTGATTTACTGTAGTACTTTAACGATGTCTCACTCTCTGATAGATGAAGATTGACAAGCAAACAAAAACAGCCAACCAAATAAAAAGGTGCTCTACATCGGTGATGGGTTTTCCCAGAACGGAGGGAGATGTCCTCTCCTGGGCATATCTGACAGCTTCACATGTCAGAAGAATGGCTGAGCGTGGGAATACATTTACACAACACATCTCAAAAGATGTTCCAGTCTTTTTATTTTCTTTTGACATCTTTTTTTTTGTTGTATTATAAACTTACTATTATTTAAAACTTTGCAAACATAATCCTTTATGAAGCAAAACGAGTCTTACAGCATCTTTTAAGACTTAGTATCCTAATCCTTAAATCATATCCTTTAATATTGCGATTATGCACTTGCTAAATACATAGAGCCTGAAGAGATTTTCTACTGCTTCACATATCTTTTCCCATATGTGCTGTTTGTCTTAACCATTTTTTCTTTCTTTTCTTTGTGCAATATATTTTTACTATACTTCTGATATTTCTCCCCAGTTTTCTTGTATAACATATTAATGAACCAAAGAATAAGATGTCAGAGTTGACACGCACTATAAAATGATAGTGTGCCTGCATTATGGTGGGCCAGAAGGACTTGTCATCCTGAATTGCAGTTGTTTCCTATTGGCATGAAGGCATTCTGGATGTTATGACTGCAGAATCCCAAATATTCTTGCCCTCATTTGTCTACAGTTGAGTCTTATGCAGGTGCTATTCTCTCAGAGCATGTTAGACAATAGCACATGGTGTCTTAAACATGTCTTAAACATCATTTTATTCCATCTGAATGAACAATTTAGTTCTGACTTTATCATAAGAGCTTTACATAGGTCCCAGAAACTATATTGTCTGGAAGGACAATAATTAGAAGAAGCGAGTGGAATTTTCTCACACTTGTTATTTGCCAGATTCCTGAAGGCCAAGAAGCAAATTCAATATTTTTCATTTGGAAACCTGCCAGCGTTACTCATGTTTAATCTTGGACAGTTACTAGCCTTGACAGACATGCTTGGAAGCAGAAACAATTTAAAGGAACCCAAATTTCCTAAGCATGCCCTTTGTCTTCAAGCTTCATTACATCAAATGAATCAAGATTTCCAAAATCACCCAGACTCTCATGCATAGGACAAAACTGAGCTTCCAGCCGAAAACCTTCTTACACATCACACCATCGTGCCAGAGAAATCTACTCAATGGAAACAGTTCGATTCTCAGGATAATTTCGTGAGACAAAAATAAATACTACTGGAATTGCTAAATGACAACAAGATAGGGAGAAATCTTGGGTTAAACTAAATTTTGGACCAAGCTCTTAGAATATTTGGAAATTATATGTTTCCTCAATGCCTTTTTATTTCAGTAAGCAAAGGACTAAAAGGCTGAAGAACATAGGTCCATGGAAACAATCTGAGTTACAAAAAGACTTGACTTTTCCACAGATTCCCTGCTTTAGCCATTTTCACATGTCCTAGAAATTAATCAGCTGATATTTGGATAGTGCTTTTAAACTAACAGTTCTTTAAGTAATTTGTAATCTCTTACAATGATTTTTATAGGCGTCAGAATCTGAACAGCTTAGCATGCAAATGGAAATTCACTATCTCCACCCTGTGCAAAATCCTGTGCAAAAGCTCTTGCTCCTCATTGGACCTTCACTTGAAGGTAGGAAACCATAAAAGCAAACCTAGTAGCAGAAGGAAAATTCCCAGCTGTTCATGTCACAGAAGGTTTTTATCTGTTTGATGTTAACTTCCTAAGATGTTGATGCACTTCATAGTACATACAAATATTTGTGAGTCAACAATAACATACAAAATGCAAGTCTGACCCAAGCATTCATGGAATTTCTTTCTAGCCTGGCAAAATACCTTCCAGCTAAAAGTTCTTTTAAACTTTATGGCAATAGGAACACTGCATTCAGTGCTTCAGTTGCACATAATAGCACATTACTTATTAAACTATAACTATATTATTACAACTATTAGTTATAAAAGAGAAATTTCTTGCATGGAAAGTCTGAAATTACTCCCTTGTTAGCAACTAAAGCGTCAAAGTTCATAAAATATGAAACATTACCAAAAATACTGAATGTGGCACTTTCAGTGTAACGATTAAAATGCTTTCATTAACATATAATTTCATTTTTAGTTCACTGTCTTAAAAGTACTCAAATTGCACAGGAATCTGCAGATATATTCAGAGTCCAGTTCACAGTAATGAGGACAGGATTTCTTGCCTGCTCTGAACTACTGTCAAATGATATTTCAGTTTGCAAGCTGTGTCAGATCACTTTACTTTCCAATACTTTGCTGTGTTTCATGAAAAAATATGAGAAAAGTAGTCTGATTTATTTTTCCTGCCTCAGATGAGAGTTAAGTTGTGCTTCTACCACGTCTGTTCAGCGTTCCCAAAAATACAGAAAACCAGACTAAATTTCTCCCCAGAAAGACAGTGATACAATTCACTAATCAAGCAAATTACATGGAATGCGAAAAAATAGTGGATGCTCAGTTACTGATGGCAGACTGAGGCCATAAAAATACAATAAAACATCTCGGTTTATTACCTTTTTATGGGAGTGTTTTGACTTTGGATTTCAGTATCCAACAGAAAAACAGATCCATTATAGAGCTGTAATTAGCACGTGTGTCTTTTGCCTAAATCCTGCCTGTTCCTCGAGAAGCTCTGCAGACTTTTCCCAGCATGTCTCTGCTTTAATCAAAGCATGTCAGCCAAGATGCAGAGAGGACAAGCAGGAGCTAAATGCCTGGTTGTCCCAAGAGTTTCTCTCTGTGTGTTCCCTGATCAGGAGGTCACAGATGGAATTGGATGAGGGACACTCATTACAATTTGACTTTTGTTGAATTAGGGTTTTTTCTGCACATTTGTCCTGAATAACCTGCTTCAGTCCTTCCCAAGAGCCCAGCTTCCTCCAGACTTTGTCTCCCTGATCCCTGAGAGCGGTCTCACAGATCACAGAGCACCCACTCCACTACATTTCCTGACTTTTTTGACATTTTCCTTCTAAAAATAAACCAGATCCTCCTGTTGCATGAAGCAGAAGGATGACCATGGAGGGACACATCATGCCAATATTTTGAAGCCTTTATGAACTACATCATTAAATGATGACAGTAATTTGCTCAGCACAGCTCCTTTCCACTGCACATCTTGGCTGCATTTTGTCTGTAGCTGAAGTAGGTTGTGTTTGTTGACTCACTGTGGATTCAGCTTTTCCCCACATGCTGTACATCTGCTGCACATGCCTGCACAGCCCCCACCCTTCAACACCCACAGCACACTGACACACTGAGTAACAACATGTGAAAGATTTCTACTGAACCCGTGCGTTAAAAAAAATCCCATTATTATTTTCCATCTCCAAAACAAATCTGCAAGATTTATTATTTAATACAAGCCAGTTTTTTTTTTCATTCCAAAGTAGTTTTTGCTACTGTACCTGTCCTAAGAAATTCAGATCAAATGACACCCTTACAAGAAAATTTTCAGTTTTCTTCACCCTTTTTTTCTTTATTGAATGCTTTTAATACACCCTGGCCCTAATCCTACAATTCACTAAACTTGCCAGCTACTAATTTCTATGTGCAACTAAAACCTGTCAGTAATTGGCACATAGCATTTCATTCAAATGAAGAAAATCTGTCAAACATTTTTGTTATAATGTAACATGACAGCAAAAATAAGAGTCTCTGAAGTTCCATAGTCTGAAGTATCTCTCTGTGTTGGGAAACTCAGCATTTTCTGAGAAATATTCCAAAAGAAGAAGCAGATGGAAGGAATAATATCTACCTTTTAGAGGACACCATGGGTGAAACAATTGTGAACATAAGCTCAGGGGGGCATAATTTCTCTTATTATTTTCTTTTTGAAGAAGCTGGACAGAACTTGATTTAAAGAGGCAAACAGGTAAGCTTATTTCTTATTTGTTTTGTTATGTAGGTTTTGTGCAATACAGAACAAAATCCGATTATCTACATGAAAATAAGAATGATGATCCTTCCCTTTCGCCCACATTTATTGTCCCTTAGCTGTTTAGACTGCAAACTGCTGTAGGCCTCTCTCTTGACATGACAACAAAAGGAATAGCAACATAGTCATGAGCATTAAAATTAATGAGAATCTTAAAATAAAAACAAAAAAAAATTACAGATGAATATAAACAATTACAAATGAATATAAACCTCTATGTCCACATTTATCCACAGCAGAAAACAAAACTTAATTATTGAATTAGTGCAAAAGCATACTACCTGTCAGAGTTTCAGGTAGATTTTACCATGAAGTATCTTGCTTAGGACTGCATATATTTCCCTCCCAATACATAATTAAAGTTATTCCTATTTTACATCCCATAAATATTCACTGATTCAAGAGGGAAAATAGAACACTCTCTTCCCAAGATGCTGACAGGACCAAGCAGAACCTCATAAGGGATCCCTTCAAAGATCATCTTCTTATGGCCAGAGAAACAAATTTAAATGATCTTATGTGAGCCTGCTGTTAGCAATTGCACTCCTGAATTATGCATGATTCTTGACTGCTTATAATATGAACAAACTACAAAGTTTCATTAGTACATTTCAATTACTGTAGCCATTCTTAGGCCTTGTTTGTTACAGTTAATTTTCATTTTTAGAACATCCTTGCACATTTGCTATCAGCAATGATGCCATGCTCACATAAAGGCTTATTAGACTCCTCATGCATTCTCTCTGTGCTGCCCCAAACTGTACAAATATAACTATAAATTCTAGAAAATTCTGCAACTTTATTTCACATACCACTGGTCTTCTGGTGCCTGTAAGAATAATTTTTTCCTGAACAAGAGTTTGAATTTAATCCAGTATCTGAAACTTATGAAGCATTAATGTCACTTGATCTTTGTAGGAGTTAGACACACACACATTACCACAGTACCTGCAAAATATAGCAAGACATATGTTAACTATAGCCTCATTTTGACCACCTGTCAAAAATCTTAACACAAAATATGCCAGAAACTAAGTTGCCACTAATCAAAAAGAAAAAAAAAATAATTATGCAACAGCATTTTCCTGATGCTGATACAAGTATTTTGCAGTATTTTTGGAGTATTTTGGTTAAAGTGATGTTACTCAAGGGAATAGAGCTGAATTCTCTGGTCAAGTCAATACAGTTGTGCTAGTGAGGGAACGTTTCTTTCTCCACCCATCTTCCAGAACCAGGAAAGGACTTGATCCTCTCTTGTTTGGGTTAATCATTGCCAAAGTTAGTTTCTGCCCTAGAAAACTATAGGGCACCATTTCTGAAAGGCAGGTGTCCTGCCTGTCCAGGTGGCTGACAGCTAAGCAGACAGCAAGACCCACGGAGCCTCTGGAGGGCCTGGGTACAGCTTCTTACCCCACACCAGGGCTCTTCTAGTGAAGCAAATCTCCCTTGAGTTCCCACTCTGGCCAAGATGGGACCAAAGCATAATGTCTAAGCATTCCTAATCTGGCTGTCTTTGGGAGACGCAAGCCACACTGAGCTTCAGGAGCTCTCTTGTCACCAGCAGACATTCAGTAGTTCCCTGAACCAGACTAATGGCAGCCTGAAGAAAAATCAGCTGAAATATGTACAACATTGGTTGAGGTCCCCTGCACCACCCCTTCCTCTCTCCAGACCTGCCTTTCCTGAGCTGCAGTTCTTTGCTAATTCAGGTGTAGTCAATATGTTAAGTGGGGACTGTGCACTAAGAATGAGCACAGCTCCACTCCAGCCAAGTTCCCACTGGTTTGCACTCGATGAGGAGTGCAAATCTGCAGTCTAAATCAAAACTGCCTCTACCACTCAAATTTGGCCAAGGCCATGTGTCTGGGAGTCAGGGATTTCCCACTAAATTTGCCAGAGTGGATGACCTTGCAGAGGCAGAGGTGACTCAGATCCTGTTGGGTCTCACCACGGCACACATCACACAACGTGCTACCTCCTGCAATCCCACACCAGCTTCGGCCGAGCTCATTTTCTATTCCACACCACTTCCTCCTGAGGTTTCTCATCAATAAATAGAGACATGCCGCTACCACAGCTGCTCTGCACCTACCTAACCCCTTATTAGCTTACAGGCACGCACAGCCTCCCACCCCCAAAACCCGCACTGCTGGCAGAGCGACGCTGATAGAACAGAGATACCATCACTGTCCAAGTGCTGTCTGTTTGCATGTTAATGGTTAGAATTCTCTCAGCACCACCATCGTAAATCTCCATTTCAAATGCTGATCCATACAAATTTAGAACTGCAATAAAACATTTAACTTCCTAGATTATAAAAATAGTTCAGGTTTTAAAGCTGTCAGAGAAGTAAGAACTAAAGCATGAATTAGTGGGTGCAGAGAAAGCTAGACAAGAAATATCCGTGTTCAGTGAAGACACTTTCAGATCCTTATCAACATAAAAGTTGAGTAATTAGATAAAGCAGTAAAAATTCTGAAAGCAGCCTGAAATGCCATTAATTTGACAATGAGAATGTGCACAAGGAATATGGGAGGATTTGGATTATCTGTCTGGGTAAGATTTTGAGGAAAACTTGAGCCTGTCTGCACTGTGCTGGGTGACTGCCTGAGTCCATTCGCTGTCCGACAGGACAAACATCTGCTCCCTCCCCAGCACTGACCAGACACAGCACCCTCCGAACAAGCAAAAATGCAGGTGTTGACAAAATCTGCCAATTCCCAAGATAAATTTTGACTTCAGCAAGCCAACACAGAAACCCAGTGGAGAAAATTCTAGAATAACTTACATTTCAGTTCCCTTCCTTCTGGTTGGCTTACCAAAAAGCATTGGAAACATCACATTTGAAAGAACATCTGCATTTTACCAAAGGAAGGAGAGCCATGTGGAGTTATGTGACAAACCAAGCTATTTTAGATCAGTTTGTTGACCATTTGTGCTTTCATTTCAACTTTAGGCCAAGTAAAAATCCATCTAGCACAAAAATAAATACAATCTCATATATACAGGTTCCAGACCTTAAAATATCAGCTTTAAATTTCCTAGTGCCTCATTTAGGTAAATTTGAAGACCACCAGTGTTTCAATCCAGCTTCAAATCACCAGAAACACTAAAGTTTTCAAATCCATAATTAAAATATCTCACTTTCACTATAAATAAGATGTAACCCAAATAAAGATGGACAAAACCCAGTTGTATTAATTAACCACTTAACCAATAAGACATACAGCTATAGAGGTCTGGCCAGATCATTACGCACTTCTGCCTTCATTAGAATTTATTCCCTCCTTCTATCTAGAGGCCCCGTCTCTCCCAGCAGTATTTCCAGTGCACTCCACAAGAAAACTGAGCTCCAGTCTCCTTCATTTTTCTAAAAAACATCTCCCAATTTTTCACTGAGCATGTAGCTTTCCAAAATATTTAACATGACCTTCAACTGTTTATTCACAAAACACTTCTGCTGAAATGCTCACAAAAGTCGGCAAACCTGGGTTGATCCTGCAACAGTCTACAATAACCAGTACTAGATTTATTTATCCATACACTTAAAAAGTTGTACTCTTCTATTGGCTTACATACATTATGCTCTCTCATTTTTGTTTATACTCCCAGTTCTTTATTACTCATTATATGCAAGTATAAGCTATTGTTTTAATTCATGTAATTCAAATTACAAATATTGAAATAGTGAAGTTATTTAGGAAGAGTGACTGGAGCTGTTATGATCATAAATCCCTTCAATATCAACAGCCCCAAGAGTAATAAAAGCAAGATTGTCCAGGACCAATAAATAAACAAATAAAATGGACTAATTCAAGTCAGTTTACATTTGACAACTCAGTAGCCTCTGCATCCCTAAAAATCTTGTCAAGGTGACTTTGGAAAAAAGAGCACTACCTCCTCAGCCACTAAAAAGGCTTTCTGGAAAATACATGCTTTATCTATGTTTATTTTCACCTCGTACCTTTATATCATTTTCATAAAGCATTATTGCAGCCTTGGTCTTTTTTACAGATTTTTTTTTTTTACAGATTTTTTTTTTTTTTTTCAGATTTTAATTAGAATTACTGATGAATTAATTAGAATTCTGCTCTACATGGAACCAGTTTGAGTTTAAAGTTGCTATATGCTGGGTTATGTTTGCTTATGTATTTTTAGCCTTGGTGATGATTTCTACAGATCCTAACAGAAACAGATTTCAAACTCAATAATGGAGACAGAAATAAAATGATAGTGAGAGTGATGTGCCATGCGCTTCTGTTTGACCAAGTACACCCATTTCATCAAGAGTTAACTCAAAATGCTTACTAATGCAAATAGTCCACTCACAGCATGAGCTGACTTCAGCAAGCGCTCATCTGTAATGTTTAATGTTTACTCATGTGTACAGATAGTAAAAATTTGGTTCTACAAAATGAACAATTACAAGATCAGTTTATGCAAGTATCAGTTTCTCTTCAATACATGACCATCACTATTATGTGTTACAGTCAAAATTACAGACTAATTCTGAATGTCACTGTCAGAATTGCAATCATAATTACTAGGGCAGTTTAAAGAGAAGCCCTCTTATTATAATTTCCTGGTTTGTTTGGTTTTTAAAAATTATTATTTTTTGCCTGGACAGATTCTTCTAGTGAATCCAATAAAATGCAATACTATAATTCACAGCTGCAGTGCTAATGGCTAGAGAAAGAGGAAACCATTAGGAGACAGCCTCTCTACTGCTGAAAGCTGCTAATAATCCCACTATTCCTCACTTTTATGACTGCATATTTTATGAATGATAATATGCTCATTACATATTGCCATAAATATTTTGGTTTAGCAATGAAAATAGGCATCAATAAAGTATACACCCTAGAAACTTCTCTGCTAATACTTCAGTGTCTCCCAATGTATATCACGGTGATATTTTCCCCTGGCCTCCCACACTGGGTAACTATGTGAACTATTATTTTTAGCTGGAAGAAGTTCATGCATAACTTATACACTATCTGCAGCTATAAACCAGTTTTGTCAGATGCCTGAAATCATACTGGATCTGCCTCATTAATTTTTCCCCTGCTGTACAATATAGCCATCCAATATAGTAATATTCCTACAGATTACATAGTCTTGACCCAACAAAGCAATGAGAATACTGTAAATTCTGCATCTGAGCACTACTTTTAGTGCTGTGTACTTATACCTTCACTCAAACTATTACAATCATAGGTGGATGTAATTCAAGGTACTTAAGGATTGAGGACAAGCCATAAAACCCACTGAATTTTAAAAGCTATTTTAACCTATTTGGAAATGCTTTCTTTTCAGCTTCATATATCCCAAGTCTCTCTTGTTAGCTTGGAAATTCAAGAAGTACCAGAGGATTTTAATTACCTCTGAGAGAATTTGAGACTGATGCCATTCCTTCCTCCTGGTAAAATAAACTTTTATTAACCATTTTTTTGAATGACAACTCCTAATACTAATTTTAATACAATAAACTTTGGCAACCTGCTTTTAAATTTTACCAAGGTTTGGGTTTTTTGGCTAGTTTTTTTTGGTTGGTTGTTTTTATAAATTTGGTTAGCACATATTACATCAATAGCTCTCTTCTACCATTTGTGAACCAATTAAACCAATTTTGCAAAATTACCTGGTAGCTTGGTAGAAGCCAGGCTAGGTGTGTTCCCCAAAGGAAACTAGGAAAATGCAGAATAACTGCTGGGTTAGAACTAGTTTGTGCAGCTGAATTGGGGTAAAAAACTGGCATACAATTGTTGCTAAGCTCCAAAAAATCAACATAAAATAGTACTTAAAAGTGAAAAGTGCTGTGAGATTTCTGCTCTAATTAGTGTGCTGCTTTATCAGAAAAGTATTTGGTAACCAAAAATGGAGATTTTGCCACGTTAAAAAGACAAAAGCAAGGAGACCTGCTCTTGGCTTTCTATTTCTATTTCATGGCATCTTCAAAAGACTGTTGTGTAAGCACAATAAACTCAGCTGTTTTGCTACTGATTTGACTCTGATGCTTCTCTGTCCCTTCCATGTCAACAGTCCTTTCTCAAGACCACTGCAGCCTCTCAAAAGATTTACTTTCCTACTTTCTCCAATTATATTCTTCTTTCTCGTTTCTCCAACTATATTCTGTCTTTCCCTGTCAATAAATGACAGTAAATGTCTTCCCCAGGTCGGAGTTACACACAAACTGGCCAGAATGTTCCACTGCTGATTGATCATTCAGCTACTGCCAAAAAGAACAGATCATATCTGAGTTTTCCTTACCTTTCTCCCAGCGGGAGATTAACAGGTCTCCCTCCATTACTGAACTGCTGATTTTCACCAAAAGAAAAAAAGAAACGGAAAAACCCAAACAAACAAAACCCAAACCAAAACAGAAAAACAGGCAAGAATTTAGTACCTTTGATACATTAGGCTTCCACTAATTTTTTTCTAAAACAAGGTTCAAATGTTGCCGAAGAAAAAATAGGATTGACTGGTAGACATCATGATTACAGACATGCTTTCTTCAGAAATCAAACCCCTTTCCTGGAAAATCCAAAACCTCCATCAGCCATAATGGACTTTTCAAACTACTACAATAATAAAAGGCCATTTCTGGACAGGGCATCAACCCCCTCAAACTAGAACATACAGGAAAAAAATATAAACTTTGCTGATAGAAGTATAAGAAAACGTTACACTGTTTTGTCTTTTTCATTTACTATCCAGGTAGAGCAGCCATGTTTTATCTTGGCCAAGAGAAAACTGTCATGGTTATCAAGATGCATCATGCTGGTCATCTTCTGCCCAGCCCTGCATCTTGCCCAAGGCTCAGAACTGAGAGACAAACACAAAAACATGGGCTTAATTCCAAAAATTAATTTAAAGTAATAAAAAAAAAGGTTACTACCCTCGGGACATTTAAATGAATAATAAAACTGTCACATTACTGACTTTATCTGGAGATAGAGATAAATGCTGGTCAGCATTTCTGTTTGGGGTCTGTGTTGTAAATCAAGCTACAAATCAAGCAAAACAATAACCTGTCATACTTTGCATTAATGTCTGATGGACAAAATAGTCCTCCTGAGCATTTGGTTCTTACATACGAGAGTAACAGCCTAGAAAGACACTCAAGTCCATGTAACACTGCAAGGTGCTACAGACAGGCACACACTTGCACAGGCAAAAATAGAAGCTACAGTAGTTCAAGCCTAAATACAGGAGGATGAGATAAGCCAGAAAACAACAACCCCCAAAAAACTTAAATCAAACAACCTCCCCCACAAAAAAATCCCAATACATCCTTCGATTTACATATTGCCCAAGTGACTGCTGATAACCAGTAGAGCAAAGCTCATCACTTGCATTGCAAGAACAAACCTCAGTTTTGGGCTGATCATTGAAGAAAATTGTATGTTATGAGTCTTAAAGCTTCCTATTTATGACCCAGCAGTTGCTCTAAAATCATGCAACATCAGTAATGGACAAAAATCCCTCCATAGAAATAATCATGTAATTTTTTCCCCATCAGTAATAATATTTCAGTTTAATGTTCTACAAGTTTTGTTCTCATTAAAAGTGCATTTTTAAAAGTATGCCTAAAGATGATCGGCATTTCCGGGAAATCCAAAACGCAAGCTTTGAATATTTGACCATTAAAATACTGTTAAAAATTGTATGGAACAATTCAAAATCTGAGAAAACTTGGCACGTAAAGCTATTTATTTTTTTAAGAACTGGGGGCAAAAAGGGTACTTGAGTCCTCCAGGTAGGTCACACACACAAGAGAATTTGACCTTGTCCATTTTGTGTTGTTGTTGTTGTTTTTACAGGGCTGTTTGACATACAACTTTTTCTGGTAGCAGCTTAGCTGAATTAAAAACAAACAACATCACTTTAGGCTGTTAATGCTGATTGGGGCAATAAACTGTATATTGAGAAAGAAAATCGCGCCAATGTTTTCAATTTAGGAACTGCCAGAAAGAAACACCCATTAAAAATTTAAGTTGCCTGTTCTTGCTTTGGTTTGGGGTAAATATCAGATGGTGAATGTTTTTCTGAGAAAACATGCTAGAGAATTCAAGATCAGAGTGCTGAAGTCTCCATGCCAGGGCATGTACTCCACACTTATTCCACACTCCTTTTTCCTATCATTGAGTGGCAGAGAGCCTTTGAACAGTGCAAGAGTCTGTTCCCTATCTGCTAATATTAACAAGAGCCATGTGTAACATTAAATTTTTAATTCTTGAAAGCCTTACCCTGTGCCCACGGCTATTTGAAATAACCAGCAGATGTCAAGACTAGAAAAAGTAGTTCTGGGGGAGGGATCTGAAGGGAAGTTAATTCAGAGCTCTGTCTTTGGAGGTATAGGACAAATGACTGGTTTGACTTTTTTAAAAATTATTTTTAATTTCTGAGTGACATCTTTCTCCATTACTCCAAATAGTCTTCAAAAGATGAAATTATTTTCTTCCTCTTCAAAGCATCCTTAAACTTTATGATTGATCCTTCCAGTAGAATTTCTTGGTGATCTCACCAAAAGGCAGGTATTTAGTCTTCATTAAAGTCTTGGAAATTTAAAAAAAAAAACCAAAAAGCAACCAAAACCAATTTTTTTGGAAAAGGGCTTAGTAGAGGTTTGATGGCAAGCACAGCAGAGATACAATCATGAGTGATGTAATACCTAAAGAATTAAATCATAGAGAGGCACTGAACCTTGACATAAATAATCAAATAACCATGAATATTTCTACAGAGATGTAACAGAAGGGAACCATTGGTAGCTACATCTTAAAAAAATGAGTCCTCAGTATGTGTGATTTTGGGGGGAAAAACCCAACGACAATGGGCATAACCTTCAATGATGACAGGACAGAACAATAAAGGGATTTTCTTCTCTTACACTACATTACGTGTTCTAGAAAACAGCATAACTCACATTTAGCATCCTCCCTATAGATTTGAAGGAAATCATACTTTTTATGGGGACATTTCATATCTTTGTGGTTTTTTTCCGTCCACAGCCTGTGTGATGTGCACAGTAACAATGAATACTATTCTCACTCCACCAAAGATCAGGCTAGGCCGTGGTGGCAGCTCCCTGGGGATGAGCCATCCCTTCCTGAACATTGAACACTGGAGTCCACGGCACATTTCACACTGGTGAGCATACACAACTCTGTTCCCCAGAAGAGATGGAGCAGAGCCACTACTGCCTTTGCTCAGCTCACAAGAGCAGAGCTCTCAAATGAGCAGCTTTTGGGATCCACCACTTCATGCACAATTATTAAACCTCTCCAAGCTCCACAAAACCTTGATGGAGCAGAGCTCCAACTCCAGATTGTCACTCCAAGAGCCCCAAACCCTCCCTTCACACCATACTCACAGTAGGCCCTACCAATTCCTTCTGACTTCAAATCACCCATGACGAATCAAGAAACTTCATCCTTTTTGCACAAGTACAACAGACAAAACATGACCCACCCTTTGAATAGGCTGTCAATTATGGTCCTGTTTGTTCTGAGCCAGAAATATTTTCAGTTTAGGGGAAGACAGCTTCATAACTATCCCCCTTCCCCAGTATTATTGGTCCATTTTGATCCCATGATTTATAGATGTAACTGGTCGAATAATCTAAAGTTTCTGGGAAATATCCAAGAAAACACGCATGAAGTCACACATACTTCAACAAAAGAAAGTCAAAATTGGATGCTCCCTTTATAGACTCCTTGCATGGGGTAGAAATGCTAGAGCATTAAACAAATCTGGTCTGGCAGTGCAATAAGCCTGAGTAAGAAACAGTGTTAATTAAACCTGTTAAGGATCAGAAGAAAAGTTGGAATCTCTCCAGTTTCAACCCAAAGCTGCTCTAACAGGTTATCTACTGTCTTTGCTGTGCCCTTGCCTAGCTCAAATTATCTTTTAGCTTTTCTATTGAATGAAGAGAAGGGGTTTAGCTCTCTGAAGAAAAAAGTGTAAAGAAATACCTCTAAGCTGCAGATGATCTGGGAGAGCTAACCTATGACACAGAGCTCATTCCATCTTGTTGCTCCGAACTTCTGTGGATTCAAAAAGGATTTTTCATCATTGGAAGCAAGTTAATAGAGTCGGAGATAAGTTTCAGGGATGTGATAAAGTTAATTCCCCACCTGTCCACTCCTTGTCATATATCCCCTGACTTACCAGCAGCTGAGTCCAGGAGCTGGGGCAGGGCGGGGACAGGGCATTGTGTGTCAGTGACCAGGAGTAGAGGAGCCACAGTGATTTGATCAGTGATTGATCAGTGATTTGAAA
Organism: Daphoenositta chrysoptera; assembly: GCA_013397915.1. Classification (NCBI taxonomy): domain Eukaryota; kingdom Metazoa; phylum Chordata; class Aves; order Passeriformes; genus Daphoenositta; species Daphoenositta chrysoptera. The sequence continues at coordinate 155,655 of VZRO01004987.1, read as the reverse complement.
GCAATCACTGATCAACAGGACAGTCATCTCTCTATTCTGACATACTGGGAAACAATAGTGGTTGTTTTTTTTTTTCCCTGCCACAATTGGAAAGTAAAAAATAAAATAAAACAAAAAAAAAAGACTAAACCAAGCAGGCTCAAGTGCTTATATGAGCCCTGTTAAGGTGGCTTTTTGAAGGTTCATTCATTGTTTCATGCTTTACATATGCTTTTACATACATCTATTGACTTTCTCTTCTAAACTGAAAGGCAAGAAGGAAATGTGTTGACTAAGTGCTGTCATCCCATGTTAATAAAAAATCACCATTCAGTTAGATCTTCCTGACAAGCTCATGACTGATTATTATTTTTTAAAAACTGATTTCTAGAACATCAGTTTACTTTGTGTCACTACTTCTGATGCACTAATCAATTTATGTAGAGTGTGTTAAAAAGACTGTAAAATTTGCATGGAAGACACCACTAAGTATTACATGCATTAAATGGAAATCCCTTCCCCATTGAGAACTTTGTAACTGGGGTAATGAAATTTTTATCAGGTCATAACTTAGAAGATTAGAAGACTGGTAGCACATACTCTGAAAATCAAATCTGATTAATGTTTAATTGTAGCAATGTGCAGAGTTATTAATTAGGTGTACTTTCTATGACTCATAAATAGCTATTAGAGCAAAAACAAGAATAATTTGAAGATTAGCATGAAGAGAATGGTATACTTTAGTGGTAAATTATAATTAAATTGAATGGACTTTGTGTAAAATAATAGAAATTTTCATCCAATATAATAATTTTGATTCATTATGCAGTTGTAACAAATTTTCCAGCAATCAAGTCTGACACTTTTTCCTCAGAATATTTTTTTGTGCAGAAGCCACAGGTGTGAATTAAAAATTCATTTGTGCTTTCCAATGAGTACCACACAGCAAATCTTAAAACCTGTTTCCCTCATTTGGTTGTTACTGCACCACTGAAGCATCCATGCAAGCTTTTTTTAAAAGGGGGGCACAGGTAAGGCTCTGGAGTTGTACATTCAAATAAGTGTTAGAATTAAACTTGAAACTCTGAACTCTTGCACTTTGTTTTTTTTAAACAAGTGATCCTCAAAGTCATACAAGGGTTGTAAATATTGTTTTAGAACTCTATTTCTCCAGAGAGAAACTACTGGTGCATTTGCTACCGAGATGGTGCCCAGGCATATTTTCACTGCTAATTCCCCTTCCTACAGTCTCACAGAACCTTTTTTCTCTCCAGAAGTATCAGAAGATATAGCTTACACTGCATTCCTTAAAATACCACTTCTACTAATAATAAATAAGCATCTACTGTTCATGATCTTGCAGAAAACGTTGAAAATATGACCAAAAGGCACCAACATCTGAAGTATATCAAATTAATCCAAGATTTTTGCTTTCTTATGCCAACATAAGAAACTTTAGGTATCTGCTTTTGGCATGAGATACATTTTTTTTAAATGTATTTTAACTAAAACAATTAAAATTGGAGTTAGCTTCTACTATACAGGTCTAGAACAGTACCAGAATGTAGAAGAAATACATAATCTTGTGCTTAATGAAGAAAAAAAAGGCAAAAAGGCATTAAACAACTCATCCTATGTCTCTTACTTGTAAATTATATCTTGCAATTACATTTCTGTAATTATTTTAAAACACTAAATACACAATCAAAGAGAAGGTAATTAAATGGTTAAGATTTAAAATTTTCATTCAAAAAAGCAAATAGGGCAGTGATGTAACACCAAAGAAAGTTCTTTGCATTTTTATGATCATTTAATATTAAGATTAGTAACTAAAATCAAGGAGCTGCATGTTGGCCAGGTGATCCTCTGGATTACCTCTCTCCAATGCTAGAACCATTTTTTTTTTTCTGTTGCCATGCAGCAAAAAAATCTTTATGTGGCAGGTCTGCAATGTGAAATTGAAAAGTTTACATTTCTTGAAGGCTCAAAATACACAAGCTCTGCATGACAGGTTTCTACTATGCACTGAGTACCTGCTGCGCTAGAAACATCTTTGAAATGAGAATAGAATAAAACAAATTAATTAGCACAGTCTTCGTCAAAAGAATATTTTGAATTTTCAAGAAACATCATTATTACCAGCAACCATACTTACTTTTTTCTATTATTCAGAGAATGTGAGGTGGGGAAAAAGTGACCAAAATGTTTTGCCTCAACAATGATGTATTTCCCATTTACACTTATGTCAAATGCCCTCTTTGCATGATAACCAATAGAAACCCAACCCAACAACTTTGCTCTCTCTAACTTTACAACCTTGAAACATTTACAGCAAGAATTCGTTTTGAGCAGGAAAAAATATGGGGAGTTGCAGCTGGCTTGTAAAAGGCTACTTATTTTTAAACCAGTAAATTGTCTTTTAAAAACATTTTTCATTCTAATGTATTAATTGTTGGTTACAATTATTGATTTTTTTTTTAGTTTTATAACAAGTGATTGATACAGAGAATCATTATGTTCCCTTTGTTAATAAATCAAGCAACTACGAGACAGAATTCAGATTCAAAGCATCTCAGGTAGCTAGAATTGGTAATAAAAATTTTGTAAACTCATTTCATAGCTAGAAAAATACCGACTACAACAGGTAAGAGAATGTGTCACCTAATTGTTCTGTCTTTCCCATCACTAAAGTGCTTAATCATCATGTCCCTGGCCCACATCTTCAGACACATTCAGTTGTGCTAAAAGGTGATAAATTCAGCAGTATTCAGGGATTTAGAAAAGGTTTTGACCTTTGGAAATGCACGTTCTAAGAGTTGCGGATGTGCCATATTTCACATTAAGAGCGGATGCAGCACAACATTTTTCCTTTAATGTGTCCCTAATGCTGGGCAACTCTTGCAGTGCTCTACAAGTTTCTTGCCTCCTGCACTTCTAAGCAATTCTACAAACAATAGTTAGGAATCCTTTTTGTTTATTTTAACAAATTATAAAGTAAGCCTCCATCCTGAATTTTGATTAAAAATCTCTCAGGAAGCTGTTCTTATATGGATCCTGATTTTAGAAAAGAAAGCAACAGCAGTCATGATTATAATGACCAGAAAAAAGACCATTTTGTCATCAATATATAGAAGATGTGCTTTCATCAAAATTGACTAGGAAACATTTTCTTTAATATATTTAATAAAAAAGAAAGTTTTCAAAGCTCTCTCCTTCCTGATGTACAGCAACAAAAATAAACCTGCTACATTTTTAAAAGCAAAGAAAGAAACAAAGATTCAGTCACCAAGGTGAGTCAAAAGTTGAGTTCTGAAGCCAGTGTGGGAGTCTGGATCAGGTCCCAGTGGAAAGTGGGGAAAGAATTTAAATCCAGGTTTCATTCACTCCCACTGAAGCCAGCACTAGTTGGTTATTGGTGCCAAGCAAAGAGTCCCTTTGCATTCTACCTGCTACATTCTATCACAGTCCTGAAAATTTTCCTTGTTCTGGTTTCCATTGAGAAATGAGACTGGGAAAAATCTCGTTTTTCCAGCTTACAGAGCACAACTACCTAGATCAGACCACTGGTCTTTCTCCTGCTGCAGCCAGTTCCTGGCAGTGAACAGGAACTCACAGACAGTAAATGGGTAACCCTTGATTTGCCTCTGCAAGGTTTAGGTTTGGTGGTTTTAACCCTAGCTCAAATTAACAAGTTTGAAATTTCATAAAATATTCCCTGACAGTAGTGTACGTGCTTGAGATAGGGGGAAAAACCAACGGAAAGAAAGAAATATGAGCATCCCACCCAGGACACTTGTAAAAAAGCCAGCTGGACCAAACAGGACCAAGAGGAGAAGCACTAGTTTTTCTCTTGATACCATAATTTTGAATCACTCTGAACCGGTGAGGCCCACAAAGAAGCACAGCAGAGTGGGGTGCAGGGAAGGCTCCACCACCTTCTCCACTTCCTGAAAAGATTTCATTATTATACTCTGCTTTCTCTACACCCTCCAACCTACCACAGCTTGGTAATGTGCCTCTGATCAGGAACTGTCTTGCAATCTGACCCTTAAAAAGCAATTAGGAAATACTCCAAACCAGTAAGCTTTCTAAAACTTTTCTGAGGTAGAAATCAGCCCTGGCTATAATTTTAAAAAAATACTAACAATATTAGGAATGGTTGTGATAATCCTATCAGTAGTACATCTGTGGGAGAGTATGATTCATGGAAAACCATTTCCCTGTCTTGATTTTTCATGTTACTGTACATTACAGGGAAAAGGCAGCACAAAACTCTCAAATATTTTCAGTGAGCAAAGGAAGGACTGTAAGGAACCAGTTAGGTTCGCCAGTAAACCAGAAGTGCCTGTGACTGGTGCCTCTGAGGGTCAAAAGTAATAAATGCCATGCACCAGTATCCTGATATTACACCTGTATCAGGGGATAGTGAAGATTAATACCATAATTAGAAATGCTGAACAACATCTCCATTACAAGACAGATAAAGCGGCAATCCTGACACAGTTGTAGCAACAAATTTATTCATTGTTTTTCTTCCAACTCGATGAAAGGACATACATTATCAGTCTGGACAACTTCTAATATTTTGGGGCAATGAAGCAAATCCATGTCCTACCTCTGCGACTGCAGAAGTGCAAAATAAGCTGGTGAAGCTGCATAACACAGCTTGAGGGAGAAGGAGGTTAGGCAGGGTGATTAAAGGAGGGTTCTCCAGAGGAAACCCCAGAACACAGTCCTCTGACAACAGCAACAGAGAATCGAGATTTAGTCACAGACAACACTGCCAGAGATAAAACCTCTTCCACACTTAAAGCATACTGAGCTTTTATGATACGAGTCTGAAGTTGCGACAACTCTTAATAGCCAAAGAATTTTTTAAAATCAACATTCCATTAAAATCATTAGAAAGCTGCAACACAAACAGTCAGCAATGTTAGGAAATCAGAAAGTTTACATTAGAAATGAAACAGGAAAGCTTATCTTCTATGACTTGTGAGCGATTTTTATCTTTTATATAAACTTCATGCACTATTGTGACAAGAAACCTTAAAAAAAACATTTCACAGAGCTGCACAGCTATGTGTGCAGCCAGAGAACTGGCCAAATAGCTCAAAAAGCTGACAAATAAGTTCACCCCAATTGCACGTTATTTTTGCAATACAGCCAAATGTGTTTTGCTCAGCAATCTATTTAGTCCGTTGGGGTTATTTTGGATTTCCACCAGGATGGTTCAAATTACCTCACCACTCCTACACATCAACCAAAGCAAACACTTGCTAACATTTGAGAGGTGGGCGAGGAGGCAAACTTAGTTACATCACCACCACCTTTCCCACAAGCTGACGAGGAGGCACATGCCAACAGTCAGAGAAGAACACACCAACAGGCCTTTGCTGGGCTGGGGAGCAATTCCCAGCCTTACAGATCTAAGTTTCTTTCCCTCATTTAGCAGCAAAGCAGTTCTCTAGTGTTAAACAAGAAGGGATGTTGATATGGCAGAGGGAGAGAAGATTCTACCTGGTGCTGCCGCACTGTCTTGGTGTTTGCTGCTGACACCAAGGTTAATGGATATTAGAAGAAAATGCTCAGCAGCAGCTCACTCTCTTGCTTTTCTGGTTCTTTAGGAATGACAACACATAACCTCACTGTGGTTATATGCAAGCATTCCCCTTAGATCATTCCTGGACTCAAGCCTTCCAGTTAAAAACTGCAGCATAGATGGGAGCGCGCAACCTAAGAAGAACCTGCTCTACCCATCCCTTGCTGGCAACAGTGAGCACATCCAGACTAACTTTAGCAAAAGCACACAGCAGAAGTCTCCATGGCATTCCCATCACTGACAGGAATGGAGCCCGATCTCGAAAGCATAAATTAACAGGGCCTGCCTACAGAGCCAGCTCCACTGCTAGCCATCAAGCAGAGAGAAAGTTTTTTCCAATACCCAAGAGCATTGTTGCAATTAAACCAGCTATTTCTTACCTTATCCTGACAGACAGGTAACACACATTAGCCACAGTCATGATTGTTAATAACGTATATGAACTAAAAGGTGGTTTTCATGACCAGGCACTCTCTGTCTTCTCTTTTATAAACAAAACAGAGCCCATTCCTTCATTTTCTTCTTGGGAATTTCATAAACTAGAGCATTTAATAAATTAGAGTATACTGCTGATTCTTTTAGTAGCTGCCTTCTCTCCCTACCTCCTTTTCAAAAGCCAAGCACTCGAAACTGGACATCCTTCTTCAGCTAAGATCCCAGCAGAACTGTGGAAACATCAAACTTTTCCTCCTCTGCCACCCCCTGTGTTGTCAATGGATCCCAGAATGATGCCTGTCTGTGTCTGCAGCAAATTGCAATCAGCTGTAACTTCCCAATCTTTTCTGTAGAACTACTTCTAGGTCACAATTATTCCTCATTTTATGGCTGTGCGTTTGATTTTTCCATCTTAAGGTACAAGAATCGGCACTTTCCTTTGTAGAAATTCATCTTCCTGATTTCAGATTATTTCTCCACTTTATCAAGCTCATTTTGAATTTTAATCAGTTCTCCACAGTGCTTGCAACCCCTGTCTCCCCTCCTCCCACACTAGCACAGTTTGGTGTCATCATGTACCACACTACAGCTGTGACAAGGAGACGTGCTGGTGGCTTTTTTGAGTTTGAATATGCAGTGAAAAGCAAGGGAAAAGAAAGGAAAATCAATGCCTTAAGAATGTCAGTTTAAATAGCCAGCAAAATATTCAAAAAGTAAATTAGAAATAAAACCCCAGAAATCTTAAATATCTTCCAAAGGAGCATCTCAGATGAGCATTAAGTTGTGACAAGTTTTTAGCTCTGGGGAGGACATTGCCCGTTAATTTAGCCCTTGGCAGCACCTATCTTTAAGTATATAACCACATCAAAAACAAAATATAACCAAGGGAGTTTCTGTGTTTATTTATGGACCAGGCAATTTGTGGTGGATAACATGAGTTTTGCAGCACTTTTAGTCTTGTTCCCATCTTAATTATATTATTCTTATATGTTTCCTGGAAAGAAATACCCAAATCATATAGCCATAGATTCATTATCTCCTCTGTATTATCCACTGATTTTTTAGAATGTATTAACAGCACAGCCATCTTCTTTTAGCCTCAGAGTACATACCCAGGTGTTTTTTTAGGCAAGCAATTAGAAGACTGGAAAGTCTTACAAAATGTTCCTTGGTATAGTTCCATGGAGAGCAAATCTAGAAGCACCAAACAACTGCAGCATCCCATGGCACTACTACAGCCAAGAGTTACTGCTCACTGTGCAAAGTGACTTGCAGATGTATACACAAAATCTTGCAATTAAAAGAAAATAAAAATCCTCAAATGGGAAGTCACCTCCAAAAACCAGCATAGTTGCTATCCTACAAACAGTCTATGCATATGAATGTATGCTTCCTGCTAAAACCCAACTCTTTTCAGATCAAGGGTGGGCAATTTGACATTAAAGCATGCCTTATATTAGCTTTATTAGGGATTTCATAGCACATTCACTAAAAAAAAAAAAAAAAAACCTCTTGCTTTGGAAACAAGCAGTAGAGAATTCCCTTGCCTTTTCCTGTTTGCTGAATAGCAAATCCAAACACTACAGAAACCTGGGATATCAGGGAGGCTCTCTGGGAAGGAAATAAACCAAAACCAACTTGTCAAATGGGACTCCCTGCTGCTGCCTACCATGTGGTGCTCTAGCGAGCTGCATCTGTTCAGCTATTAAATATCGTGGTGAGTATGATACCGACAGCAGTGACATTATCAAATATGCTGAGTGGATATTAAGGCTCTCTAGCATAATCTCTCCACTTTTTATTTTGGTTGGTAGAAGTTACTGTAAAGTAGCTTTATGTATGATAACGCTCTTTGTGCTTGTCCCTAAATGAGAGGGTACTGCTACATAATCCACTGACAGCCTTAAAAATTCCATCTGCTATGCAAGGGAAACACTGAGTACTTTTGCTCTGGGAACTCTCTATTGTTCCCTGGAATTCAAAGGGTCAGGAAAAAAAGCCCCATACGGGGAACAAGGACGCTAATGGGGTTTCACAGTGGACAGGAAGAATGCAGTCTTTTGCATTTGGTTTGTAGGCAGTAAGTTGCAAGTCCGTCAAGGGGGAGGGCTGAACTAAAAACAAGAAGAGATTCCAGACACAAAGTGGAGCATGATGGTATCTGCTGAGGCTGTTATGCTTCATCCCCATCCTTCAATCCAGAGGCCTGGGATGAAGAGGAGTACCTGACCTAAGAGTGGAATAACAGAGGGAAGAATTCCCAGTCCTGTACAGGCAGCTTTCCTAGCCCACAAAAAATGTGTAATGCTGCAGCAGCAAGTGTGATTTACATCTCCCTGAGGGAACATCTGGACTTACATTTCGTCCTTGACTGAGCACAGATCATCACCTACAAATTCCAGAACAAGAAGTTAAAACCACGTTAGCAGTTTCATGCTGCTGCACTGAAGGCTTCGGGATAATTTCACGGAGAACAGGCAAAACTGAAGGGCTGTGTCTTTTCTTTGTTCCTCAGCATCCCTTATTCAACGTAAGCTAGGTAATTATTGAAAGCCAGGAAATGCATGAGTCAGTTCCTTCAGCTAATCCACCCTCTGAAGCATTAGCATGTTTCAGAGTAAATGGGCTTTCACAAACAGAGAGATATTTAAGCCTCTCCAAACACTTAACAGGAAAACTCACCTGTTGTTAGTGGGATTGTTACATTAAACATAAGCCACCAGAACACAGAACACTGACAGTATCAGTTCATTAAATCTTTATCCTGTCTGTTATTGTTGCAGGAATTCCTCTGAGTGGTATGATCTAAGCAAAAAAAAAAAAAAAGACTGAACAGCAGCAGCAGCCCACTGTCAAGTGGGAAGAATCACTGCTAGATACAAAGGGAAGGCAAATATTGTACACCTATGGCTGTTGCTGGGAGAGAAAGAAACACGCTTCTCAGTGATCCACTAGCAGTGGAGATGCAGTGATGTCAAGGGTGACAAGCTCAGGTAAGAGAGACAGTGATTAAAGAGCATAGGCAAGTAAGTGAAAGGAAGATGAAGATATAACTGGCAGCCAGGTTTTCAGAAAACACAAACAGATTCCCTACTCCGGCTCTGTTTCCTGCATAACCCTGGTGCAATGAGCTAGTGCCAAAGACTACAAAAGTTAAGTAAGATAGTTGGATGAAGATAGGAGCCAAGCCCTCCCCTCCCCTCCACCCATCCAGTGATTTTATTCCAGTTCCTCCTCACTGATACAGTGGTATAAGGAAATAGGGAGAAAGGCTCAAGACCATGAAACAGTCTAGAAGGAAAAAAGCAAACTAGCATGAAACATGAAAAAACGTTTTCAATTTGGTGATAACACTAAGGCTTCATAGAGCAAAACCTGAATGAAGTAAGTGGTCTAATTAACTAATTGTGAGTTACAATTAAGGTAGTATCTCACAAAACCAGAATAGTATTAAGATGAGCTTTCCTTATTAGCACAAAATGATTAACTATATTAGCAATATTTACTTAAACAAATGACTGAAGGAAAGCAGCAGGCTCTGTAAAATTGCTTCTGCACCTCACCTTCCAGCAGGAGTTTTCTGGCTTGATGTACATCCTGCTCATACTTACTCATATTTCTACACTATTTCAAACAAATCGATAGTAGAAGTGGAGGGATGAGAATTACTTGGAGTTAGGATCAGAATCTGTTCAGGCCACCAGCAGCACTTTTGCCCTCATCTTGTTCTGCATCAATAGGCTAATCTCTCTCACTGGTATTAAAAATAATATTGCTCATACTGCATGTCCACTGAAAAACCTCTACACTGGTGCTTTGTGCTGCAGTGCACACTTCATCCTTATTCTCACTCAGAGCTCATAAATTTAAAAGACAGGGAGTTAACGGGCCAGATCTTGAATTCTGGCTTTTATTCATAGGAAACAAACCCTGATCTGTCCTGTGCAAACCTGGCCCTTCTTCACTGGGTCAACAGCAGTCTGAGAGTCACTGCCCCTTATTCAAGCTTCCATTAGGAGCCAAAAGCATAGTCTAGGATATGCTGAAAGTTATGCCATTGCTCCTGTCCTTTTTTTTTTTCCCCAAACCACACATTCTCAGCCCAAAGTGCCTATAACCTGTCTCCAGCCTGCATTGTCACGGCTTCTGACACACGGGGTATACATGCCTTCCACTTGGTGTTGAGCCAGGCATGCCCAGCAGGGAGGAGGGAGTGCAGATCTTCTTGTGCTTCTCTAAAATTGGACAAGAACGAGGCAGGAATAAGCTAGGAAATATTATCAGGGCTGACTCTGTTATCTGACTAGGTGTAACAAACTGTATATGCTTATTATATATCTAACAATATACTAATAATATAAGCGTATAATATAGATAATATTATATCTATGTCTAAATATAATAAGGAGAATATTATCCCTATAGGATAAGTGGACAAAAGCAGCCTGCTCTCAGTTATCCAGAGCTCCCATTCTCCAAATGACAATAAATTCCTGTATTTCAGTCCTTCTTCATTTGGATGATCAGCCAGGTTACAGTGAACACCTCAACTGCTCTGCTACTGCAAATAGTCAAGTATCCTTTTAATCTTAATAAAGTTGCTAAAATGCCTGATAAATTTTCCATTGGCGCTTTTTATACATGGTAATGTTCTGGGAGAGTTGGTGCCAAGTTATTAAAATGTCTGTAACCTTCGTATGCAAGGATGTTGGCTAGTAGCCAGGGCAGGAATTTTGAGTTACAAGTATGTGATTAGATCGTGATGGATCTAAAACCTCAATGAGAGGATAAAACGTTAACTAAGGAAGGTGGGAGGCAAGATGATCTATTTATTTATCTGTACATCATAAACTAATTATTGTGTCCTCCTTTCTGAAGCCAGAAGTTTATTATTTATAGGTGAAAAGCCTTGACACAAAAGGATGTAATTCCTAATTCTGGCCACATGCTTATTTGCTTTGTTGTTGCTGCTTTTGTTTTTTAATTAAGCAGAACTTATCAATGGTTCTCATCAAGAAGTTCTTCCAATTGAGTACACCATACAGTCACCACCTGAGGTGACTCCCCTGTTCCTTCTTATGCCTCATTTCATGGGAAAGAAAAGGTATGAAATTCCTGGGACCCCCTGGAGGTTTGCCACCTGTTTTCACTGGGATTCACTGGGGTTCACTTCGACTGCTGAATTTGCACAACACACGGGTTTGTGCTTGAGGACATGGCAGAAGAACAAGTTAGGGAACAAGGGAAAGGGAAGAGAAAGAAAGAATCCTTGAAAATATGACTGGATGTAATCCATAGAGTACTTCAGAACTTTAAAAGTGACAATGGAAAAAATTAGAGGAGCTTTATGAAGAGGTCATGAACCTCTTCAAGTTTGTGCTAATTAAATATGCTTGGTCTTGTGCTTGCCTTTCCAAAATGGTCCACTTGAGTTCTTAAAAATGCAGAGTTTTTGTTATTAATATAACATGATCCGGGCCAAACCCCTTCTATTCCTAATCTTGGCGCTTTTTTTAAGCTCAACAAGAAAATTAAGTTCCATGTTTACTTTCTCTCCCTGTGTCAGATCTAAGGTTCTATTTGTGCACAGTTTGCAACAGTAAAGTCATAGGAAGCCTTGTCATCACATTCAGTACCAAAGTTTTGGATCTTAAGCAGTTTTACCAACAGGTGGATTCAATTTACAGTGTAATCTTGATATATGCAGGATCAGAAGGGAATTTAGAATCCATGACCTGGTCTCTACAATAATTTCATAAACACCACGGCCACATGCAATTCTTTCCATATTGTTTTCAAATGATTCTGATATATGTGGGCCCAGCAGAAGTGTTTTAAGGATCTACTCACCCTCAGCCAGGCTTTACACTTTTGCTAGAAGGAGGCACTTGAGAAGGTTGATCACTGTTGAGGGCTGGAACACTATGCCACTGACACAGTACTTTAGCTGGGAACTTGGGTCCTACTGGCTGTGCAATTTTCTCTGGTCAAGGGGCTTGCAGGTGGCGACCCCATTACACAGTATTCATTTTTAGAAAGGAAGCTTGTATTCTTCCAAAAGCACAAAAGGAGCAGGATGCATAAAGGAGTTATTTGCCAGATAGAGGGAAGCGAGAATTTCTATTTTATCCCAAGACAGAGGAAGAAAATGAAAGGAGCTGGCTCCCTCAAGCACATTTTTAGGCTGAGGAACCAATCAGCTGGGAGATCAGACCTACCACACTGGTACATTGGACCCTCCACAAAACATCAGGATTTCTCCTTGCAGTGCTCCATGATGGCAGCCAGAGTCAAACTGCTTAATTACATCAGCTGTACAAATTCCATTCATATTTTTCATACAGTAAGGTATCAGTCTGTTCTGTGCCAGAATTAGCAGATTTCCATAACCTTCCCTTGGCAATTTGGCCTGTTTATGGGAAGAACAGACCACTGTTGCTCAATGTGCAATAACAGATCATGCAGAGTGTTCAAGACGAGGTATTAACAAATAGCTTATATAATAAAAACCCTTTTCAGAGCTTTCTTAATCTTTGTCTCTGCTAATACAAAAGAATAACTTAACTGCATGGTTTCAAGGCATGACTTGACCATCTCAGTGATTCATTTATTTTCTTTCTTACAAAGTTAGATCTTTAACCTGATCAGTGAGGTAAATGATTGCTGCATTTAGCACAAATTCCCTAGATTAATTCATTGCTCTCATTCTAATTAACTTAATGTTTGTGTGCATTGAATTGCATTCTCACCTGCCTGTCTAGTCCCATAAATTATTCTTTTTTGATCGCACTGGCTTTTTTATTAAAACAACAAGCAAGTCTGGAAATCCTTCTTCCATAGTAATTTTTTTCAGTTTAAAGTTTAACGTATAGTCTGGCTGCTGACCTTTTTGTTCCCCAAAGAAACCAATTGCTGTGCATAAAAGTTAAACTTCCTATAGCAGTTTTCATTCACATATATAAAGGAAAAAATAAATCACAAACAAATGTCCCATCTGTAAACATAATAAGGACATATCAAATAATAACAAAAATCTGGATTAGATAACACCAGCCTTATGAAATTTTCTTGTGCTTCAAGATAGCAGAATATTAAAAATTATAACTCTAATAAACATAATGGTCCCAAGTCTTTCCAGGGCTCCAGAGTGATCCCTGATGTCCACTTAGCTGCTATGATGATGACCTGGTTTTCAGAGGTGCTGACTATATTCAGCTTCCATTGACTTTAGCCACTGTTGTGCATGTTCAGCACTTCTAAAATATCAGATTTCTGAAAACTAGGTCTGCTTTTTTTTTTTTTTTTAATCCCTTCCTGGATGTGAATAATTCAATTTTAAAGTCATTACTGTTTCATGAATATACAAGCCACCATTGGCCTTCCAAATCTTTGCCTTCCATAGGTATACCTATAATGATAAGGAATTCCAGATTTGAATGATGATTATTAGAAGAAACAACATTCTAGAAATATTATTTTTAAAATATTTTTGAACTCTTCCTGGGAAAATTAATTAGCTCCAATACAAACCACTAAAATCAAAGGTATTTTTATCATCAATCTCACTAAAAGTACATCCAACTCTCTAGGAATTGATCCAAATACAACCAAGTCAATAAAAATCAATTGACTTTCCATTAGATATTAAGCCCAAGACATGTAAAGTATTCAAAAGAGAATAACAAATGCATTTATCTTAAGACATTGCAATTCTTTCCCTGGTACACTCAAACACAGAATTCTGATCCTCACTTGGGTTTTTCTCCTTCTGTTCACTTGAGGGAAGGTCATTATACTTGCATAAGTTAAAATTATCCATATTTTATGGATATGTACAATAAAGTCTAACAGAGTCAGCTATTAAAAGCTTGGTGTAGCAGAATACTGCATATGTATAACTAAGAGACAGAGGGGAGTAGGAAATAATATTCATTTCAAGTTTGCTGAAAGTTTAAAAAATTTTCAAATAAAAAATGCCATTTCCACCTAATATATTTTAATATATGTAGAATGTAGATATTCAGGACAAAGAGCACAAACTGAATTTACTCATGATCCAAAACTATTTTCTGTTAAGACAGTCTTTCCACTCCCATGACTCTTCACCTCAGTCATTAATTGTACCTCTGAAGGCTTCACAAACACACCTTGAAAATCTAAGGATGATATTGATTAATCCATCATGCCAGTAATGCTACATCTTCACAGTATTTCAGCTTAATTGTGTTGTGCCTGGTATATATTGATACCATCTGTTTTAACCATACCATACTTTGTCAAGTAATGTGTTAGCACATCTTTTGAAGTAGTTTTCTGTGCCTTATCATCACAGTATTAATCTTGTTGCTTAATATTTCCCCTAAAATATTGTTTCCTACTGACATGAAATAGAATGAAATAAAAAATATCTACTACAATCTACCCTGAGTTTTATTTATTTTTATTTTGATATGTTTCCTATATCCTAAGTATAGACAGGCAGTCTGATAGACAGTCACTGTTCTCTCACTGGAATCACAGGGCATTTTTCCCCCACTTTCCCCCAGAAGAGGGTTAGGACAACATTCAAAACATTGCCACATCTGCCTTATTCTTTATTTTAGACCTCTGAATGGTTCCTATTGGAATGATCACCTCTACTTCCCCTAAATCAGCAGATCCATATCTATAAATGAGATTAATTAGTACATTCTCACCCTGCTTGAGTAAAGAGAAGTGGCCAGTTCAGCTTAGGTCGCGCATGTGCCCTAGGCTGGGTGTCTTCTCTGGAATGCCAAAGCTCTATACTTTGAAATGCTCTGCTGGCCTTATCCTGCACACAAACTTCTTGTTCTCAACTTCAAAATCAGCCATTACCATAAAAACAGCTGCTTTGTGCCGTGCAAATACTTTGATTTTCAAACAAATGACAGAGACAAAGAAGACATAGAAACTGCTGATTCTTTCCATCAGGCATACAAAATGTTACGTTTTGTTATAAAGTCTTTCATTTTAACAATGAAAGATGAAAACATGGTATAATTTATACATTTTTTATAATGGCTGAAATCTGTTGATGGAAATATATCCTGCTTCTCAAGTGCAGCAAATACCCCTCGTGCCACACAAGAGAATGCCAGTTTCCTATGCTACCAGCATTGCCAGAAAGAGCAACATAACAGGACTTCTTAGCTCTTTGAGGTGATATCTTTGTCTATCTTCACTTTGTTCCCCACCAGAGGAAAGCTAGAAATTCGAGGTAGTAAGAGCACAATGCCTGTGGAAGACAATGACATTCATATATTTGTACACTTTTCTTTCTAATGACTTGGGATAACAGGGTGGGAAGAGGAGAAGAGTGGAGGTAGGAACAGGAATCTCTGACAGAATTATATAAGGGCACTAGAAGTCAGACAAAGAGCTAAGGACAGGCGTGCACATGGTGATTAATTGAACATTGCATGAAAAGCTGCTGCCTTTTTCCATGTGACATGGAGATGGATGTGAACCATGTCATGAAAAGCAGAAAAAAAGGAAGCTTGCCATAATTATCAGAGCTATCTGTCCTTCATTTATCCATCAACAGGAGAGGAAGCGGCAGTAGACTTTTAGGTATGATATCTATTTCCTCTTGAACTAGATCTCCCAGTAGAGACAGCACAGGAGACAACTTCCATAAGAGAAGTCAAGTGATTGAAATGAAAGCTAATTGCTGCATCTCTGGATGACTAAAATGTTTTAAAATCCCTTTCCTGAAGTACTGTGATGCATATGCATCATATGTATAAACAGCCCTTTATATTTATGTTACAGGTGGAATTTTATAATAACCTGTCTTAGAATTTAAAATATTTGCACTGGAATTGTTAAACATCTGATAGCAATGCAGACTACACAGTTTTTAAAATGTTTCTCATAACAATGGTTATTTGGAGAAGTTTAATGATTACTTTAAATATGTTCCTAACCTAACACCAAAGCTGTGATTCAGATGATCAAGCAGCAATTTTTAAAATCAGAATTTGTTATAAGCTTGATTTCATTATTAGGTTTAGATGGTCTTTAAGTAAACAGAATAATAAAGAGGGCAAGCACACACTGAAGTACCATAATCTAACTTGTAATTTCCTCTTCCATTTCTAGAATGAAGAAGGTTAAGAGCAAGCTACCTCAAAGCTCTCAAGCACCCTCCCCACCATGCTGGTGAGGGCTATAATCTAAGTTTTTTTAAAGCAATAGTTCCAAACTCCTTTTGCCACTGTACAGAGGTGAGTTATCCATGCAGAGCATCTCAAGATACACAGGCACTTATTGCTCATGCATAGTCATGGCACAAACAGGTGAGAGGGTACATGCAAAACAACATGCAGAATTAGACACTTCCCTCCTAGTTTTCTCTCCTTCCACTACCCACAGCATGTTTCTGGTTGTTTAGCAGATAAGACTCTCCTAGTGGCATCTCAACATTGGTGAAAGAAGGAAGTTTTGAATGACAAACACCTCCTACTGTTTTTATTACAGCTGGATTAACACAGTAGCTGCTAATATGAAAACACTTAGATCCAATTAAATATTTTTCAAATATAACACATACGTAGACCTCCCTGTTTCTATGCTCTCTTCATTTTTATAACTGTGATATCTCACAATATCTTTCTGAGCTAAAATAGATCTCAGGTGAAATTCTCAGAAGTATCTGCAGTTCAACTGACTTTAATAAGATATATGGTCTTTGGTGTCACAAGTGCTTTTGAAAATACTGCCTTTCAACTTCCCTTTGAATACTATCCTTATTTGAATTAGATTCCAGGAAATTATATCCCAGTAGTTTTCCAAGCTTTGTCTATCACTGACAACCCCTATAAAAATCCTTGCCAAATGTCTTAGCATTTCAGGTCAATCCCTTGGTGTCTCCACTCTAGAGACAGACTACACTGAAGCTGCTCTCGGAAGGTCAAACCTCATTCCACTGAAATTTCACACAGTTACCATTTTACTCTGAAGCAGAGCAGGCTTCAGAAAGGTTCCCAAAGTCTCTTGCAAAGGCAGCAGGGGGAGACCAATATCACCTCACAGAGCAGGATGATAAAAAGCTTTTTGCTGCTTCAAAGAAATTTCAAAAGAACTAATAAAGTATAATTTATCATTTCCACAACCCTATTAAGCTGGTAGTGGTTCTGACCACAGAAAACTCTCAATTATTCTTTTATTTTACCATCTGTTGCTACAGCATGGGTATAAGAAAGTTATTTGAGAAAAAGATTGAAAACCACAAACATTTATGAGCAGGCAATAATTTTTGATCTCAAACTCATCAATAATGAATATAACATTTGTTTTAAAATAGAAAAATCATGGCTAGATGGAAGAGCAAACAAATATTATAGTTTTGATAGAATTCAGGTAGAGTAAAATTACAAGGAAAACATTTCTTTGTATGCTAATGAACAAGAAAAAACTGTAAGAAGAAAGTTACTCTGTCAACCACAGAGTGTGCATTTGGTCTGAGATTGCAAATAAAGAGGAAAATGATAACAAAGGCACCTAGTGTTTGAAAAGCAAATATTTAAAATCTATCTAGCAACACAATACTTGCCTTGAAATATGTAGGCTCTCAGTTTTTCTGGCACCTGGGATAAGTTGCTTTGTTCACATTTTTAAACTAAGATTGCACAACACCAGCCAACTATTTTGTCCGTGTGATTCAATGTAAGACAAGGATATAGACAACCCCTGAATTTTATTTAAGGTTTTCTTTCTTTGTTTATTTACTCAAGCCAGTAAATAAATTAAAAAATCATCTTTGTCCACAATGTAAGAGTGCCTTTGCAGAAAAAAGGAGTCTGGGAAGATTGAATACCATAATTCCCTCTAATTTTGAAAATAATCACTGCTGAATGTTTTCTGAGGGTAAAAGTGTAATTGGTTATAGATCAATAAGTAATTTCATTCAAAAGGAACTCAACTCTTCCTGAAAGTACAGACATTCTCAAATAAAAATCAAACTAACACATTACCAAAGTTCAGACTAATCTAAACAACAAAATTTTATACTGCCCTAGTTATGTTTTTCTCAATTGATCATTTATTTATGATGCCATAAAACTCCATATGCTTTCAAATTTGATTGGTAGTTCCTTGCTTTAAGGCACCTGAAATTGCCTTTTTTAGACTTCCTAGCCTGACAGTCTTCCTTTCTGCCTAAGATTTACCATCACATAAGAGTGGTGAAATCAGAGGACAAATTCTAATATTAACAATAAGCACAGTCAGCTGTGATACACTGCAATTCCCCCACCAGATTCCAGATTAAATCCCCCAGGATAAACATACCTTCCTCTGACAATGCTAAATTCTGTTCCATGTAATTACACTACAATAAGCTGCTCTATCTGTACAGGTATTCCAGTATGATTTTTAATTGAAAAGCCATGAAAAGTAGCACTGTAGCAAATAAAAGGCATTTAAAGTATGCCTGAGACCCTGTACAGCATCATATGCTATAAACCAGTATAATTTAGTTCACTACTGACCCCAAAAGGTTCATTAACTGCCATAATTACATTCAGATAAAACAAATTTAAGCCCCACAAATGTAAGAACAACCAAAACAAGAAGAAATCTCGTGCCTTTGGTGCTGATACTTACGATATGCAGCTCTAAATAATCTCCAAGGCCAGTAGAACTGTCCACTCGCACCAGCACAGCCTCCTTTTGCACCGTGCTAAACCCTATTGCCAGTCTGTCCGCTCGCGTGCTCGGCCGGTCGTTGGGAGGCCACGTGTACGTGATTTGTCCACCGCCTTTGCTAAAGATATACGTTGTCCCCGCTGTAAAAAAAAATAAAAAATAAAAAATAAATAAATATAATCAGCCTACTTGCAGCGGTGCCAATCCACTTGGAAATCACACGCCCTACAAAAATCAGGTCCTCACATAGCAAAAGGATTCACAGACTGTATTTCAACGTGAAGAGGTCTTTATCACTAAAAACTATGCAGCAAGTGAAATATTAGTGGGTTTTATATTGTGCAATCAGCACAGAATATAACTTAATTGCAAATGAAAGGACTTGAAATACCATAGCTCTGATTTGGAAATGCATATCTATTTGGAAGAGTTCTTAAGCTTATTCTTGATGAACATGTTTCTGTGATGTGTAGAACAAGGATGAGTTAAACCAAATGCTTTCCTCAGCTGGGCCTATGTGGAGAAATCAGGTAATTCCTGTTGCCTCATGGCTGACAAAAAAATGCAGCTACTTATTTACACAATGAAAATGATACATGATGGTGGCCAGCAGAGCAAGATGTTAACAAATACGTACAGATAAGACTTTTAAAGATCTGAGGTTTATCATCTTGTGACAGATGGGGATAACAAACGGAAACATACTTTACTTGTCATGTCAGGACAAAGAGATTAGTCTACCATCTGAGTAAGCAATGGCTTATTTGCATAATGCTCAATGTATATCTTTTAAAAGTGGAAATCTTTAGGCATTATATCCAGGGTGTACTTACAAAATCTATAATCTGTTTGAAATAAGTGTTGTAATCCAAAACCACTTAGCACTCAGGTGCTTAACTTCATTACCAGCATATTTCCTCAGAACTAAAATAGCAGCACATCTGGACATTTTCCATTTAAAACTTGTATCTTAACAACAGCAACAGCAGAGAGCAGGCAAATTGTGTATGCACTTGATCTTTCATTGGAAAAGTCACTACAAACTGTCCACTCCTTTCCCATGAGGATAGGTCAAAGCTTAGGGAGATAGGTTAATGCACTGTAAATACAGATGTCTAGTTTTACTATCTGTCCTAAGCTGTCTCAAAGGGTGGCTACTCTCAATTTTATTGCATTTTATCTATTTTTATTACATTTCATTTATTTTAGTAAATAGGCAATGACAGGACAAGTGGGAATATTTTTAAACTAAAGGAGAAAATATTTAGATTCTGTAACAGCAAGAAATTCTTTACTCAGAGGGTAGTGAGGCACCGGAACAAGTTGTCAAGAGAAGTTGTGGAGACCCCATCCCTGGAAGGCCAGGTTGGATGGGGCTTTGGAGCAACCTGATCTAGTGGGTGACATCCCTGCCCATGATAGGGGGGTGGAAGGGGCTGGAACTAGAAAATCATTAATGTCCCTTCCAGTCCAAACCATTCTATAATTCTGTGAAAAGTAATTCAGTTTGTTTCACCCAATGCTCTCACTCCATGCTTCCCGTGTCCATGTAAGGAGAGGGTGCATAACAACATAATGGTTATTTTCTTACTTTCTTTCAAGGTAGACCAAAAATGTTATGAGCATATAAAGGGATCTAAAATCCCTTGAATGGGCAGAATTTTAAAGCCAAAGCTAAGACGGACTGTGCAGTTACACATCTTGTTCAACTCCCAGATGTCTCAAAATCTTACTGTACTACTGAGCAAGACTGCTTTGTGTCAGT
Organism: Daphoenositta chrysoptera; assembly: GCA_013397915.1. Lineage (NCBI taxonomy): Eukaryota > Metazoa > Chordata > Aves > Passeriformes > Daphoenositta > Daphoenositta chrysoptera. Next base: position 135,208 of record VZRO01004987.1, on the reverse strand, counting down.
CATAAAGCATAAGGGACACCTGGTCTTTTTGAAAAGATTCCCTATATTTCTTTCCAACACCACTTTTCCTTTATGGAATTACATGCCTAGTAATTAGGGTTTTTTTCTAGTGCCACCAATCTGTAATAATTTATGCACTGAGCATAGCACTAGAACCACTGTAAATCTCATTTTATATTAATACACTTGTGGGATAGTTTCACTGTGCTTCAAACAGATATGCTGGCTTTTCTCTTGATGCCAAAATACCAACATGCATGTGTTTCAGGAAAGTTTGTCAACTCTTCAGCAAATGCAAACACAATAGCAGGTCTGTTACTTAAGGTTTCACTTATACTTTAAGTGAAATTAGGTTTTATCTTTAGTAAAAAGAGTTTTGCAAGAGTAGTGAAGATTGGGGCTGTGCCAGGATTGGTAATGGACATGGGCAAAGTGATCTGGTTTAGGAATGAGTGTGACAAAACCCTCATGTCCCGTTCTCCCACCCTTGCTTTCCTCCTAGGCAGTGGTCTGAAATGCACAATAATCTGCTGTGCGTCATTAATCTCCAGTTTCAATACATCCCTAGATGACATCCCTAAGATGTCATCCCTAAGACACATTAGACAGGTAATATCACTACTGACGGTCCCCAAGTTCTCCTCCTTGCTGCTACTGTTGGCTTCAAATCTCCAGCTGACGAGTTGGGACCTTCATGGAGTTTATGTCACTGTGGTGTCTGGAGTGAAAGGATTTGTTCTGTGTCAATGAAAAACTGAGGGCTTGATCCAAAGCTCATTAAAAACAGTGACAGCCTTTCTGTTGACTTCATAAAACATTGTGTCAGGTCATGAATGAGGTTCTTATAAGTAAAAAAAATGAGAAGGCTAAGAAAAAACAACTCCTTACACCTCAATGTCACAGATGAAACTGTTAGAATAGTACCTAAGATTTAAGTGGCAGTTCATAATTCTCCTTTTCTTGGTTGTAACAGATGTGTTTATCCAATTTAGAAGACAAAAGAAAAAGCCTGACAAGCACGGTGGAGTCATACTGAATACAATGACCCAGAAGTAAGTCTTCAGATCTGAACAATGAGATGCTCTGCTCTTCTTATTCAGAGTGAATCTTTGCTGCATTTTTTTGTTAAATACTGCCCTTCAAATCAACCAGTGAAGAGCAATTCATTCCATACTGCTGCCGCATTGAAGGCAAGGTCAATGTCAGTGGAGCTGGAAAAATCTAGCTGTAAATCTTAAACTACATAGAATAAACATCAAAGTTAAAAAAAGTATCTTTTATCCATGAGAACATGTGGCTTATGGGTTTTTATGACAAAGCTTTCCCTCCTTTATAACTGCCCATTTTGTAGCTCTTCGAACTAACTGTGTGTCTGGTAAAAGACTAATTAATCCATGCTGATGAATACAGATCTGCCTCTGTCTGAGCTGTACGGGGAGTCACGTTCTTCGAATTTCCTGTATTAATTATGAAAAAAATGGGTCGGAAGCCATTTGAGAATAGATCCTCTGGTGTTTATATTTCAAGAAAGACAAATATAATAATGTAAAATTTATTACTCTGGGATTGATCTCAGCTTATAGACCAACCTCCCATTAACTATTAAAAGCTAGAAACTGAGCAGTTGTTGGAAGCAGCCGTCCTTACTATCAGTTTTGGCTATATTAAGAAACAACAGAGGAAGCCTAATTCACTTGCCTCATAAAGGCTTTTCTGCTCTCTGGCAAACCTTATAATGTCTCTGCCTCTCTTTCAGAACATTGTCATGAAACCCCAGTCATCTTCCTCCTCTCTCTTAGCTTGTGGCACTGTGTTGTTTGAGGTTTATCATCTCCAGAGAATTGAAAGCAGGGGAATTATAATGTCAAGAATAGCAATGCCATCAGCACAGTACTTGTAAGCAGGCAACTTTGTAACGTGCCAGTTATATCTCTCAGCCACAGAATTTACTGCATAATTCTTTATGCTTCCATGCATCCACACAATGCTTAGGAAAAATGTCCACACAGCTCTTTGAAATTCTTACCCATGAAAGCATGGTTCCCCATTGTAATAAAACGCCAGTGGTCAAGATACAGTGATGTTTTTTAATGGCCTGGGCCTCTGAAGTCCTACTTGTTTGCAAAATTCCTCTTTATGAAATAGTGCATTCATTTCAGCACGATCTGGCAGCAACTCAAGGACATCTGCTTACCTCTACAGTATTAAGCAGATAAATATTTTGTTTAGTACCCATTTACTGTATTTATTATTGTTTATGACTGCAAAGCTTTTCAATATTTATTGCGCTGAAGTCACATTTGATGTAGCTTAATAGTTTGCCCAAATCAACAACAAATCAACAGCTTTCTGCCTTCCTCATGTTCATTCCAATTTTGAATTTAAGGTATATTGCACTGAAGGGTAATGTACATAATTCCATTTTTCCCATTTAATGTAAGTAGCATAATGTTTATTTTCAACATTCACATCAGGTTTCAGGTGCTGATGAAGTGAATGCAATGGTTTGATTGAGCTCTGGGCCCTAATAAACTATGATTCCATCACACTCCATGACTGAAAAACTGAAGACTGAAGCCTGTAAAGTTCAGTAGAGAAAACTATTAGCTGCACTTTCATTGATAGAAAAGCAATTTTTAACTATTATAAAAAATATAAAGGGTAAGGACTGCTAGTAACAAGAAATCACCCAATAATGTAATTTTCTTCTTTCTGTATCTTATCAGTACTTCATTCTGGGCTACAATGTGAACCCTCTTATTCCCATGGGTAAGTAATTACTTGCATTGATAAACCTGCTGAATCCAGTGAGACTATTTGTGCAGGCTACTATTAATTACCAAGAATGAAGAATTTACAATATGAAAATATATATATACACACACACGATTGTCCAAACATCTATAGGAAGGCATTAATCCCATTTACCATGTTTAAAAGAGCATATAAATCTCCATTAATACTCATTTTTACATATTCATCTATGCATTTTCAGTCCACACCAGCTGAAGTTAAGAAAAGTATACAAAATTTCTGTACATATATTTGTACAGATTTTCTAAGGTAAGAAAAGAATGGAATGCCTTAAGCCACAAACATGATGTGCCAGGGGGAGGGAAGGAGAGGAGGGGGTTTCAAAATAATCCATTTGGTGGATTAAAATACATAGAATTAAAATTCTGTGTTGTTTTTTCCTAGACTTTGATGTGTTATTAATTATTTACACAGAAGAGAGAAAATATATCACAAAGTTGAGGTGAGGAGGGTATGGCCATTAGGGTTAACCATGGGAAGGAGATTGAAAGAGCTGCTGGAAGAAGTATTTCAAACTAAAGGCCAGATTCAACTGAACATTTCCTGAAGGCATTCTGATATACTCTCTCCCACAAACCTGGGCAGGAGCCTCAATATGGATTGTAACTGCACTCCTGCAAGAGCAACATCAGGCTATTTAATAGCAGAAGAGATGCATTGCATGGGGAAAGAGAAAATGTTCAAATGGGTTATTGCCTGTAGCTCTCCAAAGAGCTTGACCCACAACGGTAGGAATGGATGTCGTATTTTCTGGCCAAATCTCTTAGATTTGTGCATAACAGGAGTGTGTTTACGATGTGCCTTTGACTAAGCTTGGCAAACCTTGATGAAGGCTCAAAGGTTTCCTGGAAATCAGTTGCTACTCCAAACAATTTCTAGTTAGATCCTTGAACGCATCTAACTGCATGCCTGAACTAGGACTGTTACAAACAGTCTTAACATTTGTCACCTGTAAGGTCACAAACTGCACAGCATAATTCCTCAGTAATTCCATTATTTCGTTCATTGATCTTTCCTTCTTCCAGGATAACTCTAAGAAAACTCAATGACCAAAGCAGCATTGACAAAGGTCGTTGCTGGGTTTTGTTATTAATATTGTCATTAATGATACCATCTTCTCTCTTCAGGTAAAGATACTGAGAAAAATAAAGAGAATAGAAAATGTCTGTGTGCCTCCTGTCAGCCTTTTATGGCACCCACATATCACTGTGCTACAGCTGGGCTCTAAATTTCAATGTTTCTGTAAGAGAGGCTGAAGCCACATAATTTCAACACCTAAACCAACTCAATCAGCTGGAACAATTAATTTATATGAACCAACAAAGCACTATCTACTACTAATTCAAGCACAATTTTACATTGCATTATAGATCTCCTCTTCCCAAAACACTAAGGTGACCCTGATCTGCTTTATCAGACCCTAAAAGACTTTTTATCATCTCTCACCCAATTTTTCAGAGATCTATAAACCAATGCTGTGTGTGGTTTATTATATTCAGCTATCCCTAAGAGCTATCTCCAGGTAAAGGTCTAAGTGATAATAGAACCAACACAATCTCAAGTCACTCTGGCCATCCTGGCCTTTGCAGTGGCATTTGTTGAAGATTCAGGGTACTAACACAGAAGAAAAGTTTTTTACTCAGACCAGAGAAAACCCCCTAGAAAACCACCCCTTTCTCTACTTCTCCCTTCTTGCAGTGTACGGCATTGGTATTTGGACAGTTGTTTATACTTTACCTTGCATGCAATAACAAAGCGGGTAAAAAAATACTCCATTCCCGTTCCAAAAGTTTTTGTAATTTAAATTCCCCAGTTGCTATTGAGCTCTATTGATTTCAATAGGGTCACTAAATGACAACTAAAATTTGTGAGTAACAATGGCTCAACAAATACATATATCTATAAAGAACAACTCTGACACAGCTTAGCATCAGTATTCCAACTCAGCATCATTCTTAGCATCATAAATGACATCCTTAAAATAAAAGTTTCAAAGAATTTAAAGAATTTTCCAACTAGAGTGATTTTAATATTTTAAATCAAGTAGCATCTTACACCTCGAATGACCCCATTGATTTAGATTAGATCACTTATCTGGAGTAAAGTGGTACTCAGTTTGAGTAGGGACATTGAACTAAGAGCCTCCAATTGTGCTTAAAATGAATATAATTTTGAGAAGGACCTTAGCTAAGCAAGAGCTAGCTGAAAGGACTCCTAAGAGAATAAAGAGTATCTGTTCATCTGACTTATTAACAAAACATGAGTTGATTAACTGAATGTCAATGGACTTGACAGTATTAAGGCACTGATTCTGTAAAATTATTTTTATTAGCTTTGAAACGTCCGCAGGAAAAAAGTTCTGTGGTTTGTTGATCTCATAATATACGTTCACTTATACAAAAAAAAAATCACTATCTATTTTATGAAGGGATACAGTCTTTCTAACACAAATCTGACACAGAGTGATAAAGAAAATTATTGTTCTTCTCCAGATTCTCTCAGTTTAAAAATTTTATGGGCTGCCTATTACCTATAACTTTTCCAGTATGAATGCCATTCAAAATGAATTCGAAACATTTCCGTATGAAATGTAAGGCAAGTAATTCCCCATTAGGGCCTTGGACCTTTATGCAATGTCGATGGTTAGAAAATGATGTATTTTGGAAATTAAAACCTGCTTTAAATGTCATATTGCACTCAGCATGAAACATTTTAATCCATTATAACTCTATTAAAGGTAACAAGGATACAAGATGTCTGATTCTTAAAGCTTGCCAAAAAGTCAGATGGAAATTAAAAGCCAATGTCTATAAATAAGGGAAGGTTTTATTCCTCCTACAACCTTGTCAACATATAGTTAAAGATAAATTTCTTGAATGCTGTCTACAGAAGTGGAAATTGCGTGGTTGAGAAACCCATATGAGGAGGCAATTGATTGAAAAATATTTCCGAACAGACAAAATGCAAAGGCATTGTCAAGGAAACTCCCCTGTCTGACCATCCAGGAGCCACTCTGGAATGTCCCTCATACCACCTGAGCTGGGACTGGGACACCTACCCAGCTACACCCCCACACTCACACAGTCACACCAGGTCTCCTTACCAGCTCCACCCTGGCCTTCCCATGGCAGAGTCCCAGACGTCCAGAGCCTTAAAATAATTTAATGATGATGCAATAACTAAACAACAGACTAACAGAACAACAAAATAAAATAAAACAATAGCTCAAGCTGGTGCCTTCAAGGAAGGACCCTGAGCAAAGGAACCCCTGGGCTTTTATAACCTCACAGTCCAAGCGTGCCAAAGTCTGTGTGGTCAGCTCCTGCTGTCCCTGAGTGTCCGGTCCCCTGGCTAGGCCACAGGTCCCCATGCCCACTTGGGCTCAGCGTCGGGTTCCTGGCCCTCAGAGCCCAGTCTGCAGCTCACACTGCAGCTGCAACCCAAGCTACCTGCTCTAAAGGTACTCCTAACACCACTGTCAGATTGAAATCAGTAAACTCAAGTACTCTCAAAGACAATAGGACTACTCCACTCCCCACACTCCTGACATCAGGAAATGTCAAGGCCTAAACTTCAATTTAACCACAATTGCAATCAGTTCCATTAAAATAAATGAACTGCACATGCACTGAATTGCTTCTTATGGCTTATTAGTCGGGCCAAATCCAAAATGAAGGCGGTGAAGTGGCTGGTTAGTTGAAGGGATTTGTAACAGGATGCAGGAACTAGGACATTAGCTCAAATACTACGCAGGTTGATAGAGACCAAATGTTGTCACCATCTGTTGGTGCCCTATGTGAAATCATTCAATGGTTCCAGTCCAGGGACTTTACAAACTCAACAGATACCTGGCAAAAGTTAAGAATTCCCTAAGCCAAGCAACTTGAGTTGCTAGTTTCCAAGCTTGCTGACCCAGCTGTGAAGCCAGTAAGTTGAACACAGAAACCAGGACCTGAGAATCTCCCACAACAGCTGATGTTCAGTATCAGATGTCCATATAGGCCAAAAACCGGTAAAGAAAAAACAAAACTAAACTTTCTCTGTATAGGAAAGGAAATGTTCTTTTCAGAGAAATCATAATTATTTGTAAGTAATTTTTTTCATGCAAAACATTAGTGCCTGAAGTTATGTCTTTATTCAAGCACCTACGCCAGTATCCCAATTCTCAGAACTGTTGTTGCGTTTCTGGCAACCTTTAAAAATAACCCCCTTCTTCTTTAAATGGGGATCAAAACATTTGAAATAGCTGGCCTTAAGTTATCTAATAGTGTTAGAATGGACAGGAGTTTGGCTGCAAGTGCCTAGCATGCTTCTAGGCTAAAGTCTTTATTTCTTATTGGCTTCCTTACTAATACAATATTCCAGCTATCCAGTCTTACATTAACTTAGTTATTTTTAAGTGACATTTATATTATGTTCCTTGCTAAATTGTGCATCTCATAATTTAATCTTGAAAAATCCTTAGAGAGCTCTCAAAAGTAGCCAAAACTTGTCTTAGAAGAAAGGTCTAGCATGCTGGAAACGAAAGCACTGCTAGCTGCAAGCCTGCTAAAGTCACTGAAAAATTATCCACGCCCAAGGATGTGAGATGCTGGACTAAGATAAGATGCTGCTGTTGCTTGCAGCAGAAGGATGGTACAGGCAAACCATAATTTGCAGGGTTTCCTGAGAGGCAGCTTCTGCTGAGAATAGGTAATTTTATTATGGGCAATGTGCAATGAAGTTTAATTTTGCTTGTTTGCAAAGGTAGTGAAGAGTAAGAAGTTCTGTGGTATACATGTTCTCGTACGAATTACCCAACTACTAATATTTAGCAGACCAAATATTCTTGTGGCAACATTCCTGAATGTTTTTGAGTAGACAGACATGGTCTATAGCTGAAGAAAAAGAGAAAGAGCCCAGTTTCTTAGAGATGTTACATCTGAAAAAAATGCAAAAATAGCAACCATTCTTCATGTAACAAAAATGAAATCAAATGAAATGCAAGAGATGAAATCTTTGGAAAAACACCAAGCCTCCCTGAAGCACATGAATCCACCCCTGAAGCAGCTGTTCAGAGGCAACTCAGAAGGAGACCTGGCACTGGGAAGGACTGATGAGCAAGTTGCATACTGACTGCAGTCTTGTGGCATTGTATGATCTCCCTAATTCCAAGCATGAACAAAACATCAGGATATTTCATTTGATATATAAATCAAGTTTTAAAGCCAAAGCTAGTCTTCACCAGAATTATATGTCCTCAAACCTCCAGAAAGTATCAGGTAAAAGAGGAACACGATATAAAAGTCTCTGCTTGGTTGTCTCAAGAAAATAAGAAACAGGAAGCAGCTACCAATGATACTTTATTTGGAGAGCCATCTGAATCACTATCCCAAGGATTGACTTTGGAACATCAGTGTTTATGTACATTATCAAATCTGTGCATGAAACAAACCGTGTTTAATAGGGGTACACAGACCCAGCTGCATTTGTATTTGACTCTTTAAGGTTATTAGACTATTATAATAAGAGCTAACAGGGGCCAGCCAGGTTGGGCCAATTCACTTCCTTCCCACTTCTTTCTGTTCTGCTACATAATAGATGTTCAATTGTGGCCTGGCACAGAAACACTACATGCTTTGTCATTATGGTAATTGCTGTCATTCTTCTTTGCAAAGTCCTTATGCTGTTTGTAAGCAACAATTCTCTGCCAGCTTCAGAGGATAAAGAGCTGGCATCATAATGCTTTTCACTGGGTTACATAGTTAAGTAATCAGAGAGCATGGTTTAACCATTGAATTCCACAACAATGTTTGGAGAGAACCTGACAGAAGAGTTTTGGGCTCCAAGCAGTTCAGTCATCTCCCCAAGGACTAACTCAAGTGTTGGCTCTGACACTCCATATGCCAGTGCCATCAGCTGTAACTTAATTCACTTGTGTATGCAAGAAAGGTGAGCAGTTAATCACCCTCTGAAGATTAACCCAGCTTAATTAGTGCAGTGATTTTGTGTAGGGCACTCACTTCCTAAGATATGGCTGGAGGAAATTACGATTGCTTTTAATATTCTGAAGATCAGCATTCCATAGTTTGGAAAGCCTTACTTTAACACAGTAGTTTACAGTAACATACATTAAGACATCAAGAATCCTTCAAAACTGTAAGTAGTACCAACGCATGTGGAAAATCATTTTGTGCAGAAATGTGTTCAGAGATAATCCATTTTTTCAATTGGCTTTCTTAAAAGTTTGATCAAAAAAACCCAACCCAAAGTAAAGCAGAACATTTCCTAAGAAGAGAAGGAAAAAACCAGCATTTCAAATACGCTAAACACCAGTCCTGCAGAATGAACTGCAGCACACCGACTTGGAAGTTTTGAGGACTCCTGCACTACAGTATTTTCTTACAGCATTTCCGTAACATAAAATGTATTTCTAGGTATGTTTCTGCATCTCACACAAAGATTGATTCCATTGAAGACACACAAATATTAAGATAGGGACTGCATGCTATTTGAATTGAAATTTGTTAAGTTAAATATTAAAAGTCATAGGAAGGCTCTATGCCTATTCATGCAACGAACATCAATCAGAAATTAAGAATCATTATTTAAATGCAGAAGGTTTTGTTCATATCCTGTTTAGTTCTCAAAGGACACTACCTACTCACATGCTGGAGTCTCAGTAAGAAGGCTATTCAATCAGAGGCTGGTTTTGTGATGATGTTGCCAGCATTTGTAATAACAATGCAACCTAAACACTGCAATTAAACAACAGAGTAGTATTTTTGGAATACCCTGCTGTTCTAAAGTGCATTGTGAATATTAACATATTTCAGTAAATTAGTTTGCACTCATTATCATAAGCAATTACTTACTGTTTAGATGCTGCTGATATTAAATTGGCAAGCAATTTGCAAGAACTAATACACAGCATAAAAAACTTTTCAAAATTCTAACAGTATGAAAAGACAAGTGTTTCTAGTAACACAGTCCCTTACATACAGATGTCTCGCTAAAAATTCTGTGTATCTCTTCCTATCAGTTATCTTTTTTCACCAGCAAGTGGATAACTACCTGAGGCTCTGTGACAAACTCTTTATAAACTTCATTTTGATTCTGTGGAGTAAATCATAATAGCACAGGCCACACGCGACAGTAACATCTCATTCACACCGAAAAAAGAAAGTGTTTTCATGCTTATTTTTGAAAATAATAGTTTAGAAAGTATATCAATGTGAAGTTCAGTTCCTTGCTCTCAAAGCTATTACTTTCCTGATATTACATTGTCAGATGGTGAGGGTAAATCAACACCTTTGTCCTCAAGATACAGCTAGGAACAGAACAAGGCATGGAGAACCTGTCCTGCTTTTAGCAATAACGACAACATAAGCCTATTTCTCTTCAGTCCAAGAGAGCAGTAATCCCAAAGGAAATAGCCTCAAAAATAAAACCCCAAGTTAGGAAAGAACCAGAACTACTTTTCTGAAGGACACTTAGTGAATGTGACAGACATTCCCAGCCTGGTGTTCTGCTCAGCCACAGAAAATGCACAAATCAGGTAGTGGGAGCCAAATATAACCCAAAGAGCTTTGTGGGGAGTCTAAAACAAGGGGAACAATTTGCTTTGTTCCTTAGTTTGCATCTTGGCCCCAAGTTTCAAATGAGAAACACTGAATGTCTTTTGGCTTACACGACACCACTGCTCAGGTGGCTCCATGTGAAGATCATGCCAGAGCACAGCCAAGGATGAGTGTCAAATGAGAGGGTATGGAAGAGCTCTGCTATGGTGCACTTTGTGCCAAAGTCTAGTTGGCAAGGTGGTGATCAACCAAAGGTTGAACTCATCGATCTTAGAGGTCTTTTCCAACCTAAATGATTCTGTGAATAGGTTATCCCTTCCCCTGAGTCAGCCTGCACAGCCAAGAGCAAAGATCCAGCAGCCAACAGTGCTATCAGCCCTCAAGGACCTCAAAGCTGTCCCTGTAGATAGAGGATGGGCAGGTTGATCCTTATGCTGAAAGACCTCAGTATACCTAAGTGAAATTTCAGTCCATGTTTCAGTAAGACACTCACTAATCCTGGTCTGGTAGGATTAAGCACCTGTTGAAACCACAGCGTCAGCTGAGGGTATGAGACTGCAAACTACTTGTATGGGTATCGTGCCTATCTGTTTATGCAAAATTGCCTTTAACGCAACTGTGAACTTTAATGGCGACCTTGGGAATCCAGCATAACATAAACAAACCACAGTAGTTTAAGTAATTGCCAGAATACATTTCTGAAAGTATAACTTGTGATCTCTGGTCTCAATCTTTCAAGCTATGTTTCAGTCTGGAACCAATTACTATAACCATCTTATCTTGCAAAATACACAAGACTGTAATAGAAACACTAATGCACCCTTAAATCCAGGAGCTCAATGGTCCCTGTCTGCTGTGCTCAACTTTGTACTCTGATGTTATAGATTATTGGGTTGAAAATACCTTTGCTAAAAATAGGCATAACTTTTGAAAATAGTTTAGTCAGTTCTTAATCATAATTTATCTTATTCAAAGCTGGAGCACTTTTAGCACTTGTCTTGTCACTACCTTTAAAAAAATATGTTTCTAAATGATTATTTTTTAAAATCAAATCTTCCAATTAACTTTGTGGAGTAAAACCACAGACTTTTGCAGCTAAAAATGATGTGTGCCTTGGTCTCTGAAACAAAGTAAGGAAGTTCTCATGATTAGCAAACCCAATGTTTTGGACTTATTGACCTTGAATAGAAAAAAACCATTCAGCAACTGTTTGTAATGAGAGCAGAGTTTCAGTCACTTCATATTTCCCCTTTCATCAATCCATTCCCTCCTTCCTCTAATCCTAACCTGCAAGAGTTCTGACAAATTCTTTGGTTTCTAACAATGTGGTAGCCATCGTGAGCAGCTCTCAGAGCCATGGGCCATGTCTCCAAACAATGCTCCCTCTTCTGCTTGGGGAAGAAAATACCTTACAGCTGATGTTCAGTATCAGTGTCCTTAAGATACTAACTCCTTGTAGGCTAAAAGAGAAGGGATAGAAGCACCGAATTATGTTTTGATAAATAAAAGATGATGCATAACAGCATAAAAGGAAAAACAAATTCCAAAACAGCTATATCTACATTTTCTGGAGGAATCCAGACTCATCTACAGTCAGGATCTTGGCTGTACATGACATTTAGACACAGGATTGTTAAACTAGAACTATAATGAAGAATGCAGGAATGTTTCCTTAAACAGCAATTTCTATTCATTCCAATTAAACCTCCTCAATGTTTGTAGACCCAAACATGGCTTTTCATATCTGTATTACACAAAATCTTAACAGTGATGAAAAATGTCATGTTTCATGAACAGTATTCCTCCCTAAAGCCTCATAATCTAATAATATCAAAAACTAAAGGAATCTTAACTTTTACTGAGAAAGAGTAGATTGTTAGAATTAACAGCTGAAATGAGAACTTGTATATGTGACCCCAAAATACCCTAAAGCCACCTTAAAAAATAAGGAGGAACTCCTAATTTGCAAATGTAAAATGCAATAAAATAAAAAATAAAATAAAAAATGGAAATGCAAATAATGAAGCATTTATATGTTCCATAGCAGCTTTTCAGCCTGCCGTGACTTAAATTTACATGTGAGCGGTTCCCTACACAGATCAGGTGTGGGTTTAAGGGACAGCCAAGGGTAGACTCATGCCACAAATAAAGGAAAGATAGAGAAAAACTTTGAATTAGAATTACATTGTGTCACTCCAACAGTAACATCAGCAGAATGACACTTACAAGAAAGTCACAAGAGGGCACAACCAAGGAAGAAAATGCTGTGAAATGGTTAAAGTTACCCCGTGAGCCTCTTTATGCTTATGTAAACATGCAGAGCATCTTAAAAAGATGTTGGACCTAAAGAAATTAGAATTGCTCTAATTATTGTGCTGGTCGCTGGAGAAGTCTGCTGTTGTTAGCTCAATACGATAAACTTGACATAATTGTTAAGCACAGCCAAATCACATGCAAATCCTCTGAACACATGTCAAACAAGCCTGGATCCTTCAAATCCCAGACTATGTTATCCCTCTTCCCTAGGTCAGCAGGAGTGTCCAAGAGACTTAGTGGTACACTGCTTCAGGAAGCAGATGCAGCTCAACTGATGCCTCTTTCTCCTCTGGAATAGCCTGGATGGCCCCATCTGAGTGCTGTGGACTTAAGCTGTCAGTGCACTCTTCTCCTGGCACCTGTGTCTCTGAAATATTTTTTGGGTGTTTCATCTGCTCAAGGGATTAAACTAATTTGTATAACGCAAAAATGATAAAGAAAGGGTGAAAGTCACAAAACTGCAGATAAACAGAATCCACAAGATTCTACAGTAATGCAAACATAACTGATTGTCAGCTTCTACAAAACCTATCTAATTAGAGCTGTTATCAAAATTAAGGTCATGTTAAATAGTACTAAGCATACCCTGTACTTACACTGATATTCACGTTAATGTTCATCAAAGTAATTTCTGTTTTTAAAGGGTTGATTATTTAGTACCGTTATCAGTCTCAGCCTCAATATACTATGCTGTCACTACTATGCAGAAACCTCAGCTCCAGAAAAAAGATTCATTATCTCAAGTGCTGAGTCAGTATGAGCTCTGTATCTTGGACAAAATACAGATTCTGCATAGAAAAAAACCATTCTGTTTGAGCACGACACTGTACCCCATAGTCTTCCCTTCAGTTGAGGTGGTGACCTGGATCCTTCATCAATAACTCAATTTATTAATTCTGGACAGCATATAGTAAACTGCTTTCTGTAGCAATTTGCACTGAGGGAGGAGAGCTATTGAGGAACTTTCCCCTCCTTTAAAGAAGACACTTTAGCTGTCACATCCTGTATAACAATCAACATTTTCCATTGCTTCTTTCAGCTGCTTTCCAAGCTGGCAGTCTTAAGACAGCATTTTCAAAAGGAATCAAACGGGTGTATTTTCCTCGTTTTCTTCTATGCAAGGTTTTATAAGGGAATAAAGCACCATTTCATCTGAAAAGATACTCTGAACTATTATATTTTGGGATTTTTTGCCTCAATGTGTTTCATTTATTTACTTGCACTCAGGACAGATAATAACAGAACAAGAAGCCTGACCTTTGGACAACTGTCAAAAAGCCCAACTCTGCAGCTTTAACAACCAGAGTGACCTTCTTCTCTACCTTCAGCAGACAACAATCACACACAAGGAAGGAGAAAAAAGCAGCCTGGCCTGCGTAGAAAACAGGACTAGGTCAGGTAACACAGCCTGTTCTCAAAGAACTTGAAGATGAGCTCTTTGTGAACCCTCTCAGAGCATCTGGGACCCACCAGCTAAATTCCAGAACTGTTTCCAGTGATGGCCTGCCATCAGCAGCTGCCAGTTTTGCCAGAAGAGATTTATCCACATTTCTGTAGCTCTGTCACCTCAGACTGGATATGGCGTATCATCTGTCTTTCTGAGGGCACCATAAACACTTTACCATTTACTCCTCCATAAACCATATCCGGTTTTCACAGCTGCATGTGTACAGAGCAGGCAGGAAGGATTTTGAGGGTATGGCTCCATGCACTGAGACCTGAGAGTCTCCAGTCTTACCCCAGCAGACCACTAGAAACCAGTGTAACTTCTTCCCAGCAGCACATTCACAGCAGCAAATGGGCTGCATTATAGGCCAAAGTTTGCTTCCAGTAGATGACCAAGGTCAAGATGACCAAAAAGCATATGTTGCAGCAGTGCTGGGAAGTCAAACACAAAGTGCATATAAATGAAGAGGAAACCTATCATGACTACTCTTAATTCTTAATAGTCCTACACTCCAAGCAAAATACAAGCAGTATATGTCAGTCGTGCTCTTAGAAATAGAAAGAGTCACTGTATTTTCTGGCTCCTTTCTATACTGCATCAGAAATGGAGAAATATACAGTGTAATATGCTATGCCATGCAATATGCTCCATGACTCAGAGGGCATGTGGTTGATTTTATTGATTCAGTTTTCACACCACTGTAACCCCATTATTGCCAGCAGAGCAATTGGAAACTGCAAGCAGATTCTTGATTGATAGACTCTGATATTTCTAATTTTCTAAAGTATACATCTAGCAATATTTCTTTTCCTTTCCTTTTTTTTTTTTTAATTTGGATTTTCCTTTCTAATAAACCCACTGCTGTGGGACACCTACTCAATGGTACTCTAGTAAAAAAGGGACAGAATTCATTCCATTAGAGGCATTTATTCATATTATTAGGATTTTACAACATGATAGCATAATCTATCCTTTGCCTGAAGTAAACACTCTTAAAGGAAAGTCCACAGGGAGAGTAAAACTGAAGCATTTTTTAAAGTGATGAATACTAATCAGATATATAGCTGGAGGAAAAAAATAATGTTATAACAGGAAGATACATCAAGAAGACCATGCAACAAGCCTGATACCAAGGAATCAAAATATGGCTACGGCATATACTTCAGAGCAATAGGAGAGGGGGAAGAAATCAAGGACAAACTGGCAGGAGGAAAATATGACTGTCACTATTTAGGAGCTAGAGAAGAAAATCAGGACAGAAAGGTGAAGACTTGAATGCTTGCACTGAAATCAGCACAGTGGGAAAGACGAGCCAGAGATTTCCCAGCTTGTGTCTCCAGGCTCAGTTACAGCTGAGGAAGAGATTGCCAGGGTTTCAAGCTGCCACTCACGTTGTGATGGTTGGAGGATACCTCGATTCTTATGGATCTTGTTGGAGATTTTTATGGATGTGTTGCAGGACACCTAAACTGTTAATCACCATACTTCTGCTATTCAAATTGGTCCAACCTTTCCTGTAATCTTCTAGCTCTTTATTCTACGTTTTTACTGTTCTCGATGCTATCGGATTCTTGTCCACAGAAACGTTAACTACACTTAGGGCTTCTATGGAAATAGTTAGTAATAATGCAGCCAGTCATTTACTGAGCTCAAAAGCAGAACTGTAGCATAAAGTGCACAATAACATTGCCTATTTAGATTATGTGAGATAATAGTCTCATAAATTGTGACTGAGGCTAAAGTGATCAACACTGACTCTTTCTTAATAGGCCTATTACAAGGTCAGTAATAGAGGATTAGGAAAAAAATAGTATCTATAGACTCTACTTGCTTAGAAGTCAGGTTTCTAATT
>VZRO01004987.1:77261-110411 GCA_013397915.1 Daphoenositta chrysoptera | reverse complement strand
AGCTGGTGGGGGCGGGGGGGGGGGGGGGGGGGAACGAGGGAAGCCTGTCAGCTGTCTTCACACATGTGAAATAATTTAAAAATCTGTTCTAGACTCAACCCTCCTTCTTCCAAGATTCATAGATTTAATTTCTGTAAAGAAGAAATTATTGAATATTTTGTCTGTCATAACAACAGCCCCTGAAAACTTTTTTGCCCAATTAGTTGACTCCCGGACATACACATGGATTTTTTTGTCTCTTTAAGACTCAACAATTCCCAAAGAGATTTTGGCCAGTTTTCGTTTGAAAAGTCAAGCTTAGTTAGTTTTAAATGGGTTGAGACTAATGAAAAAATATGAGAAAGTGCAGAAAGGTCAAAGCAAACTGCAGGAGTATTTCTCCTGACAGCATTATCAGAAGTGTGACCATTACAGGACACGTTAAAGAGGGAACTGAGAGAAAGGGAATGATTTGCCTAAAGGCCAATGGAAAACACAATACCTGCAACAGAATATTGTCTTCCTCCTGTCAGGCTGGACTTATTCAGGAAAGAAACTATGACCATGGGCCAACATATGTCATGGGAAAATAAAGCAGACATCACCCAAAATCCTGAGATAACAAATCCATGGAAAACATGATGGTTGTGAAAAAACCTGATCTTCTCTTCGGAAATGGTCACTTGCTATAAGAATCTCCAATGCAATTTCAGAATTTTGAAAATACCTTCTAAATCTCCTTGCAGAGTTTATTTTGCTCTTTTTAGTAAAACATTTTGTTTCCCAGTATTTTCTTCTTTCCTTGCCCAACACACATGTAATATGAAAAATACAGCTAGGTCTAGCTAAATTAATGATTTAAGCAAAAGGGTAAAGAATTCAAAGCCCTAAACAAACAGAAACAATAAAAATATCCAAAAAGTAATAATATTTGGGATTTTGTTCAATTTATATCCACAAATAGCCATTAGATATATGTGTGTATATATATATATACATATATATATATACTTATATATATATATATATATAAGTAACTTCTGGGAAGAGGGGTTGGTCTAGATGATCTTCAGAGGTCCCAGGGATCAAGATGACAAAGAACAAATGAAAACAATAATGTTCCAGAATTATAGGATGAAAAGAATGAAAAATGTATTCTGGGAAAGTAACACAGTACAACATGATCCTACTTGGAAGGACCCATTAAAATTTCCTGTAATATTTTTTTCATATCTTGAGAAATGTATATTGACCTGAAACAACTAAGTCATCCATATGAGTTGTAGCACTTTATTCTTCTTTGGATAATTGAAGCAGACTAAAAACATCTTAGATTATACATAATTTTGTGGTTTGCAGCTCCATGGCAATTGCAAAATCAACACTGGGCCATATATAATTGAACCAGATAAGTCTAAGGACACAGTTAGAAAAACTGGGGAAAGGACTGATTTCATTTTACATTTTTAGTTTAAATTTTTATTGTTATGGCACCTAATATAATTTCCATTTGCTGGATGCTGTACCAAAAAAAAAAAAAAAACCAAAGAAAAAGAGAGAGCTCTTAGCTCAGTTTGTATGACTGAGGGAAATGCACATCTGTCTTTTGCAAATACCGCTACTTGACCTATATTCACTAGAAGGGGATGCTGTGGGAATGACGATAAAATTGAACTCAGGATTTGAAGCCCAAGGTTTTTAACTACAGAGAATATATTTTCATTCAAATTCGGCCTTTTTTAAAGCTATGCTGAGAACCTTTAAGTGTACGTAACTGCAGCTTCATTCTGCTACACCATTTGATGTCCTGTCCCATTGTTTTACCTACCTGTGTTTAATGTAAAGGAAGGGGCCAGAATATCTTCTTACATCTTTAAAAGATGCCTATGCTGCCTTCCTCCTGGCTTTTAAGTCTTAAAGTACAGACAAAGAAAGATCAATAGGATGTGATGACACTTTAACAAAAGCAGAATGTAAGCAAAGACAACTCCATGGCAGTGGTGACCTTGGAACTCATATGCTGATTTAAGTTAGTTATGGATGTTTGCTATTAAGGCAAAAAAAATAGCAAACTCATTGCTTACAAAAACTTTTCACAGGCTCTAAGGGCATCTCCCAACTGGTAGAATGGCAAAACAATAAAAGATTCACTGTGCTTTTTAATAAAATATTTGGTCTAAAACTCTACAAAGGAGAGTTGAAATGACAGCAATCACTATATTATATTCCTCCACCATGCTGCTGTCAGCAAAGGTGCTCTAAAGCCTGAAAAACATTTCCTCCTACAGAGGTGCCCAGATTTTACAGTATGTTTTACAGTTACATTTTTGCCAGTAAAGGCAGAAACAAGATTAAAAATTACAATTCACTTCAGAATTGTTTTTACATTTTCACATACGTACTCTGAAAGTATGGTTTACATTTTTGACATCAGCATAAAGTAAACCTGAGATAGTGTTGCTGCGCTATTTTTAAATTAGATCTAAATCAATAAAGACTTTCCTTTTTTACTTTTTCATCATGACACTCTGGAATACGGAATTGTAAAAATTGCCTGGATATTATTTAACCTCATCTTTTCCTGTAAGATTAAATTCAGCATGGAGGGCAAGAATGGAAGTTGCAGTTCTTTCACTTAACATTTATGTCTTAGTATGAGATTTTAGAATATTGTGTTTATTAGATAACATGATATCTTCATGCTCTCAGTGTTTCTGCCACTTTGGTTTCATTAAAAGGATAATTCCAAAATAAGTAAAGAATCATGTTTGAACAACTCCTAATCAAGCTTCTCAATGTGAAACATGGATATAGCACCACACCCAAGGTGTAACAGCAGGAACAAGAGTGATACTTGAGTAAAAGCAGCCAAAGGGGGAAAATAGCCAAGGTTTCTCTAGCCTTTTCAGTTAACAGTTACAACTAAAGTCTGCACTTATTTCCTGGATGAGAAGAAAAAGGTAATTTGTGAAGCTTTCCTTTTGCCTGGCGTTTCAGGAGTGATCCAGTAGGGAAGTGAAGGGAGACTAGAAATTATCATCTTGGAAAAAATCCTGCTGGTCTGTTGGGCAGAAGACTTACAGGAAGGTCGTTCCAACATTTGGGGTTTTTTAAGCCTTCCATTACGTCAATAACACTTCCCATTTTTGCCAGGAAGGTGATTTCTTACCGGGACCTGACTCAGGCAGCCCTGGACCATGTGAGGCGGAGGATTCCCAGTGCAATTCCCTGCTCAGCCAGACAGTGCTTTTCACGCCAGCTGGCCCTGCCTGTCCTCCAGCTTTTCCTGCAGTGAGATCCAGACACTTCCCTCATTGTCACCATAGGTCACCACAGTTTACACCTGCAACAAAACCACGCTGTCCTACAAACACGGGGAGTGAACCGAAGTCCTCGCTCACTGCGTTTGTCTCCCAAAGCATTTGGCTCCATAACTCTAGCCATAATTTATGCAAGTCCAGAGAAGCAAGAGTACTGTCCACCCCAATAAATTGATTTGTGTCCTGATGATTACAGGAAATAAAAATTTTAAGACTGTGATACAACTGGAAACAGGAGAGCTATTTGAGAAGCTCTGGCTATAATTTCAGTCTTGTCCAGATAATTTTGCTGACATCACATATTCGAAGCCAGACCTCCTTTAACAAATAAAAGGACTTTTAAAATTGTTTTTTAAAGTTGACATTGAAAATGAAAATTGTATCCCAGAATCTATACAGGGCATGCAGGTAAATCTTGTGGACATTGTTATGCATATCATTATGGTTGTATTATCTTTTTTCCCCCTGAGCTGCCTAAACGTACAACAGGCATGTCTCTAACCCAGGTTAACTACCAATTCAAGTTCAAAAATGTAACATTTACTGTTTGACATGTGGGGCAGATCAGCACAAAGCCAACTTTGCCACTTAGGTTTGCACAAAGAGAAGCACTTACCCACTGTGGAAGTGTTGTGCAAGGAAATAAAGAATTTTTTTATGATTAAGGGCACTTGGCAAGGACTCTGTTTTAATCTGCTACAGCTTGAAAGTTCAATTTTTGTTTCAATCTAGACTTCAGGGAAATAATTAAGTTTGTTTGTATTCCACTTCTCTATCTCTGCCACTACAAGGAATCCAGTATTATGTCCAAATTCCAGTCAAAATATCACGCCATCAGAACTGGGCAGTGAGGTGTGCTGGGAATATTTTGAACAAATTGAAAATTCACATTAAATGCAAGAAAATTTTCAGACTTGAGGCTGTACAGTTCATAATTTTGTGTCAATTCAATGAATAGTATCAGTTGGGAAAAAAAGACAAATTATTATTTTGCTGAGTTTAAAGAGTTGGGAAAGGTTGGGTAAAAAGCTCAAAGAAAATATGAAACATTTTATGTTGATGTGCTAAAAATTTACGCTGACACCAAACATATTTGGTGGGGTTTTTTGCCTAATTGGTCATTCCAAGAATTTCTGTTCCATTTAATGTAGATCAGACCCCTCACTTCCTCATGTTCCTTCTGCTTGCTCAAGAACTCGTTCAGTTCTACCATGCTAGTGAGAATTTTCAGATCAGCATAAGGAACCCATAGGATCATCTGGGGAAAATGCTCAGAGCAAATCTAAACTATTCAGAGGCTAAAGGTAAGAATTAGCTGAAAGACAAAAAAAATCAAAACAATGAATTCATGACAGAACGCGATGCAGACAAACATAGCAAAGATACTGTTGCCACATAAAAAGCTGACATATTTATGTCAGAAAATAATGCATTTTTTTTCTGTCCATATACATACATGCAAGAGAAGCAAATTACAGGTAGAGATGTGCAGGTACACTACGAATATTGATTTCCAATAAAATCAAGTCACTTGAAATGAGCAGACGGGAAGGAAATAAATCCCTGCTTTTCACAATCAGTTAATCCTTAGTAAATTCATTAATTTTTAAAAAGGAAAAGAATTAAATGCAGAATTATGAATCTCAAATGGCAGTGGTGTTTCCTGAACAAATAAGTTACTGTTAGTGCTCACTATGGTAAGAGACCCTTAGAAATTAATTTTTAAATTAAAAACTATAAGGCAGCTTTGCAAGACGATTGAACAAGGTAATTTCTAACAAGGACAGAATGTTTCCTGCATTTGTTCCAATAAAATAACAGCTT
This sequence comes from Daphoenositta chrysoptera, assembly GCA_013397915.1. Lineage (NCBI taxonomy): Eukaryota > Metazoa > Chordata > Aves > Passeriformes > Daphoenositta > Daphoenositta chrysoptera. Next base: position 105,288 of record VZRO01004987.1, on the reverse strand, counting down.
TTCTCTTGGCTGTTTCAGATTTATAAAGAGCAGGATGAATTTTTCTGCATACATATAAAGTACTGGCATTTTGATGAGGTAATGGGAAATTTAAATTTACCCAATACACTGTCTGAATATTTCTTCCTCCACCTTTTTTTCTCAATTAAAAATTCATGTTGTTCATAATTGCTCAATTTGCCCAAAGTGTAATAAACAATTGAAGAAGCCATTGAGTACCACATAACAAATACATTACTTAGCATGATATGACAAGAAATTACTGCCCCAATTAGTGACACAGATCCTTTACTGCAAGGTAAGAAAAAAAAAGGGATCCCTAATGAAAACAAGATACTCTGCAAAGACAAAATAAAATCTGTATGTATTGTACACTTTGAAGTCTAGGAGTGTCTCCTGGGAAAACTGAAAATAAGGCACTAAGCAAGTTACTGATTAAAGCCATTTACTTCCATGACATTTTGTGGCTGTGTATTGCCAGGGTGTCTTATGAAGATATAGCATTATCAGCTGTCCAGGGAGAGAGTTGTTTGAAAAACTCAGAAAAGATTGCAGGGATTATAATGTAAACTACAGATTTTCCCCATAAAATGTTGTTCCTAGTGTGAGTAATCTCCTGGTTTACATGCACCATGATTATTGCTGTTCCTTATCCACTCTGCAGAATCAAAGGGAACTTTGAGGGACACTCTCCTGTGATGTGCTGAGTGTATCCAACATCCAGAAAAGTCCCTTGGAGTTAAAAGCATTTGACTTTTCCCAGAAGACACCCAGTACCTCACGGAATCAGACTCAAAGGGAAAATGTTAAAGATTCAGTAAAAAAAAAGGAAAAAAAAAAAAAAAAAAAGCTTACTTGAAAGGAACATGTGGCTGGAAGGTCCAAGAGCTATATATCAGAGCAATTAAATTCAGTGGCAATGCTTCTCTCACTTAAAAGGAAATTGCAAGAACTACAGTGCCTTGAATGGCAGTTTTGCTGCTGTGGTGTAAAATTTGAAATGTGTTTCACAGTCAGCTTTTTAAAGATACTGCTATGTGCACTAAAATCCACAAAATATAGAGCTTCAGTTTTCCACAGCATCTGAGTATTTATATGGTTTTTCTTTATGGTAACTCTCCTCTGGCCTGAGAAAGAGGAATAGTAAATCACCTGCTTCAGATTATCTCTAGTCTTTTATTAAGCCACTTGAGGGATATTTCTATGGTTTGGAGTTCAGCCACTAATAAGGACAAAATAAATGAGGAAAGTACCAAGTATTAGTACATCCTCAGACTGTCACCTTCACACTGTAGAAAAGCCCTTTAATGCAGGAAGCTGCCAGTGTGGAATTTCTTGGTAACTGGATTTAAAAAGAACTACTCTTCTACTCTCAAAACCCAGTCCTATGTGCTACTCTGGATGGATCTCCATTTATGACAGATCTGCAAGATACCTGTAGCAATGACAGACTGCACCCAAGGATGTTTCTGCAGTAAGCCACACACATAAACACAATTCAAAGTTTACTTCACAAGCTCTATCTTCATTTTGGTTCCTTTTTCAAGGTTTCTCTGCAGAAACAGGTAGAAGAAAACAAGCAAACCTTTGGGAAGTCACTTTTGTTGCAGTTAACTACCATTGCACTTTACTACTCTTGCCCAGAATATGAGCCCGTTAATTTTGAATCTTTTTAAAAGTACAGTGTTTAGCAGGCAAGTTGGAAAAAATAAGTCTGCTTATGACACCTGCATTTATTTTACACCAGCATAATTTCACCAACTACACATGTATGATACCAGATTCATTTCAGAAGAAAATTTTTGTAGTTCTTGTTTGATTTTCTGAAGGCCTGACTCTCTATAATTGTGTACAGTACTTAATATTAAGGAATCCATCATAAATGCCCCTGTTACTTGCAGGTAATTAAATCCATATATCAATTTACTCTGATTACATTAGAAAAGAAAAACACCTGGTCCCACTGCCTTACTCAGCAGTAACAGAAAAGCACAGTAACACCTTGAGTTGGAATGAAAAACTAAAAAACATCTGTAAATTTTCCTGTTAACACAGATCATCCTTCTTGTAACTCAAGCAAAGAACACACAAAGCAAATATGTAGTGAGTGCACAGGGTAAACACATCACATATGCTTAACAACGAGATTTCACTGGCACAGAAAGCATTGACAACATGCTGAGAAAACTAAGAGTGTCCCACTAGCCAGGCTTTGTAAAGGAAACGAGAACCCACATGGAAATTTTCCTTGGAAAAGTGGCCAGCTATGGCTAAAGGCATTCATCTTCCCCACAGCCCATCCTTTTCTCCTGTCATTAATCAATAGGAGAAGAGAAAAAAAAAAAAAGTGTGTGTGTGGGGGTGGACAGGGGGAGGAAACCTTCACATTGTCACACAAGTGAATAGAAAACTGTAGGAAGCTTAATTTCACATGGTTATACAGCTACACAGAGAGATTTAGGAAGTCGGTGTGTACTACACTGAATTTTTTAGGGAATATATTCTTCTACATTTTAAGGTAGGTTAATTAGAATAAGATGAAAGAATAAATTCATGTCTGTTATTCTCCACTCATTTTCTATATTTACCTACATGTTTCATGTATGTCTGCTCATTTCAAACTGATAAAGCAGGTGCATAGTGGGCAGATTTTTCACTTCTCTTGGTGGCTATATCTACCTAATACTTTGTTGCTGGGGACCACTTCAGATTTGTTAGAAACTTGCTTTTCACTTTCCCATAATATGTATTGTGGTTTTATAGATATTGTGTTTCTTGTTATGCTGCTAGAACACCTGTAATGTTATTCTAAAAAACGTCTTCAGACGTTTTCATGACATGTCTGACTTTTTTATGCACAGAAGTGCTTTCCCCAATTTGGAAAGCAGGACCAATATTTTAACCTGAGAGACCTACATTTAAGCACATTCACCATCTCAGAGGACAAAGGCTCCAAAAGTTACTCTTAAAATATTTCAGCTGTTATATGGTTTACACATGTCAATTGAAACATAGAAATAATATATTGTATATTAACCAGGAAACATAGCTCAGATTTACTGATAACTACTATACCACTACTAATAATAGTCACTGCTACAGAAAAGTGAAAGAGTAGCTGTCATTCGCTCCTATTTTGTATGCAGTTCAGCTTCATCAAGATAGAAAATGGTCTGATTATATTTAATTACAAATCCACTACACAAATAAAGCCACATATTCTAAATATTAACCTTGTTAAACAGTATGAGAAAAATAATAAACAATTCCACTAAAAAAAAGCCCAGAAGTGAGAAAAATAATAAAATCATGCTGTTAAAAACCCTGAGCTACTGTACACTCAGTAAAATTAATTTATGTGAAGATGGCTTACAGATTTTTGAACAGCACCTGTTCAAAATGCCAAGGCACAACAGTACTCTATATTTATCAAATGACTTCATGCAATATTACTGTATCGTACTTTTAATTAGCAAACTGTACAACAGATTTAATGATATACAGTAACTCCCCACTCTCATCCAGTTTTACGCATGATTTAAGGGTCTACCAGACAAACCACACAAAATTTCCAGGGGTTTTGTTTGGTTTTTTTTTTTTTACCTTAGTTAAAGAGAAATGAACTGTTCTGCCTCCTAGAAAAAGACAACACACCAAAACTACAAAACCAGGGGCTTTTGGTGCTACTGATTAAGACAAAATTAATACAAAAATCACAATAACATACTCCCTTCTAACTTATAGCGAACTTCCATTTTCATCCTTTTATTCTTGGTGGCGTAGAAGGGGTACAATAGCAGAACTGAAGAGGATGACACAGATTGTGAGTGATGCTATATGAAGAGTGTTGCTGAAATAAAACTATTTTAAAGCTTAAAGGTTCTTCTTATTTCAAACTCTAAAAGATTGAAGACTGCTTTTACCCACCATCTATTGCATTAAATTCTTCTAGGGAGGACTTAGCCACATCTTCCTTAGCCATGAGTGTGATCTATTCAAATATATCAGTCTGATAAGGTTTTCATTCAAGATAAAAGGGGGTTGGTTAAATCCAAGGCCATGGGGAAGATTGAAATGAAGAACATTTCAGATTTATGATTTGTGCTGCTCAAACTCTATTTCTATAGAACATGCAGAAAATTTTGGAAAGAATGAGACTCCTCAATAACAGCTAATCTTAATACTGCGGTGAAATAACAGGACCAGCAGACTTCTGTTAATTGAGATCCCTAATCCTTGCAACTCAGAAAGAATATAGGTGCTCACAGCTTCCCAGGCATGTCCTTCATGCTCCTGCTCTTCTAGAAACCCTCCATGTCCTTCAACTGATTTCAGTTAAAAATGACACATTGCCACTACAGCACAATCCTTGAAAAGCAATGCGCATTCTTCCTGAAAGGAGGAAGAAATTGAACCCAGATTTTCTTTTTAAAATGTTGTGGGGTTGTTAAAATATTTAAGGAATTTTCTCTTTTTCTCTTTTTTAAGAGAACAACATTTTCTCTTGACTTGGGTAGCTTTTAGAGTAATCACTTCATGAAGTCCTGCTTCCTGTTCTGCTGCCTCACTCCCCAACCACCTCATACAAACTCACATACATCACCTCAGTAAAATATGGGTCTACGTTAGGATTTGATAGCTAATTAACATTGCTTAACTCTACTAATAATAATGATTAAGAACCAAATCAGTTTATTTCCTTTGGAAAAAGCTATTGACACTTTTAGACAAAATTCTGTCAGGACATCATCAAGCTGCCTACAGAAGTGGTTTAGACACTTGGTTATATGTATTCCTGCATTATACATAAGGTGTCTCTACAGAGTTTTTTACCAGCAGTTAAAAATTCACACACCTTGTGGCATCCAGAAACCCTGCCCAGCACAGGGTGAGGCTACTGAGTCGTGCTGCTAGGCCACATGGCTTTTGATCCCTTCAGAAAGTGGGCAGAATCCACCCAGGTTTCCCATGTAGACACATCCTCTGACTCTTCAGATGACTTCAGCACTTTGGAAAACTCTATCCTGTGCCAGAACAGGTCAATGCAATGAACCAATAAAGCAGCAAATTAAATGGGGCATCTGAAGCATCCTTTTGAAACTGAGGGAATGAGCCTCAGCACCTCTTTGCTTCTAAGGTGGGCTCAGCTCTAATGGAAAGAGAGACACCTTACTGACCTTGTTGGGCAGCTGGAGGCACAGAGCTAGGAGGGAGGTTTATACATTCAAAAATAGAAAGGTAAAGGGGTATTCCTAAAGATAAAAACTGAAAACAAGAGGTGAAGTAAAACAGAAACAAAGTGAAGCTAAGGGACGGTGGAAGAAAAGTAAGGGCTGGTCAGTAGCAAAAATAAAAATGGAATAGGTATGAGAAAAAAATAGGCATTAGAAAAGGAAATACAGAAGCTGGGAGATGAACACAGAAGGAAATTAAAAAAAAGCAAGCAGTCTAGTTTAAAGAGCAACTTTATTGGGATTTCTGCAGACCATACAATAACTCCAGAGTTGTCCTTTAGGACCTTGATCCAAAGATTTTTACTTTGACTCTAATGGGCTTTGGATTAGGGAAGTGCCCTAGAGTATAAAATTATTTATATCTTCATATATAATTCAGCTCTGTCTACCAACTGCAACATATACTGTGTACAGAATTTAAACAGTTTCTATTTTTGAACCTGGACACTTGTATACAAAAATGCTATTTGGCAAAGTTAGGTTTATGGTTGGATTACATGATTTTAAAGACCTTTTCCAGCCTAAATGATTCTATGTATCTATGAAATTCTTACCCCAATTTATTCATCCCTGTGCACCATTGGATCAGAAAGGCATCTCTCTCAGCTTGCATTTTGATAAACTCACTCACTTTAAAAAACTCTGATCAGGACTTACATCCAGCTGGTGAAACAGCCTCATGTTTCCCTAAGACACCCCAAATACTTGCCACAGATCAACCCATTCTACAGCTGAATACATCCACACAAGTAATGAGTGAAACAGAATAGCTGAAAAAAATTAGTGATAGTACGATTCTTAGCCAACATGCAGGGCATAAAAACGCTTTAATGTTCTATTTATAAGCTGTGCCTCTGTTCTTACAGAATACATTAAATAGGCTGGCATTGAAATTGACTGCCTTGGGGGAGATGCATCTCTTGAAGCATTTAGTCACCTACATTAAGAAACAAGACTTGTCCCCAGTTTAGCAACAGGTTTTATAAATGTGTGAAAATTCTTTATGGATGTATTTGTTAAAAACATGAGATCTTTTTCACACCTGTAAAAGGCATTTAATAGTCCTTAGGGAGAGTTTTTCCAGTTTCAACAAGTAAGGCATTATATTTGCTTTAAGTGGAATGGTAAGCGATTCCACTTGATCTTCTTGATTTTCTTAAAAAAAAAAAAAAAGAAAAAGAAAAGATACTCTTAATTAAGCCTGCAGTTATTGTAAATCAATGGGGTGACATGAAAAAATACTACTTACTAATTAAAAAAAAAACCTAATTGGACACAGAATGTGGGCAGACTGGTGCAGCGTATATGCAACCAATCTCTAGGGAAAAAAATGTCCAGGGTAAACACTTAAAAATTAAAGCTTTTCTGTTGACTGGATGTTTATTCCACATAAATAAGCTCTCCTTGTTGATAGATTCAATTTTTCTTAAATGTAACAATTCTAATTTTTTTTTTGAGCACTACAACTGTCAAAATATTATTACACAACTCAGAGAAAATAAATGTATACTCTTTGATTGTGACCAAGATTGATTTGACCCTGATGCTGCTACTTTTGGAAACCAATTTTCTTAATCACCTAGTCCTCTTTATGAAACAGCTCATTTATAGATTCTTCTCCTTTTGTAAATGGAGGCAAGGTCAGCTACTCTTTAGCACAATATATTCCACTATGTTCATGCCTAAGACAGGAGGACTGAAAGAAAATTCTCTCTACGGAAAACACATTATACACCCCGTTTCAATAGTACATTATATATCAGTGTTTCAATATATTAAATAATCTACATGATATAGTGGTCCATATTATGTGTCATGTATTCATTCCCCTGCAGCAGTTTCAGATTCTGTTCCACAGAATAATGTAATGCCACTCTCGGTTCTTGTCCCGCATCACTTTATTTCAGCTCGTATTACTTCATTCTATGTATGATTCTTTATTATGGCAGAGTTGCAATATGTGAATCACCATAACTGTGATATCCTCTCAATATCTATCGAGTGATAGGTCCCTTTCCTTGTGAAAAATTACAAAATGAGCAAGGCAAAACGTTACAGGGTTACCGAGTACACCTTCAACACACAGTTCCATAGCTAGGTTTTCACCTGGCTTATATTGCTCACCTTCAGAGCAAGCATTCATAAAGCAAACAAGAGGTAAACTGTTGCATGTGAAGTAAATATTTTAAGAGGAACTGATGTCTGCAAGTATTCTTCAAAAGTACCAGAGCCCAGTGTTGCCATATGTTAATAAGTAGGGAATAATCTGTGAATAACTACTGCATGAATAACCAGGACCTCATTAGAATTATGAGTCATGGAATATGAATTAAGTGAAATAATCTTTTGGTAGTAATATGCCTTGGGGGTCTTGTATTAAAGACCACCTTTCCTCAGACAGGAATAATTTTTTGAGCCACAGCTCCTGCTGGAGCCACTATGAGCAAACTGGTGCTGAAAAATACAGCTCCTGGGAAGGACTGAAGAAAGGAGAAAAAGGACAAAACATGGTAAACTGGAATAGAATGGATAAAGAGTCACAGAATCATGGAATGGTTTGTGTTGGAAAGGGCTTTAAAGGTCATTCAATTTCTAATTCCCTGCCATAGGCAGGCACACCTTCTACTAGACCAGGTTGCTCAGGGTCTCATCCAGCCGGATCTTGAACATTTCCACGGATGGGGCATCCACAGCTTCTCTGGGCAGCCTGTGCCAGTGCCTCATCAGCCTCACAGTAAAGAATTTCTTCCGTATATTTTGCCTAAATTTCCCTCTTTCAGTTTGAACCCATTACTCCTGATCCTATCACTACAGTTCCTGATGAAGAGTCCATCTCCAGTTTGCTTGTAGAACCCCTTCAGAAACTGGAAGGCTGTTATGGGATCTCCATGCAACTAGAATTTTATTCATCCACCCAATTATGATAACCAGTTTTTTGACTCAAAGTCTCCCCCATTCAAGTGGGGGACTGTTTAGTGACTTACCACAGAATTTTTTTTTAGATTTGCAGGTGGAATAAAAAAAGGAATATAAGTACTTTTGTATTCCTTTTCTTATCTTTATTTCCCAACTCCTGCCTGGTGAAAACAGTTTCTAAAAATGTTTGAGAAAGAGAAGGCTGAATGTAGCCCCTTCTGAACCCAAACTCCTCTGCAAATATAAATGGGATTTCACCATAAAATAACACTTTGCAACTCTCAGTCTTCCAAGTCTATATATTCTTTTCTCAGCATGAGCAGAGATTAATTAATCTAGCTAGAGTCCTCCATTTTGGCAAACTTCTTTTGGAGAAAAAAACTGTTATTAGCTTTAGATACTTTTAATTAAAAGTTTAAGAGATGATCAAAGACAAAGGGCATTTCTCAGATCCTTCAGTTTTAAAAAAAAAATAACTAAGTCTTTGATTAACACACATTTAAAGGAAAATGATTAATCACATTTAAAGGAAAATGATTAATCACAGTCAAGACATTGTCAATCTTAGGCTAATTCCCATTTCTACTAACATTTATACATGACAAAACCTACTGTACCAAAAAGCCAAAACTAGTTGGACTACCAATTAAATAGCTTCACCAACTTTGTTAAGATGGCTCATGTATTTCACTTCCAAATTCCTTCAAAAAATTATGTCATCAAGTTTGCAGACAAGAATTATCTACTAAAAACACAAACCAGCTCAACCAGAGTCATAGTTCCACAAGAGGTCAATGACTACCAGAGCACAGTATTTATACAGGAAAACAATAAAAGAACAGACATAATTTATATTTATTAATATTTAATAATTTATTTAATTTATTAATTTATTATTATTATATTTTATTAAATATTTATTTAGTTTGTGTGTTTTGAACCAACAAGACTAATATTTCACAAATCTGCAGATGTCCTTCTGTGCATGTGCTTAATTCATGGGTTTAAGGATACATCCAAAAAAAAAAAAAAAAGGGTTTATCTTCCTGTGTTTTGTAAAGCTGTTTTCTAAAACTGTTCTCCAGTGAATGGATGGAGATATCCAAAACAAGTAGCAAATACTTTTACTAGAAGTTACCACAGAAGTTTTCTTTTCTTCCTGACACAAGAACCCTCTAAGACTGAAGCTTGCTTTCTGAAAGCTCCCCTCACTATTTAGGCATGACTAACAGTAAATGGCATTGTCATGGCATTGAGATGGGACATGAAGGGGTACAAAAGAAATTCATAACATTAAAAATTCTATCATTTTATGTTCTCTGTAATGTCCCTATTTTTTTCCCTTATTGCCATCATGATGAGAGCTAAAAGGTACTAAACTATTTCATTACAAAATACAAATTCAAATATTCTCATATTTTTATAGCTCACAATCATATACTCCTTTGTTTTCTTTTACAGAATAGCTAGCCTGGTTTTTACAATAATAATTGGCTGTAGACCTGAGGATATTACCTCTATCACCTACCATTTAATCTAAAAAAAGGAGGTTGAAAATGTTGGTGGACAAAAAGGGACAAAGAAAATAGACCATTCCAGTTACTTTTGAAGCAAGAAAGGTACAGGTTTGAAGGATGAAACCTACAGTTTCAGCAGGTTTGGGACCTGATATTTGGAACCAAATGATGCACCTGAGAGGAAAAAGCAAGAACTTCTCCTCTCTGAAGAGGTCAATATTCCTGATGGAGCTGAAATACCTGCTCTCCAGACTAAGCACAGGAGCAAAAATGGATCACATACAATTAATCCCCTTTGTCACTCTGTCATGCCAAATCTGCAACCCTGAGTATTAAAGAATCATTTAAACACAGGGATCTGGTATATTTCAAAAGTAATAAATCACTTACTGTAGGGGAATTTATTTTAAAACTTGTACATACTGTGCTCTGGTAGTCATACAGCTCCAGCTCTTGTTACATGAGTGTAAACTTAGATTGCAACCATCAGGTACCAGTTCTAGTTAGACTTGTGTTCCAAAAATTAATTTCACCAAAAAAGTACCTAAAAAGCATTTATGGTTTTTGATGTCACAGTTATAGCTTAAGACAAGATCACACCAGCAGAGAAAAGACGAGATTGCAACTGCAGTGGAAAAAAACAATGCAGAGAAATTCAGAGAAAGCACAGGAGGAATGTCACGCATTTTATAAGATCTTGGGGACAATTTCCACCTGTCTGGGTGAAGCTGAGGCAGCAGAGAACCTGCCATGTTCCCATCAGGTCAAGTGGACTGTGCTGCACAGAGTCCACCTCGTACACTCAGGGGAGCTTCTCACCCCTGCAGTTATCTCACCTCTGATTGATATGGCCTGAGCCCTTCTCCAGGGACTGAAGGATGTAACAGCTTTTATTGAAACTGTCAAAGATCCGAGGCTGAAGCAGAAGCAGGGCACTTAGCAGTTTTTCAGGTAGTAGCCATCAGTGGATGGCACAGTCTTAACCACATCTATTCATGTCCCTTTCAGGATGTACTACACCTGGATCTAGGTCATATCACTTCACTGAATATCACCTACAACTTAGCATAAGCTCAGTAAGAAAGAATCCTCTCAGAAGCCTTAATATGTGCAGAAAACACCTGTGTTTATGAAAAACAATGGTTCTCACCAGAGTACAACAGTATCTGCTACCATAAGGAAATCCATCAAAAATTATTATCTAGTTTAGGACAAAGCAGCCTTTTATAGACCGTAAGTGTAACTGGAACACACATAACTTATTCCAATTAGCTGGAAGTCCTGACATAGCAGGTGGCAGCAGTGCATCCATTACTATAATGTGGAAAATATATGGTGCATGGCAACAGGCAGTTGTATTCATCTTGATTATGGAACCTGGAAACAGCACTTTCTATCCTATCTGCTGTGGAAAAATCACTTTTTCTGACCCTCGAATGGAAACGAGCCTTTAACAATGTACACAGGTGACACTTTCATGTTTCTTCTGCTAAATGAATGTCAGGGCTATGAGTCTTCTATGGACACTTAAACACCCATTACAAGAGAATTTGATTGTGAACATGAAGCTGAAAAAAGTCGAAAAGAATTTTAGGTTATAAAGGCACTTAGAAATCTCCCAGTCTAGAGGAGGGAGGATAAAAAGACCCTTCTTACCGCAATGCACAAGGCAACAGTAGTGCATGCACTAATAACACATGTGAAATTATAAACCTTTGTCTCCCTTCTGGAAACAGTAATTATTTGCCATTATTGCTCTGAACCCGTGCTGCAATTACGGGTTTCCCTCTAGTCAATTCAGCCATAGGAGAGCTGAATCTAAACTCAGCCTGTCTTCTCAAACATGCCTATGTATCAATGGAAATTATATGAACACAGCAGCTACTTCATCATTCCCACTTCAGATGCCTAAAATATGAGAGACCAAACATGACTAACCAGATCCACGTTTTACTATATCCTATTGCTAGAGAGAAAAAAAAAAAGCATGTTGCTACTGTAAATGAGAAATTCCTGCACAGTCAAACAAGACACTAAAATCCCTGAAGAAATAATACCCTGATGCTGTTGCTGACCCTTTGGCTTTGCCATGTTTTAAAGCAGTGGATGACAGTGTTGCAAATGCCTGACCTAAGAGCAATACATGTAAATCCCTTTTTAAATAATAATTACAGAATATTATTCCTTATCCATTAATTCATTAAATATTTTGCTCAAGATTGTTACCAGCCCTACAGGAGGCAGAGAGGAATTTTTAATTTACCAATGGGAAGCCTGAGAACAATTGGCAATAAAACTAACTCCCCACTTCTGCCCTGGTCAAATACTCCATGTGAATATAGTCGTGCAATTTCTTGGGACACACAGAAAGCTGAAATCACACCTCTATATACAAGGGCAGCTTTTGAGATAAGACACAGGTAAATAGAGTCTAATTGATAAGGATATAGGAGATCAAAACATGGCTCATTAAGCATTTCAATGGTATTTCTACCTTAGCTATCTTAATAACGTCTTCTTGTTTTAATGCTTGCAATGTGTGCTGGTTTTGGCTGGGATAGAGTTCAATTTCTTCCTAATACTTAATATGGGACTGTGTTTTGGATTTGTGCTGGCAACAGTGTTGGTAATTCAGAGGTGTTTTATTTATTGCTGAGCAGGGCTTACACAGAGTTGAGGCCTTTTGAGCTTCTTATCCCACCCTACCAGTGAGCAGTGGGGTGCACAAGGAGTTGGGAGGGGGCAGAGCTGGGACAGCTGAACCCGAATGACCAAAGGGACATTCCATACCCTGTGTCATCACACTCAGCATATAAAGCTGGGGGAAGAAGGAAGAAGAAAGGGGACATTTGGAGTGATGGTGTTCATCTTCCCAAGTCACTGTTACCTGTGATGGAGCCTGGCTGCCCTGGGGATGGCTGAAGATCTAACTCTCCATGGGAAGGGATGGAGAATTCCTTAGTCTGCTTTGCTTGCATGCATAACTTTTGTTTTACTTATTAAACCATCTTTATCTCAAACCAAGTTTTTTCACTTTAACTCTCCTGATTCTCTCCCCCACCCCACCAGTGGTGAGTGGGTGAGTGAGGGTGGGCCTTGCTTGGGGCCTGGGCTTGAGCCATGACACAATTCTTATTAAAAGGAGAATGTACACACACAAACACATCTATAAACACACATATAGGCATGACTGAAGACGATTCTGCTTCAAAAAGCCCATAATTTTGAATCCAGCACAGGTTGCCAAAGATGACAGGTGAAGACAGCTGAAGGTTTATAACACAACCAGGGAACTGGGATCACTGGTGAGGAAACTGGGGTATAAAACCTAGTATGTCCACACAATCCCATGGACAGTCTGCCTCTTCTGCAGGCTCTGCTCTCCTTCAAGGCTTCCAACTTATCATATTTGCCATGCCTGAAAATGACTGATTTGGCCCTTATGTAGGTGTATTTTCAGAAAAGCATATTTATGTAGGAGGCAAAGCATTACTTTCTTCTCTCAATAAAGAATTATTGGTAAAAGGAAAACAAAAATTATAACTGTTTTTCATTTCAAGTCATCTTTTCTGATAGGGACTGGATAAAAGACCAAAATTCTAAGTATAATCATTTTATTTCACATGCATGAATTAGTATATGGGACAGCTAAATGCCAACTGGTATCATCATCATGCCTACCAAGTTAAAACACAGTGTTTTGCTATTCTTACAGTGTTTTGTTATTCTTACTAACCATTTGTGGGGGAAATTTTAATTCTGAAAGCAAAAGTGGGCTGTCAAAAATACTCTGTTACAAGAAAATTTAAAAGAAGAGAAATGTTCATGCATATTGTTCATTTAAAGAAAAAAGCAAAGTCAATGCTGCAGAAGATAAGAAAAATTATGCATAAATAGAGGTCCTTGCTAACTTTCAGCAAGGCTTTAGCCAGTTGTTTTCATTTATATTTAAGATACAAAGACGTTTTAATTAAATTAGCATTTATATAGAGAGTTCTTAAATTAATGGAACATTTAAGAAATACCCAGCATATAAAATGACATCCTTTAAATTGCTAAAATACCTGGATAATATTTCAGCATGTGTAGCTTTTACTTCAGGGATAATTCATTTGGCTGTCTGGGCAACAGTGTTTACCCTACACAGTTTTTATCCACTAAAGACTCTACTGCTACCTAAGATTCCCAGGAACATAAAACAAGCAGCAGTGAAGGCCCTTGTCACCTTTCTTAAATTGAACAGGACTGTCCACATCTTGAGAGGCATTAGCTTCCCTCCCCAGCTACCAGCTGGTGATGCTGGTCAGGCTGGAAGGAGAACTGTAGCTCACTGACACACCAGTAACATTCTCCTGGTTTTTGTGTCAATGAAAAGGAAGTTTTGTCCACTAGTCCAATCACACCTTTGTTTGGATAACTCTCACTGTCATTTGAAGAGTCCTGCGTCTTCAACAGATCTGCCAGCACAAATGCTTTGAAAAGCAATGTAGATACCAAACCAAACTGGCAACCTTCCTGGAAGGTGTGGTCATGAAACACTGCAAAATACAGCTTCCAAATGTCTCTGTCAGGAGAGGATCTGACCCAGGTGTTTCTGGCACTAATGCTAGACCATGGCCAGCAGCATCCCCCTGTATGTCCTGGTGCAGGCACAACTCAGGGCCAGGCCTGATGAAAAGACCTGAAAGTCAGGGCTTGGCAGCACCTTGAGCTGGTGAGGACATGGCTCATTCCACCACTATGAACACAGGATGCAGAAACTTCATACAGTGGTATGTTTACCCATATTTCATTTTTTATTTTCCGAGTATCTGAGTAATGATGTCAGAGAGTTTACTGTGCATAATATCACTGCATTAGTGAATCTGCTAGTCTGTGTATATTGAAATTAGACCTAAAACAAGTTTACTGGCCAAAATAAAATAGTTTGAATCAGCAACACTGTGTGCCAGTGATGACACTACCTTAAAGACACTACCAAATCTGAAATGCAAAGGACAAGCAGGGTCCTCTTCTCTCAAATCTGTTACGATCTTGGATTCCACTTCCCAGGAGACTACTAGTAAGATATGAACTTACTGAGAAATTGTAATTGTTTTTTTCCCCTACCACAATTTAATACCCTTTATCAGATAATTAAAATTGCAAAGCTGCAAGGTAAATGTTCTACAGGGTCTTTGGATGACTGACTGACTGCAAAAGAAAACATAGAGGCAGTGATTTGGAATTAAGATAGAATGGCTAAACATGGCAATACATCCTGACTTCTTTAAAAGGGTTATCTATAAATATTAGATGTACACCAATACGTTTTAACTACCATACCTTCATTGTGCATATGTAACTCCTTGACAATTGTGCAATATAGCTCAGAACATTTGGATTGATGTCTCTGCTGAAATCAAAACCAAGAAACCTTTTATATATTGCTAAGTACTGTCCAAGAATATTTAATGAGCTCTGATGAAGATGTAACCAGGGTATATCTAAGGTAATGGAATAAGCTGTCCTCTAGCTCTGTTTATTAGGATATACATCATTATTAAATCTTAATCCATTCCATAAGAAAATAAGCAAAGGAGGAATAATTGCAGCAAGACAAATAGCCTTATTAGAAGAAGATCTAAGAATACCTTTATTTCAAAATTGGATTAGAGGTATGACAGACTGTGCCACATAGCAAAAGAAAGGTCTGTGCCATTTATCAAGGAATCTAAAATTTGATAAAATGCATGTGTGTGCAGAAGGATCGTTTCATAAACACATTTAAGTGAATATGATACAATAAATTGAGCCTATGGACATGTGCTGAATAATTATTTATGATAGCAGTAAAATGTGATGGTGGCATTTATTATTTCAGGATTTTCTCCATGACAAGTAATGGGTTTTTTTCCTTTCCAATTATGATGCAGTGCTACGTCTTTATTTTTAGTTTTTCTACTGCATATATGCACCGAACATTTACTGTATGAAAAAACAACATTTTAAAAATGCCTCAACAAAATTAAAAACTTAATGCCACACTGCAAATCTAGAGTCTGAGAAAACTCCTTTCTACATCAGAGAATACAAATTGACTTAGTACCTCCAAGAGCTACTAAAATTTCTCATTAACATTACATTTCTATTAGATAAGAGTAATGTTCCCTGATTTCTCATCTCTTCCTGCTATGTGAGTGGAGAAAGTTATAAAGATGCCAAAGAAACAAAAGGACACTGAATCGAGTTTTACGCCAAATAAACCTTGTTCTGAGGACTAAACAGACTTCACCAATGCAGAGATTTCGTAGTGGACAAGTTCCATCCAGAACACTTTGATGCATATTGTTAGTGTGCACTCATCCATTAGACTCAGTAAAATCTGGACATTCAGGGACAATCTTCAGCCCCATCCTCTTGCAAATCTTTTTTGCAGCCCCTCCTCTTTACAGAGATCCCTCATGCTAGTGTAATATGAAAGAGGATTTCAGTACATGGGGAACAGCTTATTAATTTTACACAGCTCTTGAGCTATTTTGAAACCTACCCAGGAGAGTACTGTCAGCAGTAAAGAGCGATTATTTCCTCAGCTTTCTTGTCTTTTTCTATTCAATCCATCTGCTTAGCACAATGGGCTCATAACCTCTGACTGAAATTTCTAGATGCCACCATAATACAAATATTAAAAAGTGTAACGTTCACTAACATAAGATATCAAAGACATGCTATATGACATATTATTAAAAATATATAAAACAACAATAAAATTATGAAAGAAAGCTACTGCTGACCTTCCCTCTCTGACTCTTGGCTCTTCATATCTGTGGGCATTGCACGTGGTAAATCAGACAGACTCACTGCAATCTAGAAAGCCTTGCCCCGTCATTGTCACAAAAACGGCCTGTGAAATCACTCTGATGAACTGCTAATTATGCTAACAGTCCTACAGTAATGAAAGCAACTAATCCTCTTCAATGAAGCTGTCTTCACTGAATGAAATCCTCACCTCATTCACATTCACTCACGGAATTGAGAGAAAATACTTTCCCTGCTGATGCCAACATTCAAACATCTAGAGCAATTACATGGAGAGGGAACATTTAAATGGCAAAGAGTATCTGTAAAACAAAATGACACGAGGTGAAGCCACCAGTTCAAATCTCGACTCAATGCATCATGACTGCCCTTCTCACTGAATAGACATCAGATACCATGAGCAACTGGAATTACAAGACAAGCAGAGACAACTGCCCCTCATATGGACACAAAAATGTAAGCAATGATGGGGAGTTTGGAAAGATTTGACTTATAACAAAAGACAGGCAAACCTCATCTGTGAAGGCATGAGAGCTCAAAGCACTCACAAAGATCAGTATTTTAACCCTTTTCTATAGCTAAAATAATTACAATAGTTCTATAAAAATCAAAACAAATCACTGTGGAGTTACTCCCTGGGGAGGGGGGTGAGGGGAACAGAAATTTTCACACAGAAAATATGTGTTTTTCTTAAAAAAGGTATGCTGTCTACTCAACTAATTTTCCCTCTCTTTGTCCCATCTCTCCTGACTTTGCATCCCCCTTTTTCTGTGGTTTTTTTTTTTTTTTTTCTACACATCAGTTCTGTGAACCCCACAGTGTGACCTACACAGCAAAGGAAAGAAGAGTGGTATTTGTTCAGTAACTGGCACATTGTTTAAATGCTCCTGGATCTTAGCATTGGCACAACACAATGGAATGAAACAGAGACACAGAACTTGAGTCTGTCATTCCTTTTCCCCATTCCAGGCTGCTGCGTGACTTATGGATAGATGCTTTTCACATTTAGGTAGACAAAGCTGTGTGTATTCCTGGGAAAAACTGGATGGCTGTTCATTAACAAGCACAAGCAAAGGCAGAGCAGAATAATCCTCAACTTGTGCTGTGCTGGTTTCGGTGTGACACCGCGGTGAGGAGAGCGCTGCCCAAGGAACTGCTCACAGAGGGATGACTGCAGCCTGGCATACGCTGAGCCAGCATGGGATCTGCTCTGAGCTGTGCCAAGGGAGAGCAGAGTGTTACACAGTCTGGCCATGCCCCAGATAGGGCTCTTACATCACGGGCAAGTGCACAAGAGACACAGAGGGAATTTTCAGGTGGCCAATCTGGCCAGTGTGTGATTTCTTTGAGTCATTCAAGAGGAGATGAATGCAAAGCTGATTCACTGTGTCTCAGTTCCTCTCTGTGAAACAGGAATAACCATTCCAGAGAAGCTTGTGCTGAGATAGGCAGCAGTGAGACACCAGTGCATATGCAGGACAAGGGTTAATGCTTGTGCCACTTTTCCACATGACAGAAACAGAGGTTTTTTAGCAATGTTGAACTCATTTACACTAAGTCTCATTTAGCAATAATGGCTGCTCATTTTCTCTCTCTGATCTTCCTTTTCTTCCGAACTATACTTTGGCAATTAACTGGCCCCTACAGAAGACAAAAGTACCATCACACACTGTATGCACATGTAAATTTATTCCTAGATTACATATAATTATATTTTTTTAGTTTTTCTTCCATTTCAAGTAATTACATTTGGAAAATGGAAATAAGGAAAAGAGCTATTATCAAATAGCCAGCTGAGCTCAAGTTAATGACTTGAAACAAACTAAAAATATTTGCAAAATCCTGACATATTTACTCACACCACAATTGCTATGACCAGCATAGGGTAAGTCTTTCTCACATCTCCAGTAGTGACCTTGTATTGAAACACTGACATTCGTCCCTATCCCAAATGCCAGCAAACCAGTCTAGGATACACTTATCTCACTGAAACCACCTTTCCAAAGTCTGTAAGTTTCCTGGCATGCAAATTTTATCCTACAAGAACAATGAACAGATAGGATCTCAGGAATCTTCAGGTGAGTCACTTGTGATTTATATCAGCATCAATAACTGCCGCTATTGATATGTAGAAGATATATCACCTTTTTTTCCCAATTTAATTATTTACCTTTGCTGACCTCCGGTTCTTTGAAGCTAAGCTTCTTCACACTTGGGTGGGAGCTGCACTTTCATTTAGGTAATCATAGAACCGGTAAAACCATTGCCATCTACTACTGAAATTCAAGTGTCTGGGTTAGGCATTTACAGGCCACTGTTCTTCTTAGCAGACCAATTACTCCTCTTATCTGCATGCCTAACTGCAGTTTTGCAATGTTTTGCACAGTAAGAAAGTCAAACATCTCAAAATGAGATGTTTGTTTTTGCTGTTGTTACTGCAAAATAATGTTGCTACTATTCTTTCTTCACCAAGTTCTCCCTCTAAATGCCATACAGTGAATTTTACTATATTCACGTCAGACAACAGCTAAAGCTGTCAGATTGTGCTGAGTGGTGAAAAGAAGCTTCATGAGCTAATGTGAGAAGATTTTACAAAAATTAAAACCCATCATTACAAAAATTGTTCTGTCTTCAATCTTAGTTTAAGACTGGATTTCTGTTGGAAGTCAGCACAGGCAAAATGATCTTTCGGCCTGTGTGTCCTCATACATAACACCTTCTAGCCAACAATTTCTAACAAAACCATGTGGTATGTTTCTTAGACATAGGACTTGAAAAATAAAGTCTTCTAATTGGTAAGGCATAATGGGAGCAGTCATACTCCCGCAAATTCAGTAGAATTTCCAAGAAATAAAAACTTGCCTGGAAAAACTTTCAAGCAATAAAACAACTGTAGTCTTAACCCTCACCTTCACTTGCCCGTGTAATATTCTATTTAGCCTCACTTGAGATAACAGGTTATTTAGGAAGAGGACATTCACAGCATTTCTATTTTTTTTTAGAATAATCAATAGCAATATTTGAGAGCTGCTCTGAATGCCAGGGTTGGGGTGCATGCCCCAGGTAGATTTAATATCCACAGCAAGGCAAACTGCAAACACAAACCAGCCTGAGAAGAGGGTGAGTGGAAAGATGGGGGGGCTTGGATGGGCGCCACACAATGTTCTGATCAACTGGGACACCAGGATTTTAGGATGCATCCATTTAGACACAGCCAAAGGGGCTAATCTCACATCTGTTGTTTTGTCACAACTTCTAAACTCCTCTCTGTGGGCACTGACTATCCAAACCCAAAATAACGGCATGATTCAATTCATGCTCATATGTTTTCCATAAATATGGCAATTCATTATATTCGCTGAAAGCTCCCTCATAATTCTTGTCATATGAAATAAAGTGAACACATCCACTAGCTGCATCAAACATTCCAAAAATACACGTGTTATTATTATTATTTGCAATATTTTGTTCACAGTTTATGCAGCATTATTTTAGGGAGGGGGACCAGGGGCAGAACTGCTGTGTGCTTGAGACACATCGTGTCTGACAGAGGCAAAACCAATCAAGTCGTGCAGTGGAAATTTTGGGCTTCACCTCAATAAGATCAAATCAGGCCTGGGTCAACAATTAGAAACAGTGTCTTTTGTAGCAGTCCCGTCACATCTCTTCATCTCCACTGGTCAGTCAGGAGGAGCTAAGCCCATGGTGATTTGTCCCCATCTCCTCTCCACCTAGTTCCCAGGGCTCTAGACCTGCTGTCACTGGGAAGCACCACCAACTCCAGTGATTCAGCAATGCAAACATGGATTAAGACTATATCTGATTCTTCTTCAAGGTAGAGAAACTTTCTCATGTTTTTTGAAATTTCTCCAAGTCTAGTCATTCTCTGTTCTTCTTTATTTTACAAATGCAGATGAGCTGAATTAATTAAGTAAATTAGAGAAGCCCTAACTCAGTTACAGATATGCAGAGATTAAAGAACACATTTAGAAAGCAGTCAACTTGCTTTAGAAGCTTGTTGGCATTTCTTTGCACATACAGTAAAGTAAAAGAGAGCTAAAGAGTTAACACTTCTAACATTTTGGAGTAGTTGTCCAAGGGCATCCCCTGATAAGGCCCCTAAACACCAGAAGGATCTGAGCAAATCTTCTGTTGTTGAGCCTCTGTCTTTCCATGTTTGAGCAGCAAGCTCTTCAGGATATACCTAGCTATGGATTTTAAAGGAAGACTTGTCCTTGTGCCACTTACAGTTCAAGTATGTGGAACAAAAAAAAAAAAAAAACAAACTACTATGTACATTCCTCACGTACATTCCTCATCCTTCCAGTTAAACCCTTGTCCAGCCTTCTGGGATTCAGGATCCCAGATACCATGTACTTATTGTATATGCACACTTTCTTTGTCAACCAAGCCCAAGAAAAAAAGCTTTTTGACTCTTAGGCTACCCACAGTGCCTAAGCCAGTCATACCCTAATCTGGGCTATTTTGGTGGTTTGACCATTTCAGTGCTTTCAGAAATTCAGAATTATTTTTCTACAGAGATTCAATAATCATGGGTCAGTGATGGTGACTTCTTCTAAGCATGGCACCCTCCCTACCACCTTATCCCAGTCCTATGGAGTGACATTCTGCAGCACTATTTCTTCCCTCCTCCTTTCCCACTTTATTCTACTGGCTCATTTTTCAGTCAATTAAGGAGGAATGGAATAATTAATTCTGTTGTTCTGACCAGTTGCATCTGTGGTTAATGAATATTGTCATTGAGTAGTTTTTTAACATTTTCCACTCTTAGAGAACCTCTCTCTTTTTCAACCCACCACAGTGGACCATTTTCTCATTATCAAGAAATAACTGTGATATGTAAGAGAATGCATGTGCTTGTGCAACTCAGTATATAAAGTAACGACAAAGAGGCAAGGAAAGCCCTTCCAGACATCCATGTAGCTACTCAGAAGGAAAATAGCATCTCAATGATGGTAACTACATGGCCAGTCTATGTTTATTTCTTTTAACTTTATAGAACAGTGTTTTTATTTATAATAAACTTCCTTTCATCAAATTAGACTGTTCCATTCTCCTTATAATCACAGCTATATTCACAAGTCAGCTTATTATCACAGCGAGATCTATCAGCTCTGCCTAAACTGTATTTACAAACTAGAAAGGAAGTTGTTAGCTTAGAAAAATGCATTACGGACACTGCGATAGACATGGGGACATCAAACTTAATCACAGAGAGAGAAATTAACTGAGTCTGGGAAAAGACAAGAAAGAGGTCAGCAATGTCATCTTGATTACTCAGAAAGGTTAAGAACTACTGCAAACTTTGACCAAGGAAAGACAAAAGATAAACTTCAGTGAACTACACTGCGTGATCCATTGAAATCACAATAATCAAGCCTATTATCCTATGGTTAACTGTGGTAATGACCATCTGGGTGAGAAAGGGGAGAAAATATTAGGACTGCAGAATTGGTTGTGCTTAAATCACACTGGGCATAGTAGTTTTGTCTACAGAGTTCTCCCTTGGAGTAAAATGAAGAGACAGAAGGAAATTTCCCTTAAAGCCAAGTCAACTTTCCACTATCAGAAAAAAATCCATCTTTGAAAATTAGAAACAGTGGGAAGTACACTGCATTGAATGCTAAATTAATTTCTTCTGATAACTCATTTCAAACAGCATTTGATTAAAAGACAATAGAACATGCTTTAAATCTAAAAAACATGGTTACCACAGGCTGAGGCAAAAGTGGTGTTGCTGATAAGTGACAACAGTGTTGTTATTTATTTAGCTCTTGTAAAGGCACCCCAGTCAATCAATAGCTATGCATGTACCAAGGCAGTGGGACTTGTATAAAGATGCTTATCAGAAATCCATGGGCAACATTCCACTTTTGATTACAGTGCTGCAGACTGTCCCCAATCCTGCTGAAGACTGTGTGCCTCCTTGACAAGCCATATTGACAGAAATAATAATATAGAAACCCCAGTTCCTAATATGCATATCCAACTGCACAGCCAATTAACCACTATGCTGACTGAAATTGCTTTGTTATTCATTCCATTCCAACTGATGTTAATACTTTGGCAGCTGATGGGGATAATAACTGATGGAGCATATTGGAAATTTTGAAAGAGGGTATAAAATTTATATCATTTAAAGACATTGAGAAGGCTGCTATGCTTTACAGTCTTAAAACACAAAAATGTCTCAGTTGTGTGTAAGAAGTACTCAGGGCAGGAGAACTAGTATGTATTTGAAAACCTCTGAATGAGAAGGAGGCATTTAAAAAGATTGTGATATAAAAACAGGTTTGAAAAAACATTTAAAAAGGCAATTATAAGATGAAAATGAGACTTTTTCACCTCTACCTCTAACATCACACTGAGTAACAATGCTTGAACATCTGGAAACATTTACATTTGATATTTTAATTAAAATATAACTCTTTTCTGCAACATAAGCACATTGTAACTAAAAAATGTCATTTCATTTGCCCTAAACCCTAAAATTATTAGGTTTATTATCTTTATATACCTAAGGAGGAATTCCAGTATATTTAAAAAAAAAGAAAAATGTCATAAAATTATTTTTACCTACACTAACAAGTTGGGGTTTTCTTACAAAAATAAAATGTTTTCTGTACATCATAGGGACATCTTTCAAAGTTGTTTGGGTCATATATTTCACAATTGTGGTATAAATTATTTCACTGCAGTGTTACAATTCTGGTCCTGCAGTTCTTACTTGGTGAAAACTGCTGTGGAGTTCAACAGGCATCTTCCCTGAACAAGGGCTGCCTGAGCAGGCTGCTGTTGGGTACTCCAGTAGCAGTGAGCTGGTGACTCTGCTGCAGAAGTCTCTCCACATGGACATCACGTGGGTGAATCCAGTGTGTGCGAGCTCCGCCAACAATGGTGAAGCAGAGCCTGGAAGAAGCTGGCCTAGCTCAGGAGTGGGAGATCAATATGCATGTCCCTGCTGCCACATCATGCTCTGGATGGAAAACACTGGAGGAGTGGATGTGCTGTGGTAACACACCATCCTCAGCTATCAGATCCAAAACATGCCAGCTTTTATTCCTCAAAGCTCTCGTTTCCCACAAACCCTTCTTCCTGCTCAGGAACTTTGCCAAGGAAGCTCAACCTCTTAAATCCCTCTACTGTTCCACCACAGAGGTCCCCTAGCACCAACCCAAGCTACCACTTTCTTAAGGTCTGCTCCCAGAAACCCATTCTCTCTACTTCAGACTGCCTCTGCTCCTCCTAAACCACTGGCCTACATGTTAGTCCTAAGCCTCATCAAGTCAAATCTCTTCTGACACTGAATTAACTCAGGCCTTTAAGTGCACAAGCCCTACTACACACAGAACCCAGCTCTTTCTGTTCTGAGCATGAGCATGTGAGCCCTATTCCCTCCCCATTTTTGCCTTTTCTTTCTAAGCACATGCACATACCAACATGCAGATTTCATTATTCACCTCCTGGCTCCTATTCCCACAAATTTTTAAAAAAGTGGAATCAGTTTGTATTTAGCCTCAACAAGATCTTGAGAGCTCAGAAAGAAGAAACAATCAGAAGTGGACACACTGTACTTGTCATCTGGTAACTGAATTGTAGGGAATCGTGAGGCCTTAAAAGAGTAGACAGTAAAGAAGTGTTTGCAGGAAGGCAGTGAATGTGGATGATGACAGCCATCCATATGGCTACACTTTTAACATATTCAACATGCAATTTTCCCTTCACATGTGATCCATCATGTCCCTGGATTCTTAAAGAAACAGCCTGCTTCATTTAAAGTTACTAAGAAAGTTGCAATATTTTGCCTTTTTTATGGGTTTTGCCATGGACCATACCTGCTTTTGTAATATAGAGTATGAACTATTCTATCTACTCAAAAAAACCAAAAAAAAAAAACCCAGGCTTCATGGTAGATACAGCTAAAACAAAAGCAATAGCCACCTTCTTAAATGGATCAAGTAGGTATGGACATAAATAAGCCATAATAATAAGCCATATGCTACAAAAGACCACTGGTGAGGGCTGAGCAAGGTGTGATTTATATTTGTGAACATTAGTCTCTCTCTTACTTCTCCATGCTTCTCTTTACATTGCTGAGGTCATGACCCACAGAATTATTTTCTTATTCCTTCCTGTGGTTAAACTTTCAAATCTTTCACCAATCTTTCACCTGAGTTTAATGAGAGTCAGAAAGCAAAATTGAAAAATCATTTGATCAAGCTTGAAAGATGTTTAATTTTGACTTTTAGTGTATTAAAGACTGTGTGCTGAACACATTTTGTCTAATATGGTGACCTAATTGCTTGGTTGGAGTTCTGTTTATGTCTCTGTGAGGCACAGTGCTGTCCACTAAAACCACATGAGATCATACTACAAAGCAAAATCCTAGCAAAATTACCTGATGAGAATGTTAGCAGCAAGATTGTGGTTTGGTTTTTTAAAAGAAATGAAAGAAATTAAACCATGCTGGGCTTTTGGCTTTGCTTATACTACTAGCTAAAATTGGATTGGCTCAAGGAAAACTGAAAGATTAAAAAAATTAAACCCAAAAGGATGGGGGTGTCAGGGCTAGCCAGTACCAGGGGAAGAGGGGAAGGGTATGGATGTCTGAGGACTGTGGTGACGTTTATTGAGTGCCTGAACAAAGTGATAATTTCTCCTTCCTTTCACACTTCTAATCCACAATATCAGAGAGCAATGCTTCCATTTGGGATCGACTAATTGACCTGCCCTGAAAGCTCTTTTCCACTTTTAGCAGGTATGATGCTACAAAAAGCTGACTAAGTAACAAAAAAAGAAAGCTACTATGAGGTTGTCAGAGACTGAAAATAGTTCATGCCTCAAACATTGATATAAAGTTTTAAAGAAGCTACAGCCACAGAAACCTCCGTGAAGAACTTTGGACTGTAGACTGTAACTGCTGATTAGATAAAGAGAAACCCATTGTTCCATCACCTCAGGCTGAGAGAAAGGCATGCATCCATAATAGGCTTCCAGCTGCCATCCCAGCCAAGTTTGGGGTGGGGGAAAGGAACACAGCTCACCGAAGTCAGGTTACACAAACTGGCCCAGCTGTGGAACCCCAACCCCATCCACGGGACTCTCACGTGAGAGGCTTTGCACCACAGGACTGCACACGATGCAAGAGACCCAGAGCCGGCTGTACGGGATTGCCCCCACCCCCAGGGGGACATGCCCGGACATTCCTACCTAGCCTGAGCATACATACCCGTCGGATTCTGTGCCTTTTGGGGGGACCTTCACCACCAAGAAGACCAGCTGGAGAGGACCAACGCAGCATCGCTGGGATCCACGGAGTGGTGATATTTTCCTTATTCTGTCCCTGTCTCTCTCTTTCTGTCCCCCCCACTTCTACTTTTCCCTCTCTCTCTCCCCTTTTCTTTCTTTCTCTCTCTCTCTTATATTTACTATCAAATAAAACCTATACTGTTGTCATTGGCATATGGTCTCGTTTGCACCTTAATTCAGGCAGAGGAATTTCCAAGGAACCTTAATCATAGTTGGATCTTAACAGAGGTCACCATAAAAATTGCAATTTTTTATGTACACTCGTATTAGTCTAGAACAAAATAACTGCAAAACTGAATGGAGCTGACGCTGAAGGATACAAGCCTGAGAAGCAAATTCTCACCTGTCTAAGTCAGCAGGGGCTAGGGACACTGGAGAAGAGCAGGTAAGGAACAAGCACACACACACACACCTTTCTCCCTCACCCAGTTCCCTCTGACTGATGCTTAGAGATGCAGTGTTGAGCTCCACAGGAACTGTGTCCAACACTGCTCAGCCTGAGACAGAAGTGCTTCTGTCAGGCTTACAGAAGCAAATGGGAACACCTCTCTGAAGAATTAATAATGAAAGGAATTAAATGTTTTAAAATGCTGTCAGATAGCAGAATTTCTCACAAACACAGGATAGCAAAGACACTTAGTTATCCAGTAAACGTTCTGAAATGCCACTTTATGACAGAGAACATCCCTCTTTTCATAAAATCAGCTACTTAACTTCTGGAGAGGCTCCTGGGCTTCCCTATGAAGTCCTTAAGTGGCAGCTCCACCTCTTCATATTTTATTTCCTTTAAAAAGATGTATTTCTTCTGAGAAAGCTGCCTTTTTACACATCACCCTTTGACTGGGTCCAAGGTAATGTTTTCAAAAACTGGCAAAAGATGTGATTTCAAAATGCTTTCTAAGGAACCGTAGCTGGTACCTCTACAACCATGTTTCTTTTCCCCTCATCCTTTTAGCTTTCCCTCAAATGAATAGCAAGCCCCTACTATATCCCCATATGGGCAGAAATTGAGAGAATAATAAGCATATACATATATGTGCACAAACACACATCTTTAATTCTCCCTTTCAGCACATACATTACAGAACATGCAGCATTCTCAATCTTTCACCGCCTCAAGTGCACTACAGAAAAGTGGTGGCCTGAATTTCTCAATTATTTTGTTTTTAATTAGACCAGCCATATAACTTTTTTAAAAAATAACAAAATGCTTAAGAAGAGGCATTTCTGTGCACTTCGTCTTTTCTAGCAGTTACGTATCAAAGGGTATTTAGCACACAGTGGGAATTTTCAGGTAAACAATGGTACCGTTTCCACCAATACCAGCATTGTTAATCATTGGAAAAAATCCAATAATTCCTAACTACCTCGTGCCTGCAACTAGGTCATCTTGCACAGAGAAGCAAAGGTTAGGTACAAGATCTGGTTTTTACTTAGCAAAGCCTGTAAATGACATCGCATGGTCGTGCAAATGAAGCAAGGCAAGATGAGAAAATGAAGAAGAATGAAGCTGTATAATCTAATCAGAAACTAACAAGGGGGTTTCTTTATCTTCTCTTCCTCCCTCGGAGACAAAGGGAGGCTTTAAATCCTTAAAACACAGTCTGGTGTTTCGCTCTCTTTGACAGCTTTTGGTACTACCGAACATATGTATGCACACCTATTCTGCATGTATTGATGTGCAGTTTCTAGCAAGTCTGCTTGCAAAAAGAAAGAGAACTGCACGGGGCTCTCCAAAAGGCACTGAAGCAGCTTCCTGTCACTTCAGAAACTAACTACCGGAGCACTGTCGTCCTTAAGCAAAATGTATTTGCACCTGGAAAGAATTTAATCTCCGTCCCTTTGCTTCCCGCTACAGTGGGCATCGCTTCCTTCCCTCAGTGTGTCAGCGCTTACCGCTCCCCCGATCCCCGGCATAATGAGCTGACCTTTGCTTTAGTTCATCGACTTTCGACCAAGGTAATGAACTGGAAGCAACACGATCCTCACCAGCGCTTTAAGCAGTGCACCGGCTCCCTCCCCGCCCCTCGCTCCGCGCCGGGGTGCCCGAGCGCCCTGCCCTGCCTCCGCCGTGGGGGCGGCTTGCCCGGAGCGTGTGTCCCCGCACTGGGGCAGGGAGGGGACCGGGGGAGGGGGCAAACGAGGCGGGGCGCTCCCAGCCGGGGGCCGCAGCTCCGGGCGCCTCCGGGCTGGGCTTTCCTGGCGGCTCCCTCTGCGGCGGGGCAGAGAGCG
>VZRO01004987.1:54334-77235 GCA_013397915.1 Daphoenositta chrysoptera | reverse complement strand
CGGGCCTCCCGGCGGGCCCGGCCCCGAGGCCCAGCCCTTCTCCGCCGTGCTCCTCATCCTCCCCCCGAGCGCCGCCGCAGCCCCGGCCCGCGGCGTCCCGCAGCCCGCGGCTGACCTCTGCGGGGCGGCGCGGCCCCGACCGCGCAGGGACCGAGCGGCACGCGAACCCACCGTGTCCGCCTCGCAAGGAAGCCGGTGACCTGTAGATAGCGATAGGCACTGAATGATGTTTGCTGCTGCCGTGGAAATGGTGAATGTGGTGAGCGCCCAAACTGGAGGCGCCCCACGCCACCCCAAGGAGGCCGCTGAGAGTGAGCGGGACTATCCAGAGCAGGGCCAAGCGGCCGCCGGCGCTGCTGCTGCCGCTGCTGGCGGGTCCCGGCTCCGGGCTGCCCCTAAGGAGCACCCCCATCCTCCGGTGCGCGGCGAGCCGGCCCGCGGCGTCCTCGGGAGGAGCAGCAGCCACAGCAACGGAGGCAAACTTTGGGCAGAGGCGCTCGCACACTCGCACACGGCGCTGGCTGCAGCTCACGGCACCAGGCGAGCCATCTCTACCCTTTGGGAAAGCCTATGAGGATCCTTTTCTCCAGGTCTTCTTCTACCCAAAACAATCCGAGACATAGTCAGAGAATCCAGGCAGTTCAGAACCTTCGCAAAGAGGTGGAAGTGGGGAAAAGCCCCGCGCCCAAACAATCGTTAGTTTCAGCTTTCCCGGGGCTGGTGCTCATTAACAATACTCCACAGTTGCAAGGGTTACGAGAATGCCAAGCATTCCCCCATCCTCAGTAATCCACAGTGTAGCCAATCATGCCACATTTCTGCTAAGGAAGAAAAAAGGGGATGCCACTCCATCACCCAGCGCTGGGAAAGCAGAGAAAAATCAAACTGCTGCTCTTCCCTCCATTCATCTCCAAACTGGTGAGCCCTCACCGAGCGAGCTCTCTCCCGGCGCGCACACACACTCACACTCGCGAACACACACTCACACGCTCGCACACGCCGCCAGACAATAATCAGGCTGCTCCGGCAATCTCAATGGTCTGGCTATTGACAGTAATATCCGAGGATGTTTTCAGGGAGAATAGTGCACCCTTATGAAAGAAACTGGGAAAAAAATAAAAAATAAAAATAAGCATGCTTGCGAGGAGCAGGGCTATGCAAATCTGCAGTCTCCGAACAGCAAATCGCTGAAGCTTGGATGCAATGCAGAGGACGAGCCTATGTTAAAGAGGGAGGCTGAGTTCAGCTCCCACACAGTCGCGCTGCCCCTCCTCAGCCTTTCGGGAGCCGCGCACTGCCAGAACGCGGCTCGGGCGGTGAGGAGGGGACACACACACACACACACACGCACACACTCACACGCCTCTCCTCCCCACCCGCGCCGCGGAGTCAGCAGCACGGCGGAGCACTTCCCCTCCTCCGATAGTTCAGAGATACCAGTGTCTTGAAAACCCACTCTCATCTTAAAAGGAGCGATTTCGGGGTCTTTTAATTGGCCTAAACTTCTCCCATCAGATGTTTTCCTCCGTCTATTCGGGCACCGGCTGTGATTATCCGGTAATTACACACACGGCGCCGAACAAAGAGTTACCGGGATTTTCTCCGGCACTACTCAACTACCGCACCTCGGCCGCCCACCGCAGCCGCGGCCGCAAACTGGGCTGAAAAAAAGCCTTTCTGGACTGAGCCCCCCCGTTCCCCCGCAGCTGCAGGGCGGCGCCGGCAGCTCCCGCATCGCCACCCGGGTGCGGGGCCCCGCCGCGGCGCTCGCCCTACGCCTACCCCCCAAACAAGGGGGATGGCTACCCTACACCACCACCATCACCCCCGCGCACACACACAGCCGAGGGTGCCATAGGAGCCGATGTCACGTTTAAAAGCCAAGGGTCGGTTTTCTAAGAGCCAACCTATCACCCCGCGGCGGGTCCTGCGCCCCCCGGAGCCGGGCGCGGAGGCGCAGCCCCTGCAGTACCGCACCTGGGCACAGCAGGGTGTGCGAGCTGCACACTCNCGCGTTAATTTAAACGAAAACCGCTGCAATTTGCCGAGGCGTTAATTCCCCACGGGTGCGAAGAGAAGTCACAACCTTTGCTCGGCTGCGTAGGCTGAGGAACGAGAAAGGCGTTTCGCCCCGGCTCCACTCAGCCCAGGGCGGATCGCTGCCCCCGGCGAGAGAAACGCCCTTCGCCGCGGGGTCCTGCCGGGGCCCGCACACAGCCACGAAAGGACCCCGAACCCCCGGCGCCGCGGCGAGCAAGCCACAACTCCTGCCCTGCCCCGGGGGCGGTGCTGGTCACACCCCTGCCCACCTGGACGCGTCGCATCGCAGCCTCGCCACGCACCCGAAGTTTTGCCAAGACGCCGAGGTAAATTATAACAAAGCCTTAGCTCAGTGAGGAAAGCGGCAGTGCCGGTGGCCGAGCCCTTTCTGCGCTCCGTGGAGGGGCAGACACGCACCCCGAAGGAAGCCCTCACCCGCCCTGGCCCGGGGGAGCGCCCCTGCGAGGCGGGGGCCACCTGTAACACCCCCGGCTCGCTAGAGGGAAAGGCAGCTTAGGAGGAAGTCAGTGACTTTTCCAAACTGTCTCCAAAAGCCTCCGTGTGAAAGAAGAAATACCAATTTTCCAAACAGCTTTCAACTGTCGTGCACTGTCACCTCTTAAAAAAAGAAAAGACAATAAATTCTCTAAGTTTCAGAGTTAGGGAAAGAAGGAAAAAAAGGAATGAAACCTTAAAGAAACGTCAGCCTGGATTCGACAGCTCTCATAAAATTAAACCTCCTGATATATGTTTCCTGTTCGTGCAAGTAATGTGTACTAGAAATTTCATCCATAAATACCACTAGATTTTCTATCAATCTGACTCAGAAAACAAAATATTTCAGTCACTGGAATCAGTTTTTCATTAAACTGTTCACATGTTGCTGCCGTTTTAGAAACAGGCAGTAGTTAACTTGACTGTTCTTAATGATTCTAGACATCCTACAGACGAGAAACTTAAAATTGTTATCGCTCCTCTGAAATAGGAAGCCGCTATTGCCAACCGTGTAACGATACAGTTGGCAACGCAGTTGTTCAGATAAAATTTCAGTTGGCAAGTCCTGTCTAGACTAACTTTGCTCGGCTGTGCTGTTTTAAGGCCGCCATTGGGAGCTGTATTGTGCTACCTTACAGTGGGAGTTTCCCTGCCGGCATCCAGGAAAGCATGGCTCCATCCCCATTGAGGGTTTCCCCATCAGGTGTAACCTTCCCTTCCCGCCTGAGCACAGTTTGTTCCACTTTGGTTGGAGATACACTTTTTTCAGAAAGACTTTGTGTAAGCACTCTGTGTTGTTAGATATCTTCATAGTTTGAGCACCTTAATCTAAATTCTTGCTCCATCTGCCATCTACTGTGCCAGGTAGGCCTAAAGTGCTTAAAAAAACAAGGACAAATGAATAAAATGTTTAGGTACTTCCAAGGCACTTCATTTAATATTTCACTGAAGATAAAGGGTTTTTTTAAGTGCTCTACTTTATTAAATATGTACTATTTATGCAGAGCACATACACAACTGCCACTAAAGTTTCTGGTTGCAATCTGTGCCTAGAGACTACTTAGACAAGTTTTGTTTTCTCATCAGATAGACTATAATGGGTCATATTTAGGTGCTACATTATGGTATTAAACGCTACTTAGGGACTGTTAAATTAATGGATTGTTTTGCTGCTGTGCATCCAAACCAAGAGTTGAGTACACAAAGACCAGATCTTCACAAAACCATTTAGGCATCTAACTCTTACTTATGTGCCCTATTAAAGTGTGAATGGGGTGACTGCCCTCTAAGTAGGCATCCCTTTCTGGATCTGGCAACGTGATCAGCACCTTGCGTGTAGGAGCTCTAATTTTACCAACATTTGACATTTTTCTGGCTCTGCACTCTGAACCACAAACAAGAGAGGACTATCCAAGTTTCATGAGGGAGAAAGGTAATCTAATGCAGTGCAAGGGTGAGAAATGGGAGAGAATTAATTTGCAGAAAATATTAAAAGATTGAAAATTAAAAGAATACCAGAAAGGCAAAGAAGGAAGCATGTATGAAACCAAGATGGAGACAGGAAGGAAAAAGAAGGACATTCCAGGAAGAAAAGTCCTCTCTTGATCTTTTTTTTTTGTGTTTTCAGCAAGCTATTAACACTTCTTTCCAATTTGAAGCGAATCCTGGTAGTCAAATACTTACACTTTTTGCATGTTTTGATTTAAAGGAGGTTGTAGGTGAGTGTCAGTCTCTTTTCTCAAGTAACAAGTGATAGGACAAGAAGAAATGGCCTCAAGTCACACCAGGGAAAGTTTAGATTGGATATTTGGAAAAATTTCTACAAGTGTTGTCAAGCATCTGAGCAGGCTGCCCAGGGAAGTGGTGAATTAATCATTCCTGGAAGTATTTAAAAGACTTGTAGAGATTTAGATTAGATATTGGGAAGAAATTCTTTACTGTGAGGGTGGTGAGGCACTGGCACAGGTTGCCCAGAGAAGCTGTGGGTGCCCCATCCCTGGAAGTGTTCAAGGCCAGGTTGGATGGGGCTCTGAGCAACCTGGTCTAGTGGGAGGTGTCCCTACCCATGGCAGGGGGGTTGGAATAAGATCATCTCTAAGGTCCCTTCCAACCCGAACTGTTCCAGGATGCCATGTGACACTTAGGAACATGATACAGTGGTAGACTGGACAGTGCAAGGTTAATGGTGATCTTAAGGGTCTCTTCCAACTGAAATGGTTCCATGATTCTGTGATTTTATTTAAAAAGTTTAATTGGGTGTTTTCGCACTTGGAGTTAGGCTTTTTAATGACAAGTAAGTTGAAAGGTTCTGCAAGTAAACACTATGAAAGCCGAAGGTATGCAGCATTTCTTATTTAAACTTCTTGCCTTTTTTTACCCCCTGCTGACATAAGAGTATGAATTTTTGTTAGCTGAGGACTAACTGAAATTGAAATAACTAGTCTTAATCCCCAAGGACACAGAATTGTACTCCCAACACAATCAACATGCTGGTATCAGTCTATGAAGGCTCACTCAAAGAAGGAAGAAGTGGTACAAAAGAAGGCAACAAACAATAGTTTGTGTAAACAAATAAATGTTCCACTGCAGGCATAGCAAATAAAGTATGAAAATGAACTGTAGTGTTCAAGGTAGTTTTTAGTATCTCAAGAACTTAGCTCAGTCAAGTTAGTCCCATTTAAGACTTACCCTGAGCAGGTCACACTGGTAGTAAATGTGACTTTTAATCAAAGTATTCCTACCAAATAAACTCTGTTAATACCAGAAGGCTCCTAAGTTTTTGAGCAAGACTATCCTTAATTGTAAGAACACATCTTTCCCTGACTTCTTCTAGTGTCTTATGCTGTAAACACCAAATGTTCCTAAAGAAAATTTATACAAACAAAAAAAAAGTATGCCCATGAATATAGTTTACATTAATTCCTCCAATAAAATCAGATACTTCTTGCTGGTATGACCATATCTCTCTGCAACAGTACAGATAGATCAGCTAAGATGGTCAACTTCAGCAACACCAGCAAAACTGAAGTGCAGACCATGCCTTAGGCCAGCAGAAGTTGTCAGTTAAATTCAGGGCTCCTTTTGGTTAAGTGCCGCCTTATGCAACCAGGCTCCCCTGGCCACCTCTAGTTAATCCTGCACTTAGTGTAGCAACATCTACTCTTAAACTCCCGAAGCGCTGTTTAGCAAAATTAAAAAAAAAAAGCAACCCAACCCAAAACACCTCCACAATTCTGTATCTGTATGTATTACAGGAATACTATGTAATTAACTATGCACAGCTTTAACACACTACCTATGTTTTATGTTACACATTTTCCCCACTACTAGGCTTGCACTCTCCCTTAATTTGAAAATACATGGACATTTTGTGATTATAATTAAACAGACCATAATTTATGTTTATTCAGCCCACAGACAGAGGCTTACAGAAGAAAAGAGTCAAGCTAATATTTCCTCTTACCACTACAAACACTGCTGAATTTAATGACCTATACACTGTATCTCCCAGTACTTTTACTGATGGCTGATAGCATTGGAGGTGGTAACTTTCCTTTTTTAAATAGCAGAGATTGGTCCTTTCAAAAGCCAGTTAATTGCAAGATAATGAACCAAGGCCTGCTATCCATATTGTCTTGGGGTGACTTTATGATGTGTATCCCCTATCACCACTCTATGCCCAGAAGATTAATCCTGTGCCTTTAAGACTGGGTGCAAGAGGAAAAAGACTGAGCAAACTTTTCAAAACAATTGCTCAAGGACACACACAGCTCTCTCTGGGCTTGGCGGCAGAGTGTGGAGGGCAGCGACCTTGCTCTCCAGCCAGCTCTCAGCTTCTTTTCTCCGGAGAGAGTTTTTCCTGGGACCTTTTTTGGGTTTTTTTTTTCCCTCTTCTTCTCTTCGGGACTGTTCTACAACATCGGACCACACCGGGGGAGAACTTCTTTTCTAAGGCCCCCTGGAAGGGGCCCACCGACCCAGCTCTGAGGAGGAGGGAGGCCACACCCAAAGAGGGACTCTGAAATTTTTCCAGGTTTCTCTCCACAGCGAGAGATTTTTTTTTGTTTTGTTATTTAGCCTTGTTATCCTTTTCTCTGTGTGTGTTGAATAAATAGTGTTTATCTCTTTCACTTTCCTTCGAGGAATTTTTTTCTTTCCCGAACCTGGGTTTGGGGGAGGGGTGGTGGTAACCTGCCTTCCCTCAGAGGATATTTCTCCTCTAATTTGGCCGAACCAGCACACATGTCCAATTTGTGTCCTAACCCTACATAACCTAGGGCAGAAACTGTTTACTTTAAGCCAATAAACTTTATCATATGAACTGCTTGAAGACTTGGAAGGTAAAGAATATGATTCTAGCGAGATGGATGGAGTATTTCTGCAGCCGTAAAATGCACAGAAGTTCAAAATTTTGGTAATCATGTAAGAAAGGGGAGCTTACAAAGGAAATACTTAGGCTGCTTTCTCTGTAGTGCAGCTATTCTCTCACTATGCATAGTTCAAAACAAATCCTGGTGCAGTTAATAAGTCTTTCTGTCCATCCAGATAGGCTTAAATCTTCATAATAAATGTTTCTTGACTCTGTGTGTATAAAGTAATCTCTTTCTCTCTATTCCTTGCTGTCAAAAGCAAAGCTGATTTTCATTTTGTTTCATTTCATTGAAGCCATGCACATAAGCCAGATCTTTTCAATTTACAAAAGAAGGGGCATGTAGAGAACATTTTCCAGTGGGGAATTTTGACTTTGAAGAGAAGGTCCCTCTTGGTCTGAAATAGCTTTGCTTGGTCCATAAGTCATTGGGGCACTTTGCCAAATTTGTCCATCCTTACTTGAGTTAGCCCTGGTTTGACCTGGCTTGAGGAGGATGGCTCAGAATTCACTGGGGGTTGCCTTTTGCTGGCTCCAGGTGCTGCGATGCCACTTAATGTCATATTTTCTTTTCTTTTTTTTGGTTTAACTTGGCACAAAAAGTTCTAACACTTTGTGTACGTTCCCTTTGACTCTAACCTAAAGCCATAGGAATTAAGGCCAAGTCCACCTGCATGTACGCAGAGGCATTTGAGAGATTTGCAGTGCTGTAGCAAACTGTCTGTAGCCATGTTCTCTCTGGGCTACCACATGAGTGGTTAATTCTATGGGCAACTAGGCTGCTGCTGCAGAACCCGCAAAAGTCTCTCTGATTTCTCCCAGTGCTGAGGCAGGAATTGGCACTGCATTGCCACAGAAAAGAGAGATCCCTGGTACTGCTTGAATGCTACTGATTGGAACTCCTCAGCAAATACTCCAGCTAGGGACAAAAAACAAGCCACCACAAAAATAGGTTGTAAATTAGTCATCAAGAAGTTTGATGACAAATGCCAATAACAGAACCCAGTATTGTGCTCTTTTGTATCCAGTAAAAGCACATGAAGCATATGCAAAGCCTATTTGTTGATAAAGGCCTCCAGAAATAGGAAAAGTGTGTGTATTACAGAGTTGTTTGCAGCCCTTGATATAGTTTACCATGCATAATAACTGAGATATTAAATGCCATGTCAAGGAAAGCTCACAACAGACTCAGTGCAACAGCCGCAAAATAGGGAAATTGAGTTTAAATACCTAGCAAGGCAAAGTTGATTGCCTTTTTTTTTTTCTTTGGTGGGAAGGCCACTGGTAGCCAAGATAGCCCTAAAAGATGTTTGTGGGGCACCTAAAGTCAGGAATGCATTTTTGAGCAGGTTTTCCTGATAGGACTTTTAAAATACCACTCATTATGAGTCACGAACATCACACAATACCCCTCACTTTTCTGGCCTTGGTCAAGAAGAGGATGTACAGTGAAGTTCCACCTCCCGCCTTCCTTGAACATGTTAGTCCTGCTTCAATCTCGGCAAAGGAAGCGATAAGGTACAGCCACCTGCTCTTAGTCCAGTGTAATACATTGCTTTAGACTCCAGACAGCAGTAGTGTTACAAGTCAGCTGTAGAAAGAACTGAAGCTAAAAAGCAGAGTTGCAAGAAGACCATATGAACTTTTGGCAGTCATAACTTGAAAATGTCCAAATACTTATTTAGATTTAAGCTTCTTTCTTTCTTTTTTTTTTTCCCTCCAAAAAAAGTGTCACCATTGTGCAGAGCACATTTGTAATGCCAAGCAAATTTCCTATCTACAGCTGAGTTATGAACCTCTGAACATACAGGTTTAAAATGAAAATGCTGACATAATCTTAAATGTAGTGGCACAAATACTGCCACTACAATAATCCTTGTAATCTAATATATTAGCCCTAAGGGGATGGAGACTGAATTGCTGGTCTCAGACAGCCTTTCTGAGGCTCAATTCAAATTGCATAATTATTCTACATCCTTCAAGTTCTTTAAAGTACATTTCAGGTGCAGTATTGTACATTCCAAAATATTTGTTCTTCAGAGATTGATTTGACTTTTTTTTCTACTTTAAAGAGATATATGACCTTGGAGGCACGTGAAAAATCATTAATCAAGTTTAGACTGTGTAACACTCTTCTGTGTGTGAAAGACTTACTTTTTTTCTAGATTTCCTCAGTTATGTTGCCAAGGTGATTCCCCCAGAGAGCCATGTGTTTATCTTGACAGGTGTTAGTGAGATCTGGGGAATCTCAGTGGAATTGTTACTGGTTGCTTTGAGGTACAGTAGAAAACATTAAGTCTGCAAACTAATGAACTTACCTTATTACATTCTAAATAAAATAAACCACAGAGTAAGTTGGATTAATCTACTAATGCCTTTCTAATGAAGCTTTTATTGGGCATATGGTGTTGGTCTTGCTACTTTCCTCATATAGCTAGCACAAGCTAAAACTCAAAATAAAACCTACGTGTACCTCTTCTGTGACATACCAGTCTCAAAAACTTGCCATCGCAATTATATTCAGACTGCTATTTTACTGGCATAACCTCTGATTATGGTTTGCAAGACTAAATGGATTAAAAAAACCAAGAAAGCAATCAGATTAAAAAAGGAAACAGGAGACAACACTGATAGGAAAAGAGAAAATACAACTTGTACTGCTGTTCCTAGGGGAAAATTTAAAACCACTGCTGGTAACTTACAATTAGTCTAAAATCCATTCCGTGACCTGTCCCAACAATGTCAGGGAATCATTAATTAAGTACTGTAACTTCCAAAGTTAAATAATCATTCCTTAGTTACAGTCCATTTGTGTTTTCCAGCACAGAGCTTTAAGACACTATCATTTTATAGTGCATATTAGAAGCAATAAAACAATAGGTGCTTTTAACAAAAAAGAATGAGCAAGGTGAAACAAAACACCATCATTTTCAGCCAGCTATGCCTTTTGCTTCTAATTGCCATTTTCTTTCTCTCTGTATATGTACAAGATCAGACCACAAGAAAAAAAAAAAAAACATTCCTTAGCAACATTCATCTTCTGGGAACCTGCTGCTGAATTTAGGTATAAAACCGTAAAGGCATCTCAAAGAATAGCAATAGCTCATATACTTCAGCTTTGATATACTACTTCAAATCCTTAATCTCCTCTTTTCAGATTTCCACATAAAGTTTTACTCTGCTTCCATATTTGCAAATGCCCATTCGAGACAAAAAGATCTTTTCATATCCAGGCTCTACCCTCCCTGTATTTACTTCAACAACAAATTAGCAGCCAAATTTTTCTCTTTTCTTTTTTTTTTTTTTTTTCTGTGGAGGGTAAGAAAATAGATACAGTGAAAACAGAGTGAGAACACAGTTTTTCTTTCCTTCAGCACCAGCAGCCAGAAACAGTATGAAAGCAATGGATCATGAAGAAAAGCAATTTCCTACTTCAGGGATTAAGCAGTACTCTCTTTTGTAATGTTAAATGAAAGTTTTAGTTAGTTTTTTTTCCAAGTAATACTGATTTTTTTTTTCTCCCAATGTAAATAAATACGCACTGGAGAAGCTCCAATAGTCACAAACACATCACTTTCTAGCCAATCAATAACACAGATAAAACCCTTTGTGTTGTACTTCTTTCAGCAGGCCTATTGAAAGGGCAAGAAAAATTAAGCTACTACAGAAGCCAAAAGTAATTAAGTTAATGAGAGAGAATATCTGATGATATATACATTCTGTTATTTTCTTAAGGACAAATATAGGGGATTCTAATATAGAAAATAGACAACTTTTGGGAAAGCATTCAAGTAGGGACAACTATCTGCGTTTAACTGGCACATGTCTCATCCAGTGACACTGGAATATGAATTACCTGTTGTGATGATTGACAGCTAGACTATCAGGTGAGGTACCACACCCTCCCCTATACCATGATCCTACAATTCTCTTTGGTAGTATGGAAAACGTGTAACTTCTACACCTCTGCCACAGTTTTTCAAAATGCAGCCTTGGACAAATCACTACAAAGCATTTGGCATTTGATGGCTAATTGGTAAGTTGGATCAATGTTACCAGTCCCAAACATAAGGGTTATTTGCAAAAGTAAGGCTTAGTGGAATTACACCTTTCACACCAATGCTGAAAGGTTCCAAAGGTTTTAATCTTCCAGCACTATTAAACAGAACATTGCAGGATTAAGTCTTCTCCACCTACAAGTTTGTGTCTGTAAAGTTCTGACAAGAATATTCAGTGCAACTTTAAAGCCAATGCCCTGTTTAAAGCACTTTGTGATCGCTTCCTGATGAATGCCAATGTTTGTAATAATTATGGAAGCATGGGCCTCCCTCAATTTTTATACATAGATAGATGGGAATCCTGTAAATATTTGATCAACTTTGCTTAAAGGGACAATTTGTATGGGAAAACATTACCACCGTAAAGAAACTTTGTTGGCCAAGCTTGTTCTCCTTAGCATATATGCAAATAACAGCTGCAAATATCAAAAGATTGGAAACAGAAAATAAATTTATTCATACCTGTGTTTTAGTTTCTAATGAATTACGTTAAAAAAATTCCCAGCTAAAACAAAGTGCCTGCTATATAATTAAAATGAAGAGTCACAACCAGCTTATCTTTAAAAGCAGGCTGTAACAGGAAAGAAAATCCAGGACTTCTCAGCTGCAATTTTATGGCTCTATCAAAACTTGCCTAATTTTACCTATTTTTTTCAGCGCATAATAAAAGATGTACTCAGAGAAAAAATGTGCAATGCATACATATTTTTAAAGGCTTAGAAAGCTAGCAGCTTTCTTTTCACACCCTTGGATCTAATTTTGTTTCTAACAAGTAAAATGAGAAGAATAGGTCCCAGAAAAGGATTATGGTCTGAAACCTGCTCTTTGAATCTTTGCCCATGCTAAAGCTATCATAAATTTGAATAGAAAAGATGGGTGGTCTGCTGACCATCTTTGGTTACAGAGCTGAGCATTACTGCCCAGAAAAAGCTTATGGGTTTCATCAGGAAGGTTTCAGAAACCACTGTATTGAACCACTAGCCTATAATAGCTCTTCCACATTTCACAGGATGTCAGTTCCTGGAGCTGTTTTTCCTTTGATGCACACAAAGTACTACCAGTAATTTCAATCAGAATTATGCCATGCACTGGAGGAAGACAATCACATAATATGAATTATCACATTTTTTCCATATCCCTGCCTCTTGCAGAACTGCTGTTTTGTTAGAGGAGTTGGTACAGTGTATGCTACTGATCCGTGGCTGCTTTGTTTAAAAAAAGCTTAGTACTGGTGTAGTTCTTCTCATCCAGATTTATCAATGCACTTCATAAAGCAGCAAAAGCAGTGGAATCAAGAAAAGACTTACAGTGAAACTCTTTTTTTTTTTTTTTCATTTGGTAACATGAAATGCTCTCAAATTATTTGCAGTCAAAAATAAAGGGAACATTATGGAAATTAAAGAATCACATTGTAAAGAATTACTTAATTTTAAAAATTATGTTCCCTTTCATAATTTTTGTGGTCTTAGTTTAAAATAGTTAAATGCCTTTTCTTTATTGCTATTTTTCAGTTGGGATTGAACAAACCTTCTTTCAAATACTTTCTTTTCTGAGCGAACCTAAGATTAGTTAATTCTTGTAACTCAAATCAGGGCACTTCACTCAATAAAACTCCTACCCTTGATACACTTGCATTGCATGAGACAACGAGCAACAATCCTTTGGCTAAGAGTGAACATCTACGCCAATATTCCAGTCACGCAAAGGTTTATGAATTAGAGCACATGCAAGGGCAATGCTTGTGTTGCCACACACTTTTGAGCTCCAAAACGCACATGGTGATCAAAACCCACAAAGTGAGGGTTGAAGGACAGGTTGTTTCAGCAAACATCCCACTGACCTGAATGGAATCACTCAAGTCAAAGGCCTGGGCTCTGCCTTATTGTTGAAACATTCCAGCAAAATCAATATGAGCTATAAATTATTAGAAGTCATTTTTAATTCTCACCTACTTTGCACTAATGATCAATTTATCATTAATGCAGAAAGAGATTTAAAGCAATGTTTATGCCATTAAAATAAATATCCATTAACTATAGAGGATATCCCACAAGTGCATTTGCTTCTGGTGGAATTCTTCCAGATTACTGGATCTATATACAATATAATATAATGGTATTTAACTGGTAATGAGCTATTGAATTGCACTGGGGAAAATAGCTTACAACCTTATAAACTTCTAAAGTAACTTCTCTAGTCAAGATGGGCTTCAATTATACAACTCAGTACATGAAAAAATTTTTTGTCTATAAAATGCGTCTCTCTTAGTTTGCATTTCTTTCATTTTTTTCCATCAAAGGAGATTTATAATGTGCAAGCAATACAGTAAAGGCTTCATTCTAGTAAAGAAGCTCAGAAATAAGCAGATTCACAAGATTAGTTTTCCATAAGGAAAATTCTAATTATGCATTTGAAGGAGTTTGCTTATTCCTTTCCAGTACAGTTTGCAATGTAAATGTTGTAAATGTGACTAGCAGCAGGGAATTCCTGTGTCATTACTCAGTACAGACCAAGGTGGTAAACAATAGTTAAGTTTTTGTTAATTTATTTAGACTCTGTAATTTAATTTCTTTGTATGAAAAGGAGAAACTACTGTACTACTAAGGTTTTTGGTCACAGTGATGAGAGCAGCAGATTATTTCATCGGTCTTTAACCACAGACACATAAACCTCATTAGGAAATTTTCTGACCTGGGTGACTATAAACACAAGGAGTGAGAAAACCCAGAACATTAACACAAACCCAGCCATTAATCTGCAATGCATATTTCTCTCCTGACAAAAAAGATTATCAGATTTCCTGTTGTTGATGAAGGGGATGACTCAAGCACTCTGAAATCAGTAAGTGTTGATCATTGATTTCTTGTGGCAAACAGGAACTCCTTTTCCCCCTATCTTTTCCAGCAGATTAATCTCCAATAAAACTTTATCATATTTGTCTAATAGATATGTGGCAGGGTGACATGTTTGGTACTTCTTTTCCCTTCAGTTGCCTGGTTTTAGTGTAAGCCTCCGTGCTTGAATGTGGTTCAGGGTGACACCGTGAGTCGACATCTGCTAACAGCATATTGGAATGCACAAACACAAGCAGAGCCTGCAAAAATCAGAAGGAATTCTCCCTTTCAGCTCAGCATTAATAAGCCCTCAGCAGGAATACAGGTACAAATTTGGACATTATGCCCCAGGAAGACATGAGCCTATTGGGAAAAATGTGAGGAGAGCAACATGACCAGAGTCTAGGGAACATGGGCTTCAAAAAAGCTTGAAAGAATTAGGCTAGAAAGGAGACAACTGAGATTGAACATGATAATAGCTTTCAAATGCATGAAAGGCTGTTTCTAAAGAATAAGGAAATCACCTGTTCTCAATCACAGTGATGGACAGGACAGAAAGAAATGTGCTAAATTGCAGCAATTAAGATTCAGGGTAGATATTGCAAAAACCTTCTCAAAAGTGAGGATGGTAAGGTGCTATAAAATATCACCTAGAAGATGGTGAAGTCTTCACTATTAGAATTACCTCAGTACAGCATAGTCTTCCTGGAACTACTCAAATATAATTTATAAGCTTTTCAGCACTGGGACAATGTCCTGCACTCCCTTTTATCTTTAAATTCCTACGAATAGCACTCCTGTGTGCAATCATTTTTGTTGGAAATTGTTAAACCACAGAAATAAAAATATTCTCTTCTAGGCCTCCCCTTGCCCATGTTGGTACAGAAATAAGTAGGAGAAAGTTTCTTATCCACACCCTTTTTTTGTCCCATGTGATGTTACTAGAGATGACAGGTCTATTTGCCTGTTTGATGCAGAAGACAACAATGAGAATAACCAACCTTATCTAGGCCAATAATAAACAAATGAATAAGAAAACAAATCTCACTGCACCATAAATTCCTCTACTAGATCACAAAACAAGACCAAATGAATTCAAGAAAGAGGAAAATGCATCAAGCACAAAGATTTTAGTGAGGAGAAAACAAAAGAAGTTGCACCATCCACTTGGGTTTTGGAAGAATAGGCTGTGATATATATTGATTTATATATATATATATATATAATCCATGTGTGTGTTTCCCAGCTTTTAACACTGACAAAATTTGTCATGGTTAGACTTTTTTTCCTAAAGTTGGACCATGTTATCAACTATTACATAACTTGCATGAAATACAAACATGGTCCTTCTCCTGGACTCAGTGGGCTCAATGGTATTAATTAAATAGTCTGTTCTCATGGGATTCAACTTCCAATCATGCAGTTTAGCTTTGAAACTTGCAGTTTCAAGTAATTTTAATTCTTTACTGAATTACAGCGTTTTAGTGAACAATATTCTCCACATCATCCTGTAAATGATTTTACATCTCTGAGTGGTTCAGAGAGTTGGATACTGTGGTGTCCCATTTGAAATTTCATGGAGCCACTTATATGTACAAAATGAAGAAGCAC
The DNA here is from genome assembly GCA_013397915.1 of Daphoenositta chrysoptera. Classification (NCBI taxonomy): domain Eukaryota; kingdom Metazoa; phylum Chordata; class Aves; order Passeriformes; genus Daphoenositta; species Daphoenositta chrysoptera. Next base: position 61,828 of record VZRO01004987.1, on the reverse strand, counting down.
CCAGTGCTCATCCAGATTTGGACAACTGTGCAAGAGTCTCTCAAAGGTGAACTAAAATATGATTGAAAGAAGTCACTTCAAAATGTCAATTAAAAGCCAGAGTAAAATTTGCTTGCAATAGTTGTGAGGGAGAAAACTGTAGTGTCAACACAGCAGAGGGTTGGGGTTATGATCTACTGCTGCTGAGGATAGGAAGGAATAGAAATCCCCTGTCCCTTCCCAAAGTTATGTCTCTGTAAATTTCCATGCTACATTCTTGACAAGTCTCCTAGTATTTATAATTTCTTCTTTTTCTCCCTGGTAATTTGCACAGATGTGAAGAGTGAGAGAAATCTCCTGAGCAAGTTCCTCTACTTACAACTCCCTTAGGAGAAAGAGCTTTGCCTTTTTGCTGGTATGTAAAGTATCTCAAGATTTGTCCCTCATTTATTAAATTCATTAGAGATCATCATGACTATTGAATTTCTTTTCAGCAGGATACTCTCTTGTCAGTAATTCCCTGTCCACTTTTCGTCAAAGAAACAGTTTTCTTTGATCCATATTGTAACTGGATCTTCACAGCTTGAAAATAAACCTGTTGTAGTTCACTCCTCCACTGCTGATGGCTGCATTTCCAGTCAAGACCATTCTCTCAGAATATACTTTTCAAGAATGTGAGTATTTCTCACACCTTTTGCATTACCTTCCTGCTTCATAGCACTTTTCTCTAGTAATCTGAATACAGATTTTAAAACTATCTATGCTTCTATTCCAGATACTTCAGCAGGACAATACATCAAGAAAATACAAAGCATCTAAATAATGCAAGAATTATGATTAAAGAAAGAGAACAGTTGGGTAAAAACAAACCTCCATATTATCTAACCAAATTCACAGCTGCAATGTCATACCCATCAAATTCAAGAATCAGCATCAGTAGGGGAATGTGAAAAACCTATCCAATAGAAGGCCATCAAAAGATCCAGGGAATACAGAAGGAGTATTGAAGAGAATGTACATAATACAGAATAAGAGAGTGAAAAGTAGCAGGGGACCCCAAAACAGAAATCCGTAATATATTAGAAAATTGAAGCTAGGAACATTTTACTTACCAGACTCTAATTCTAACAATGGAGCCAAGCAACTGCAGAATACACAAGAGCAAAATCTGGTAATTCACAATTATTTCTTCCCCTATGTACTTATGAAATAGATGTTTAAATTTAGTGCTGCTCTTCTTGAAAAGGAAAGTAAAGCTCTTTCCATCTTATTTCAGAAAAGCTTCAGGACTGAAATGGAATATATTTCAAATGGAAAGATCAAAGTTAGTGTGTTTCATCCCAGAACACACAAAGTTAAATAAATTAATTCTTTTTTTTTCTAGAAGTGTTCTGATCCTGATTTCTTATACATAGGCAGCTTGAATTTTTGCCAAGTTGCATGAAAAACTATGCAGTTTCATTGATTCATAACTGTCCAATTATATATAATCTTTGCTTACTGCTCCTGAACAAGGACAATTTTCATGTCATTATTTTCCTTCTGGTTTTCAGTAAGCCAAGCATCACTTGTTTCAACAGAACATCATTACAGGTTGCTTTTCTCTCCAAATACATTTTCCAGTGGATCATGTTATTAAAAAAAAAAAAAAAAAAGAAAGAAAGATAACGTAAAACCAAACTAAAAGCAAACAAACCCTTTAAAAATGACAACAAAACCACTGCCACAGCAGTACAGCTGGGATGCAAGCTCCTCTGCCTTCCTGAGAATTCATCCAGCCTGCAGGGGAACATTGACTGCTGGTCAGATTACCATAGCTATAAAAGAGAGCACAGGGAAATGAAATGAGAAGGACAAAGAGTGTGAGTGGGGTGTGTGTGTATACTTGTTCTCCTGCATGAGGGAAAGAGAACAAAGAAAAAGCTCTATATTTGGGTTTATGTATCCTTTGCAACTTTTCAGAGGTTGGCAACAGTCCCCAAGAAAGCTCATGCTCATATCCTCATATCCTTTCCTGATTAAGGCAATAAATATTGAAGTAATCTCATATTCATGAGTAATTTACTAAATAAAAAAGCAGACATTTTTAGAAAGACTTTAACTAAACAATCATGGACTACTTAGGATGGGCCTGGTCCCCTTCACAAAGTACATTCTTTGTTGAAGCTTTCTGAAATATCTGTAATATACTTTAAGCATCCAGACCCACTGTCACATAATTAACACTATGAAATTATGTTTTCAGAACAGGTATGACTTTTTATTTTTTTTTTAACTTTTTTTTTTTTTAATCTTTAGAGTGGTTTACAGGTAAAAATATTGCTAGCAGATTAAAACTGTTGATAGGACAGTTAGCATCGTTATGTTTCTCCTTTCCACCCTCTCTTTTTATGGTTTTGTAAGCTTTGATTTCAGGAACCTCTCACTTATTCATTTACAACAACATGAAGTAGTATAAGCCACACAATTATTGCATAAACTGATGCAATTCCACAATCCTCCATGGAGAATGACATGTATACTTTGAATGACATCTATAACTCTGAAAATGCAGTAGCATGAAAGGGAGATGAATAGGTAAGAATCCTCTGGTCTCAGTTCAAGCAACAGGAAAGCATTCTGCTTTTCACTTGGAAAGGAAAAATTAACCCACGTTGCTTCACAAGTTTAGAAATCACAGCAAACCATTTGGGGATTATAGCCTTAAATTTACATTTGAATATGTAGCCCCTCCACAAGTCTGAGGCTTACAAATTGTGCTAAGAAACTTTCTAATAAATGCATGTGGTATTTTAATATCATGGAACAATCTGATAAATGGCTGTAGACTATTAAGGAGTTGGAGTCCAGTGATAAATGTGGTCACAATCACAGATTAACTAACTGTTGTTTTTTGCTCTGCAAAGCTCCTGTTACTGAATTCATCAGTGTTATTCCATCAGCAATGCAGTGCTCTCCTGCTCTGCTGCCACATGAGATACAAAGGATTGTGAATAAGCTTGGAAGGATCACACACAGGGATTTTCTATCACCACCACAGGATAGCAGACTGTGCATGCAAGAGACCTGATGGAGCCACGCCAGCCACCAAAGAGGGAGGGACAAGAAACTCTGCACTTGTCACTTCCAGCACTTCCCAGCTGGGTTTTGGTGGAAGAAGTATTGATGGACATTCCCATCTGATGCCTTTCAGTGCTTTGTACAACTTTTGGGTAGAGGAGATTCAGGCTAGAGTCACCATTTTAAGCCGAGTAGGTCTGATTTATCCTTTAAGAACATCTGTACTCGAAAATTATGTTCCTGATTCATTCCATCCGTCTGTTTTCACCAAAGCTCTCCTACAATGTTTCTGAAAAATTACGAGCTTTCATTTGTCAAGTAAGATGGGTTTATTTGCCATTCAGTCCTTCTGTCTTTCTTGTACCTGCTCTCATTCTAATTCTCATACAGAGCCAGTGACACCAGTGCTGATGATAATGACACTGGCAAACATGCATACAGAATTAAGCTAGAATGTGCTCCACACTGGCTAGAATTAGTACCAGCGTCTTGGTTATTCCTCTCCAAAGGAAGGAGGGAAAAAGATTTCCCTCCCCTCTCCTCAATTAGCTTTCTTTTTTCTACTGCAAGTAAATGCAGAATATATATATATATATATATAATAAAAGCAAAAGTGAAAGTGAGGTTCACCTACAATTCAAGTAGTGATGCTGAAGGCTAAAATGATATAAACAGCATGCACAAATAATAAACAATAGCTCTCTTAAAAGGGCATATGTTATTTCCAATGGCATTTTTCAAAGCAATCCTGTTAATTTTCATGGTATTTGAAAATATTCAAATAATTGCAAACCAGTCAAAAATATTGTGCATTTCGAGGAAGTTTTGAATTAAGGAATCAGTGAGTTTGTATTGTAAAATATTTTATGAGATATTAACTGTGAACAACAAATATCAAACAAGCCAACAATAAATATCAAACCTTGGTGCTGAGGGACTTGTAATGCATATAGACAAAGAGGAAGACTAAGCAGTTAATAATTTCTTATAGCTGTGCTTTTTTAAAAAGGTAATATGAAGGTATTTCTCTTGGGTTCCATTCCCTCCTAGTCAGACACACAAACACACACAAATTTTAACGAGCCACTTCAGGGAGCTGATACTGAATAATTCTGAAAAACTTGACAGACAATAGATACAAAGGCAAGTGCTTAAAAAGCCAAAACAATGGGTCAAGTCTAATCTGTACCTATGTGAATTAGGGTTTCAGTATTGAGTGTGATTTGGTTTGAGGCAACAATGGAAGCCATATCACTGGTGTTGAAAGGAAGATATCCAGGAGAATACATTTATCTGCCTACGGTACCAGATAACCGGAACAGGAGCGGCGCAGCTTGAATCAGTCTGCATCAGAGAGGGGAAATGCTAGGCATCCTTTTATCAGCCAACCAGCCTGTAATAACCTTGGGAGGAATTTCTTGGGAAAAGATGAGGGCTGCTGTAGCCACCTCGTTTCACACTTTCTCCACAGACTGGTGCAGGTATCATTAAGTCCTGGTTTGACTGTGTAAGTTTCCCTTAATCAGGCCTACTCTGAATATCCTGGCTAGCTGCTGGAAAGACTATCACGAAATATCTCTGATCAGGAGTACCAACCTCTGAAGCAGCATTTCCCTCTGCAGCCATATGGAATTTAAGCCTATTCTCTGTTGCTGCAAATAAAACTGAACAAATAACTGACTTCCTGGCTCTTTTCCAAAGCAAAAAGAAATAGTTGTTGTGGTTTCTCTAAACCTTTTTTTCCCAGTTAAATGAACACACTTAGTATTTTATGATTTTAGATTTTGTTGTACTTTAAAGGTTTCAAAAACTCTGCTTTAGAAAGACGGTTTTTAAAAGCTGTCATTTAAAAAATGAATATTGCATTATTTTAGCTGAGGTGACTTAAATCTACACAAACCAATGAATTGTTTCAGCTGGGAGGAACTCTAACCCCTCTCTTCACCTTGACAGTCTTGACAGACTTTCCAGAGTTTGTAAGCACTAGGTGTATATTCTGGAGTTCACATGGCCAACTGGAGCTCTGCAGAGTAGGTTGGACCTTTGATGGTTTGGATTTATTTGTGAACATTTGTTCCTTTATTGTCTTTGATGATATAACCAACCGCACTAATTTTGGATATAATTGTAGGTAAGCATGGTGTTTGACCATCTGTTGCAGTGTCTATAAAAAGATTTGTACTTGTACAATACATTTAAATTCCAATAAATAAAGTTGAAAGAAAGAACATGCCTGAAAAGGAACTTTTATGAGTTGAAAACTTTACTCATATAAACAGACCCACTATTTTGAAAGTGGTTTGTATGTATCATGCTGCACATCTTGTGATTGTTGCACAACGTATGTGTGATATTCCCGTGTATGTGATATTGCTCTTGTCCTCTCCCCCTGCTTTATATGTTCACATCTACTTTTATGACCTTTTTTCTTTTGGTTTAGATATATCTTGCTGATGTTGTTGAATATATCACAGTGCAAAACAATGGTGACCAAAATTTCAGAACAAAGAATTCCTCAACTAGGTTGTGTTGTAAAACTATGAAACAAACAAACCCCAAACCCATTTTTACTGTTTTTGATTTTACTTCTGTAAGTAAATCCAGAAAATTACTAAGGGAGAGAAAAGATTGGGCTAAGGAGTTAATTGTATTGTATTATTCTTCTGCATGGAAAAATAGTACTAGTCAAAATATACTATGGATAAATCCTCCCACAATTAAGCACTAAAACACTGCAGGAAGCAGAGTTATCAAGAATCATATCAATAAACCGTTAAAAAGCATTTTTGTCATTGCATGTCATTATTTCACATTAACCATGATGAAGTTTCCTTTCATTCATGACGGATAAGAGAAGACAATTGTTTTAAACCCTTTTTTTAGAAGTAATTTTAAAAATTACATTAAACTTGCATGAAATGTTATTTTACAATACTTGAATGGATTCCACTCTCACAGAGATCCATGCTAGTCACCACTAACCTATTTTTTTAATATATATATATTAGCTAGTTGTTTGGTCGTTTGGTTTTGTTTGTTTGTGGGGTTTTTAATGGGCATTCCTTAATTGTAACATACAAAGCTGAAAGGACAAATGCTTAAATAGCCTAGTATGTGACCTGGTACTGTCCGTTTTCTGTTTTTCATCAGAAACAGCTTTCAGTAGAAACTTGGAAGAAGATAATAACAGAAAGTTTGGAAGCTTATAAAAGCTTGTGAAAGTAGCAGAGAAGACAGCAGATACAAGTAAAGAAACACAGCAAAACCTGGGACATCCCAGAATACATCCTAGAGCCTTCAGGATGGGAAAGCTAGAGAATTAGAAGTGATTAATGCAGAGTGCACTGAAGGGATCTAAAACTGTGTCTACTCAGATAGTTTAACCTGCTCTTGAATTCTAAAATATTCCTTGACATACCTTCGGTTTGCTCATGGAAGTATCTTGTGTAATTAAGGCCTGGGTTCTGGAGCCTGAGCTTTGGTTTCCTGGGGATATTGGGTAAATGCCTAAGACCAGAGGCTTAGTGCTCCCCACAGAGCTTTTTATAAATGACAGTGATTGAAACTCCAAGCAGAAGTATCTACTAATCACAACGTATCAGCATGAAACTCTATTCCAGAAATCAAACTCACGTTAAAAAAAATCAAAACAAAATAAAACCCCACTCTCCCCAACTACTAATTACCCATTCCCATAGCAACTTTGATCCACCTCTTACTACTATTTAAGACTAGATGCATTGCCACAACACAACAATTCTCTTAATGCTTTGTTTTGATGATGTTTTCTCCTTATTTACCTCTTCAAACTTAAAAACATGAAGACTTTGTTTCCTCTAAAAAAAAAAAAAGGTCTTACTCTGGTTACTCTCAGTAAGTTGCAAGCTGTTCCTCTAAACCTGGCATATAAATTTTCAGAGAGTTATTAGAGGAACTGGGAGCCACTCTCACAGTCATCTCAATCTTGGTGACATTCTTTTCTCTGACAGGAAACAGCAAGTGACAGTCAAGAATGCCATATAAAACAAAGCATGTAGCAAGGCTCAGGAACAATAGTGCACTTTTATAGGTATAGTATAAATGTAAAAGAATCGTCGGACTCATTGCTTGAAGGGATTAGAAAGCTGATGGTGTGTAATTATAGAGAAGATATCCTACTCAGCAGCACTTAATTGTCTGGTCTTAATGCTGCTTGATGCATGTGGTACAACACTTCTGATCCAGGGAGCTGTCTGCTCTGCAGAAGCCTAAAAGTATGACAAATTTACAAGGACAAGTTGAAAATTTAGCAAACTTATAAATAGAAATCAAGTTTGGGAGGTATACAGCATATGCATATGGAAAGCCAAGCCACTGAAAGGTGAGGTTTGAGAACTTCACACTTCCACGAATCTCTCAGTAATAACAAAAAAAAAAAAAAAAAAAAAAAAAAAAAAAAAAAAAAAAAAGAAAAAA
>VZRO01004987.1:30031-54289 GCA_013397915.1 Daphoenositta chrysoptera | reverse complement strand
AAAAAAAAAAAAAAAAAAAAAAAATTAGAAGAGAAATTATTTGGTATCTGGAAAACTAAGATTAGAAGATAATCTCAAGAGTATTAACAAGGATGATTTTGTTTGCATGACATCATAATATTTTAAAAGCTCTAGAATAACCCATTCCAAAAAGAATCAAAAATGCATTTCAGAGCTAAGTTGTCACAATTAAAGGCACCATATTTTCTGTGTGGTTGCCAGTGCTTATTTAAGTTTCCTCTAATCTGAATGCTCCCAAGAAATAACCCTGGTTACGCTTGGAAGTTTGAGAGTTTGGCGATAAGAGCTTGAAAAAATGGGAAAGGTAAGTCTGTTAAGTTAAAAAAAACCAAGAAAAATGTTTTCTTTTAGGATTTGTCACAAAGTAGGAACTTAGAAATTGATGGTTAGTTGTATTATAAGCCACTGAATCTTGATTTTGACCATTAAGGTTCCAAAAGGATCTTTATAGGAATCCAGGAGACCCCATAACTCAGAAAGAAGTAACAATAATTGGCAGTAATTTGGAAAATGGCAAATTTTCTCTACTGTTTGATTTATCTCATTGTACAAATCACTGCCCTTCTGTGCAACTGGGAGATAGACAGCCAAAGAAACTGCTTCATTTGGAAATAGATTTGTCATAATTAAAAAAAAAAACCAAAAAACTGAGCAATTGACTTGCTCTTTTTACATGTAAACATCTCTGCAGATTAATTTCTGTTTCTACTTAATGAAGCAGGTTATTAAACTTGCTTATCAATTTTTTAAACACTTGTCATCTTTGATAATCTTAGAGGTGTTTCTCTTTCAAGCTATAATCTGCATGTCATTGATAAACCAATTACAGATTTCAGAAGTCAAATGATCATGAAAAATGGATAATAAGTGGTAATAATTTAAAGATTCATACTTTTTTTTTTTTTTTTTTTTTTTAAAACCATAAAAAACNTTTTTTTTTTTTTAATAGCACTAGAGATCAGGACAAACCTATATACATTTCAAAATAAAAATGCTAATCATACATGTCACCTTACAGCCAAAATCTTTCTATATAGGTTTAGATTACATGCTAGAACAAATTCTTTACTGTGAGAGTGATGAGGCACTGGCACAGGTTGCCCAGGGAAGTTGTAGATGTCCCATCCCTGGGAGTGTTCAAGGCTGGGCTGGATGGGGTTCTGGGCAACCTAGTTTAGTGAATGGTGTCCCTGCCCACAGGGCAGTTCCCACAGGTGAACAAGATGATCTTCAAGATCCCTTCCAACACAAACCAGTCTATGATTCTATGACAAAGGAACAGCCAGAGTGGCACTGAAGGCACTGAAGACTGTAAAAATAAAATGCAAACCAAATTAGCTCACAAAAGAAGTTTTTCATGGACAATGAGTGCAATAGAGATTTGTAATCAGCCTTAGTATTTGCTGGCAGAAGGTCTGTCTCTGTCTGTTCTCTGCAGGTGAAAACCAACTATGCAAAAGGATCAAAAAGAACTTGTGTTTAAAACTGGATGAGGGAGAAAGAATAGTAACTGTGATTGTTGGCAAGGGTTTCCTACAAAAAGCTGAAAAAGTGGCCGTGTTTAGGCAGGGTTGATCACAGCATTTAAGGAGAGTGTAGAAGATATTTACCCAGAGAAAAGACAGCATGTATCAAACAAGTAAGGATGGTATTAAGGACTAGAACAGCAAACTCATTACCTTCTGACCTAGATGCTCATTCTTTGTTAAATTTCCCCATCTCTGCCTTAATTTTTATCTTTCCAACTGGTTGCCACATTCAGCTATCTGACTGGTCATCTTCCAGATGTGTTATATATACTTGGAGTTTTTTTACTGTAAACTGGCCTGAATGCTTTATTTATGCATTATTTCAAATCTATATCTATCAGATGGGTTTGCACCAATTGATGTATAGGACCAACAGACACGGATTTGGCGCTTACTGAGCACACACTTCCTAGGAAAAGGATGCTGTTCCTCCTTTCATATGGGCTACACTGCTTACCCTGGGTACCACTTACAGGAACCTAAAACCTCTTGGTTTGCTAGTAGGAAACACTAGGTAGGAGTATAAGTAGTTGGTAGAGAAAAAACTAAAGACAACTGACTTTGGTAAGTTTGGTCTAATGTAAAGTGGCAGTGAAAACTGGTCTTGATCAGGCTCCTACTATATATTCCTTCCTACAAAAGAATCTAGGTTACTGCCATAATTTTCAAACTCAATCCAGGGACTTCTCTGAACCCTTCCAAGATGCTTAAAGTATGAATAAATTTAAGGCAATCCTAATTCTGAACGTTTTCAATGACAACGTCATGTTTTCTCCACTGAGGTAAACAATGCTCTTGAACAAGGTCAAAAACACATTTAAAAGTAATGGCTGCTTAAATCACTTAATGTGACATAACTTCGCCACAGTTTAAGACCTTTTAAATCCTAAGATAATCACATTTTGCTTAAGCATTGAGAGTAGATTTCAATCTAGCACATTACATGAAAAACACATCTTGTCTGCCACAAAACAAAAAGGTGCTATTTACAGATAAACAGCTAATAGGAGGTTGTAGTTTCCTTGTGAAAATTGGTGAAGAAAAAGATAAAACTGTCGCTTCCCTTGTCTTATAAAAGGCTTTCCACTATCTTCAGCCAGAAGTCTCCATGTTAAAGACATACTGATTTCTAATAAGGAAGACACAATGTAAGGCTGCATTTACAGAAAGACTACCCGGCATTTGATAAAACATATGGTAGCATATGGCAAACTGACATATGGTAAAGGATGACTGTGTACATAAAAGCTGAAGTTTTCACTCACATTATCTGCCTGTGGTAGAAAAGGAAAAAAAAAAAGCCTCCTTCTCCCTTGCATCTTAGATATTTCTATAAAATCTTCTCGCAGCAACTCTAACATTCTTTTTCTTTAATCTGTTGGGTTTTTTCACCATTGTAAATAAAGATCAAAGTTTGCTTCTGTAAAAACTAAAAAAAACCATCTTGGAAGACTAAGCCATATGGGATTGAGCTAAGGGTATCCAACATCAGATATGGAACTTAGGCTTTACTGAAGCATATGACAGTGAGAATAGGTGGGAAAATATGAGGGGAGAGAAAACCATGAGCAGACATCCCTAAGCAAGCACACTGAAACTGGCAGACTTGGTTGGATATAGCTGGAGATGAGAATTTGGCTCAAAGTATCTTTGATATTTATTTTAAAATAAAGAACATCTGTGAAAACTGAGAGAAGGAAAACATTTTCGACATTTTATATTTAAACATTTTGAGTAATAAAGTCCCACTCTAAGAACACAAGAAATGTCAAATGTGCCCTATAAATACTCATATCTCAAAAGCAAGAACTGATGCAACTATAGCTATTATTTTCCTATTTTCTCTTCAATGTACATTATCGGTATCACTGTGAGACAGCAGGGAACTGAAATTTCCAATTTGCTCAAAAAGGCAGTTGAAAAGTTTGAAGTGCATTTACTCTTAAAAGCTTCAGACTGCAATCTAATCTCAAAATTGCACCATATACAATTATTTTTGTATGGGATTAAGTGTCTTATTTCCTCATTATGCATGCAATTCATAACCAGCATTTTATCTCTTCACTGTGGACTACAAAGGAAAATAAACTGACTAAATTAACAATAATAATTGGCAACCATCCCACATGAACTATGGTATGCAAAAGACTGCATACAACCAACACTCATACTTTCTATTTTTCTAGGCATTGCTGCAGCTAATATCCAGTCAACCACTGTTATTGTACACAGAGTGTTTCTAATATTCTTCAGATCCAGGGGGTTTTATTTTGCTGCATCTAAATGGGCCTCTTGCATTGGCTAAGGTTTACCTCATTACTTCCAACTGACATAAAACTCTTCATGAATCTTACATTACTTGGAGTCTCCTTTTAAATGCAGCCTTTATCCCTTATTTGGACAGCATAAGATATTTTAGTTTCTGCCTACACTAACACTCACTGGCCATTATGCTTGGGATATTATTATCTCAGCACTGAGCAAGCATGACATCCTCCCTGTTTTCCACGGTGATTGCATATCCAGTAATGACAGTTAAGTACACACTTTGTACACGTTTTAACATGAAGCCACTCAAGTATTCCATCTTTCAGTGGGAGCAGAAAATAATTATTGTACTCTCTCATCTTGCCAGTACACACATTTCATTTAGAGGATGGTTTTATTAATAAGAGAGGAAATGTTGTCCAGTGTCTATCCACTCCACTGCACCTGAAAGTGGAGTGATTAGGTGAGAGACCTCTTTCAGATCCCTCTTACAGCTGATCTGCTCTGAGATCCTGAATCACATTTTTCCACATCCTGAGGGAGTGCCCTACATACCAATCTGAGAGGTGTTTTGTAGTGGAACTGCTGAAGCTGTTTCACTATGTGCAAGTCATTCAATATTCATAAGAGAAGGGACAAAGGACTTGAATTTGGATGTCCTGTATGAATGAATGCCTTAATTATCAAACTATAGTAATTCCTCTTTTATTTCTCCTCGCCTCACCCAATATGTATGGAATTACTTGGACAATGTGGTATAATTTCTGCAGGGAGTTTTACCAAGACTATCTAGTTCTGGCACATGGGGGACCATCATTAAGTCCTGCTTCAAACAATTCTGGGTCTAATGGATTCAATACCGTGAGGTATATCTGCTTTCCCACACAAACGTCTAACTCCCAGCTACCTTTCCTCAGGTCCCGCACATGAGAGAAGCAGAGAACACTCAGTTTGGGAATTTGGCCAGGGCATAAGGTGCACATCTTAAAAGCTCTGCGGTGAAGAAAGAGTTACACAGCAATCACTGTTACAACAGACACAAGCTCGCTGCCAAAGCCAACAGATACTTTTCACATATGGCTGGGGGAAAGAATAACCTAAAGGAACAGATGGAAATCCTACCTGAAGAGCATATCAAAACACAGGCAAGCCAAGAGAGTCAAACACAGTCTTTTGTCCTGAACTTGTGAAGGCTCACACAACTCAAGAGTGCAGAAAGTAAGAATAATCTCCAAGTTCTGAGTCTGTGGATCCCTCTGCAAGATCCTGGTGCATGGCTATGTTTCCACAGAGGAATAATACCTTTAACCTAAACACCAGATACTCTATGAACTTAAGTTATAGGCTCACAAGGAACCTCTTCACTGATTTTCCATATTAACAACAGCATTAGTTAAACATTTGAAATCTAGAAATTCTCGCAGTTAAATTTTATTTGCTGTGTATATGTTATGAAAGTGCATTCAAAATTGTTTTCCATTTTACCCAGGAATCCTAGAAACCTTCAAAATCTATAGAGTGTCTTGTGGAAGTCACATCTGTCCAAGGCAAGGAGCGTGATGGGTGTTCAGAGGTTTGAGGTGGGAACTGCTTTCTAAGCAAAAACCACAGGACAGAAACAGCACCCTTTTCTTCTGGTACAATTTGGAAAATTAATATACTAGATTTGCTGTAGTTAAGACTTCTTTAACTCCTTTAATCTGTTCTCTTTCATGACAATGGAATTAGGTCTACACAATAGAATAAAGAAATGAAGTTATCCCAGGAGGAAGCTACTGAATGACAGTAGTTAATTGAGCTAAAGTCTTTTTTTTTCCACTCACTTTTCCAATTTCCCAGCTGTTAAGCCTTTTTTTTTTAAGGAAAAAATACTTTTCAGCCTATGGGTTTTACTTTTATGATGATAAAAAAAAAAATAGGTTAGATGCATACAAGTTTCTACTTTGTTTGAATGAAGAAGTTTTGTATGGGAAGCAGTAAAGCAGAAAAACACAACAGATCAAACCTGAACCTTGGCCTTACCAGCACCATGCCCAATACTGCACACAGCATAACTTCCCATGCATTTATGGATGCTTATCCACACTTGGGACTAGGGCTGGACCTTGTCTTGAACTTTGCAAATTTCTCTCCCCGTGTTTTCAACCAGTTTCTTGAAATCTTTCAAGATGGACCACACATCATTAAACAATGGAGGATCTTGGGCAGCAAGGCTAAGATGCTAAAGCCACAGGGAGGGTATCAGAGAGCAGCAGTCTCCACAGGAGCTACAGCACCAGAAAGCCTCAAAGTTGTGTCAGATTTTAGCTCTTCAGAAAAAGCTTGCATAGTTTGCCTTTTCCTCCTCCCCCACTATTTAAAAAAGAAAATATCAAAGGGAAAAGCAGACATATGGAACAGTCCCTCATATTCTGCGAAGGTTCAGTTATCTGCTGTGCCCTGGTTTTACTACAATTTAATGTAATAATGATGAAAAGAAGTCAATAATCTCACATAAGACCAGAAACTATTGGTGCTTTGTAGTGTATTCTCAACGGCATTTACATTACTGCTATATCCAACTTCTATATTGGTACCAAATAATAAATAAGTATTTATGTGTGTACATATATGAGTCAATATATCTAACATTTTGTCTTTTATATTGTAGAAACTAAATGCTATAAACCCTTTTTTTTATTAAGTGTTTTTTCCCAAGTCTCAGGAAAAAAAAATCGCCTGACACTAATCTTTGTAGAGAAGTTTTAAATCCTTCTACAAAGTATTAAACCAAAATAGTGGTGTGAAAAGCTGGAAATCTGGTGGTCTTCAATATCAGTTTTTGATTAATTAAAGCTTTAAATGCAGTCAGAGTCAGCAACATGCCACTGCTAGAAAGGTGAGGACATTAGATGATAAAAATATAGTCTCTATTATCCAGAAGTAAGGAAGGAAAGTGTTAGCAGTAGAGCATAAGTTTAATATTTTTGTATTTCTGTGCAAATTTAAATTAATAATTTTGGAATCACAGATATAATAACATAGAATGAGACAGGTGTTCAGAGATGCAAAGTTCATCAAAACATACTGATAAATCTTGCAGATACTGAACTTAAATACTTCTGTTAATCAAGATAGAACAGTGCAGCAAGATTTAGACCCAGTTTCCAGTCTCTCCCATGTTCTCATTAGTGATTTATATTTAAGATGTACTGCGTTAAATTCACCCTTACTATTGTGGGAAAAACTGGGCATTAATTTACACTCAGACAAAAGTGCCACTGAAATTAAATATTCCACGTATTCCAGGTTTGTGCTAGGTAGCTAATCTGCTGTTTTCCTCCTATCATCCGTGGAACACCATTACCAATCCCTACAAATCTACCCTTGCTGACAAACTCAACTCCATATTATATTAACTTCCATGCAGACTTTGCCTCAAAAATAATAGGAACTCAGCTTTAGGTCCAAAGATTTAGGGAATGATAGGCTGCACCCTGAGGTCTAAAAGACCAACTGAAATAGAACTTGGAAAATATTAAAAATGTTACTGTTAGAGAGGTTAATACATAATTCACGCACGCTTACCTAAAAACTAGCTTTCACTTCAGTACACAATCTTCTCCACACAAACCTTAGGAAAGAATTGTAACCAAACTCAATTTTTATTGCCTATTTTTTTTTCAGTGCCTTTTTCAAAGTGCAGGGAGAGAGCAAGCTTCTGCCTGAAATAAATACATAAAAATCCCTGTCTGTATTGAGTTGTGTTACATTCAAAGCGTTGAGGCAACCCTTTGCAGGCTTCCCTCGTATGTTTCCCTCCTATGAACAGGCTTCATCCATTCCCAATGCTGAAAAAGCCCTCAACAATTCACTTTGGTTGATTATCATAATATCATCTGCCAGTGCTATTATGTTGTATCAGAAGACACATTATAAACTTCTATTTTAGTTGCTAAATTTCCAAACTGTGAAAAAAGGCTCTGAAAAGAAAGTTGATATTCAATAATGAGTAATTTTTGCATACATTTGAAAAAAGCAGTGCATTCATATTTTAATGCAAGGGGGGGAAAATGGTATTTAATTCCTGTTTCAAGACACATTAATGCATAAAACCAACTTTACAAGGGATTTGTTTCCTTACTTTTTTTCCTTTAAGAAGAAGAATTGAGGTGCTGCAAGCAAGCCTCCTCTGCATGGTACACGTTGTGTGTTGGACCTTTTTCTCACATCCAGGGTGTCTTTTTAAGTAAATCTCTGCACTTGCACAGGAATAGCCTTGTACATAGTGCCAGTAGAGTTCTTTATTCCAATGAGCACAATACAATGACTGGAGAGTTTGGATGAAACAGTTAAGCCCTACAAGATAAACCTGGTTTTTTTTCTATTATTTTTTAATATTTCTGAGACTTTGAAAATGAAATGGCTGAAATTGTTATATTTGACTTTTTTAAAAATTCTATTTTCTAGTAGCTATTTTTATTTTTCAAATCCTTCAACAACAGGTGAAATCCTGGCTAATTCAAGTCAGCTGAGTTTTGCCATTGACTTCAGTATAACCAAGATTTCAATTACAAAGTTTTATTTAAAAAAACCCCAAAATCTAAATGTAATAAAGAGCTCTAACAGCAAGTGCAAATCTGTTTGATAGATGACGTATCCTATGTACCAATATGCACTACAGCTCATAACAGCCCGACAAGAACAGCCTTAAGCTACTGAGTAAGAAGTGATGCACATGCTTTTAAGAACAGATTAAATGCAAAATATTGACATTTTTGTTGGTCTATCAAATACATACGGTACATTCTGGGAAAAAAACACCAATAAATTGACTAGTCCTGTATAATCAAGTTTTAAAATCTAGGTTTACTAAGCTAAAATTTAATAATTCTTAAATGTGCATTGGGAAGATAAATCCTAAACTGAGCTGGCTGAGTGCTTCATGACTGTTCTCTTTATCCATTTAGCCATCATTGAAAATGGACTATATTGGCAAAAATAATTGTCTGTTTTCCTTTTAATCTCATTGTGTACTCTTACTTCTGCCAAAGCTTTCAGCAAAAATTTATTTTTAGGTATTGCTAGATATCTTAGCAATAGTTTTTTCTACAACACATGTAAGACTATATATAATTTATTTTTTCAATACTGTTTAGAGCTGAAATTAATAACAAATAGGAGTAGTTGCCTCTTGTAATGAATCAGACTAACTAGTTTTTAAATGTTTATTTTACAAGAGTACACCCTCCAAACCTTTACTGAGTTTTCCTCTGACAACAATTTTGCAAGACCAAGGAAATAATGCCACAATTATGAGTTGAGCAATGTCCAATTTACTTTAAATTGTCCAATTTACTATGGTAAAGTGTTGATAATTATTGTTAATGTTGTAATGGTTTTTATTTATAAACCACAGTATATCTGACCAGAGTAAAAAAAAGCAAATTTGGATGATTATTGTACCAAAGTGGTTCTACTCTGTTAAGTTAATTTACTTGAATTCAGTATACATCGATTACAGTAATACAAACCGTTAAACCTTTACCTTTCAAATCATATCCTTGTTGTAGAAGTAAAATACACCCTACATTCCAATACAATACTCTATATTAAATCCTTGATAATTTGCAGTGCTGATTGGAGGAAAAACTTAACAAGGCAGTACATATCAAACTGGCCTATCTTTTAATGACAGTGAAGAGTTTGGGGTTTTTTTTCCAATCTATTCTTCAATAGCACTGTGTTTTATGTCTTTACCGCTATTACAGAAGATTAGGATGAATCTGCTATGCTGACCACTGCTAAACTAATCTAAATAGTCTGGAGGATCTAAAAAGTCATTAGACATTTTTATTAGATGTGTAATAAGCACAGATAGTGATAATTTAGCTGATACAATATACTTTAAATCAAACTAAGATTAATCTAACCCTGTCCATCCAGGTAAGTCAGGTCCAGGAAGGACCAAAATTATCTATTTAGCAGACAGAAAGGAAGGTTTTGTTTAGGAAACATCTAACAAGAGCTCCAGGAGCCTTTCTCTTTAAATCAACTATGATTATTAACATTATATAGCAGATTTGTGGTGTGGTTATCTTTTATCAAAACAATCATTTTGCAAAAGATTCCACAACCTGTTAATTCATGGAGATTTGTATTTTCTGTCTCCCTCCATTTACTTTCTGGAAACAAAAGTAAATACAATTATAAGCAGCCACTAGGTTTTTCTCTTTTTAGGCATTAAATCCATTTGTAACCTTTGAAATTTGTTGGCTCCTGAAAGCCAAAGTGGAATTTACACACACATTAAAATTGCTATAATTTAGCTCTGAACATTTCTAGCAAAAAGTTATCAAGGGATAACTTTCCTGTCCCAAACACATATTACCTCGAATTTGATATTAAAATATACTTCAGCCCAAAATCACAAAGCAGTTTTAGTGACTACAATTTTCATGTTGTAATAAAACCCTGTCTAGATCAATATATTCACTGAGGAACTGCCTCAATTGTGTGATAAGCACTTCTGAGTGATTTATAAACTGCTGATATAACAGGATCTACCACGTCCTGAGCAGGTACAGGATCAGCACTTAAAAAGAGAAGGTTTGCATCAATTTCTAATATAATGCAACTGAGAACAACGAGATTTCAGGAGTAGTTGCCTGAGATACAGGATCTTGTTATTCCTTTGCACCTAAACACAACTGATGAAGAATATCAGAACTTCTTTCTTGGAGATAATAAAAAATGTAAGTGATTGAAGTCTGGTGGCTTTGTGGCTGAGCCAAGACAATACTCAGATTGCAAACAAAACACTAAAATCTGCTGCTAAAAATACTTTGGAAAACGTGGTGAAAAAATATTTTTTTGCAACTCAGATTAGCTTTGTTCCTCTGGTAGATGACTGAGGAAGAGGTATTATAAAAGTGGAGTAAGGCTTAATACAACAACATTTTTCTATGTCTTTCTTGTTTTTTTTTTTTTTCATGGCAAATTAAAAATTAATCAATTGATAAAACTTTTCATATTAATGCATTTCACGACCTGATTCATTGAATGGAATAATTAAAAAGCATGATAAATTGATTGGTCCGTGCTGCATATTTTGTCACACAGGTCTAACATAGTAAGTAGGTATAATTTCCCACAATAGGTGGAGTTTCAAAACCAGCCACAAATATTGCAGCAAAATTTGAGGACATAAGCATTGTGCAGTAGAATCCCATATCCAAGTTTCAAGTTGATTCTTCCAGATGAGAGCAACACAAAACCACTTATCTAAATACATGCCCAGGTGGAATGGTGGTACCATCATGTATCCAGTCAAATATTTGGATTTGGCAACAGCATTTGCAGGATGAAGAATAATCCCCAGTAAGGAGCCTTGCAATTAAAACAAAACAAAAAATATATATTAAGTGACTAATCAAAGGAATCACAATCCATGGATGTTCTGAAACTCAAGTTTCTCTGCCTGTGTTTAATTTTACAAAACAATACAGATGGAGCTAACCAAGGAGCAGGCAGTTCCATGCCTGTTTTCCATCAGATGATTGCAGGGGAATTGCCATATCCTTTGAAGAACAAGTGGCATCTTTCCACCTGCTGAGTTTAATTTCCGAGTCCAGCACTACCATTAACAGATTTTTTTTTTAAAACTGTGTACTATTTTACATTCATTCTCAACAAAAACCAGAAAGCTTTTCTCAACAGGCGTATGCCTTTAGCTTCCCCTAGAGAAAGCAAATCATTCATCCAAAGGATACATGAATGGTAGGTATAATGTTCAAACCCTTTTTGGAGTGTTTTAAATGCTGCTTCATGAACATAGTCTAAATATCAGTGTCTGAAGCTATGCTCAGAAGTTTCTGAGGTATCCAAGCCCTCATTTAACTTCACAGGCATCCCCTTCTTTAGTGCCATCCTTGCTTTTGAGCAAGTCAGATCAGTAAGGTAGCTAAAAGCATGTCCAGAGAACATGTTCTACCAGATCATTTGCATGTGCAGGAGATACATTTTCCATATTCATTCCTGCATAAATAGGATTTAGATTCAATTTATTTTTAGATGTACCAAAACATAAGCATGGAAAGGAGAACAGGATTAGAACTGAACCATGTCAGCCTTGTAGTACAGTGAGTCCAGATCACCACCAAAGTTTAGGTCAGTTCATATGAGAATAAAAATTACGTTATTCAGCTCTTACTAGCTAGTCAGTAGAAATAAAAACCTTTCCTAATGTCATCTTACTCTTTATTGATTCTTCTCCTCTTGTCCCCTTTTCAGTCCCAGCTCTCCCTTACATAAGTATAATCAAATTACAAGAGCACTATCTGATCAAATTCTACTTTGCCCATTCTCAGCTTCATCCCTATTATTAGAGTCTCCCCAGTGCCTTTAATTTAATGAAAAGCTCAGCAGCCTAAATGTCATTGCTATTCCAGATTCCTATTTTAAATCTTCAGGCCCTGCAAGGCCTCACAGAAGGCACTACATGAGCTGGGTGGAGCATCACAGCTGAATGCAGGTCTGAAGCACTCAGGAATAGACCCAAAATCTGAGCAATAACTCCCTAAAGACAGGAAAGCAAAGTGGGAGGCTGTTTGTCTCAACGGGGTGCATGAAGTATGGAAGAAAAGTTGGATGCTTGCAAATGATACCGGGTCTTCCTTAAGCAAAACCAAAAAGATTAAATCTCTTGTGGTTTATTTTTTATTGAGTCTTAAATAGCTTTATGAAAATGTGGGATTTTTTCTAACCTTTGGGGACAAATAATTCTGATGTTATAGATTAGTATTTTTTTCAATTTCCTACCCATAAGTCAGAGATAGAGCTGTGGGCAAAAATTTACACCTGTGATGAAATAAAGGCTCAGTCAGAATGGTATGGTTCTCAAAATGCCTGTTTTCGTTCATGTAGACACTCTTATGATTATAAATACACCAAAAAATATCTGCTAATACCATCCTTACCTTTTATACCTAGTTGTATTGGAAAAAAAAATACCATTCAAAGAAAGCCTTGTCAAAAATGAGCTAAAAATGTATCCCACTGCCTTTTCCTCTGGCAATTTGGACATTCATGTCAAAGTTATGTAAGGGTCAGAGACAAGAAAATCCACATATGGTAATTCATACACCCAGTTTACTATAACATATGGCACAGAATAATATGAACATGTGTTCACTGCTGTCCTCCGTTCCTTTTTTTTTTTTTTTTTTTTTAAATTTGGGAACCTTATAAGTAATTTCTGAGTGCATGGGAAGTTATATATGCATGGAAAGCACAGCAGCTAGTAAAGATCTTGTTAAAATGGACAAGTAAATTAAGTTCACACAGGAATAAGGGAGACGGTTAGCTAGGCTGACTATTCACAGAATACTAGTACAAAAGAAAATGGAATTTTTGGTGAGTTCTGTCAGTGAGAAGAGGCTTCATGGTAGCACCAGTCTTTAGTTCCACTTATGTGGGTGATTCTTTTACAAGGCTTTTTAATGAGAATAGAGAAGCTTTCTGCAAAGCACTTTCTAGAGCAGAAATCTGTTGAGTAGATGTAATTTTAAAGTTCTCCACATAAATATATTACATTTGCATCATTTTACATACACTACTCTATGTATGATATGCAAGTATCACATATACATATATATCTTGCACAGGTACAAAAAATTTGCACATTTTTCCTCATATTTAAGGTGTTTCAATGCTATCTAAAAAAAATGGCATCAAAACGTAGAAGGAAGCTCATTTGCTGACTTGTTATGTGACAGACCCAGAGGCAACTCCAAAGCATCAACACAACTGCCTGAGGAGACTGCCAAGGAGCCAGCTGCTGCTACTGGAAAATCTTCCAAAGCTTTGCATCTGTGTCCTGTTACTGCTGGCCAAAAAGAATCCACCACGGTAAACAAAAACAATAACAACAATAATAATCATTAACAACAACAAAAAAAAAAAAATTCATTTTTGTTGTGAAAAACTCATAACATGTTATATAACACATTATATGCATCAGGGCAAGCTGTATCTTTTCTCACAGATATTCCTGTACCCTAATCATGCAATGTGTTGCTCCTGACTTGCCTCTGGTGCCTTCCATGAACTTCCAACATCCAAGCAGTCAAAATGTTAAGGAAACAATTCAGAAACCTAATCACGGGTGTTTAGTGGCATTTTAGACACCTAGATCCCAGCTGCCTGAAGGACAGAGTTGTCCAAAAGGTTGTGCAGCTGTTTAAAATCGCTTGAGACTGTAAAATACAGTCCCCTCTCAAATAGCTGTCATGTGCTTTAGCAACAACAGGAAAGTTGGACTTTATGCAAGGTAGTTTTACAGGATTTAGAAGTGAAAATAGCTCCCTCCTCAGTCTGCTCTTGGGTTTCTGGATTAGTATAGTTGCAAATAGGATAAATACCTAGATGGGATTCACTTGTTCTACCGATTAAGCAATAAAGTCCCTTCTCTAAATATAGGAGTGGAAATTCAAGCAATTAGAATAAAGTCCTTTCAAAGAATGCTTTTGCAAATTACCTCAGGTTGAGTTTGTTATTACTAAGACTGACAGATAACCTGATAGTTTTTTCACTATCATCCTTTAGAAATTATTGAAATAGTTTGAATGATGAACGATCAATCAAAGAATGAATACCCAGAATGTTGCAATGGGATATGCTGAACAGGCTCTGGGTCCTTCTGGTACCTGTGATCTACAGCTGTGCAAGACTCAGCAATGCAGTATTTAATCTACCTCCCTGTGGACTCCTTAAAAAAACCCCAAAAAAACTATCAAACCAAGCAAATATGACCAAAAAATAAAAATCCACATGAACAGAAAATATACTTGTGTGGGTAGTTTTATTTTCCTCAAGTAAAGTAGGTTCTCTCTTTGTGAAGCATTGTCTTTTCTTTATATTGTGGGGAAGCCAGACTAGATTAAGGGACGAACAAAATCTGTGGTGTATGTGAAAGAGAGTTAACAATACAAACACGTCCTCACAGAAAGTTCAAGAACTTTTTAGAGCTTAAGAAGAGGATTTTTTCCTGCGGAACACAGAGCTAGAAAAATGCTCTCGAGTTACACAGGTTGCTCAAAGAGAACATTTGCTTATGCAAACGTGGCCAATTCTGTTTCCTGAGGTTTAAAAGCTGAGTCATGAGCTGCAGCACATGGAGATGAGGTTCCAGGTGGAAACAGGTCTGGCTTGTTTTGGATCAGAAGTCTCCACGAGGCGCCTCAATAATGTGAAGCAGAGTGTCAAGCATCTGAAAAAGCCCACACTTGTAACATGGATTAGGATGACAGTCTTTGTATTAGGTGCATTAGGAATAATTTAACCAATCCTTTAAAACCTATGGAAAATCTGAAGGATATATTTTCTTGGGGTTAAATTTCCAGTTTATTGCTTTCTCCTTCCATATGGAGACTACAGGCAACTTTCATAAATGGCTGGATCTAAAATAATTCCCAAGTTAAGCTTTTTAGAAATTTGGAGGTTTTATGAAAACTGGTTTAGTTTCAGGTTCTGAAATGTTAACTCATTGAATGATTTATTCTAAACAAGGATATCCTTTTTTTTTTCCCCAGATATTTGTAGTATTTGAGAAAGGGTTTTAAATGAGCCTTTTAAAATACTGCGTTATGTTTCTTGAAGCTTCACTGTGAAGTCTGATGAGCGGAGGAACAGCGATTAATTGTAGTTTGCTGTCTTCCATTCCAAAATAGCAATTTTCCAATTTAAATCTCTTGTATATTTTTGTAAGAGTGTAATTAATATTCTCCCTCCTGTTACTTCCCAAGTTAAGACATGATTTAAATATAATTCCACAATATTAGAACTGGGGAAAATGAAGCTCTTTTGACTGAATATTCAAGCAAAGAATGTGTTTTGGGCTATGCCATAAATCACGCTTGTCAGATCCTTCAAAGGAATTATTCTGTACCACTACCTTGTCTATTATTTAGAGAGCACAGACACTGAACAAGATAATTCAGCAGTACTGTATCTGATTTACATATGGTTGTCTCCCTTTAATCTAAGGCTTTGAAAGCACTATCTATTTTCAATTTAACTTCAAAATTGTTGAATTTTATTTTGATTGCCTCATAATTGCTATGCATGTGCCTATTTAGAGCCTTTTGGGCTTCTACTCAAAGATGATCTGGGGGTTTGATGATAATTAATGAACCATGGGAACCAAGTGGTGCTGAACTCTTATATTCAAGACACATAACTCACCATGAAATTATGACACTTTAGGTTAGGCCGTTCTCTTGTTCTAAACATTTCTCAGGAAATTTCCTAATGGAAATCTTCTATGGAACCAAGAGACTAATTCACAACAGACAATCAAGCATAAATAAGCCAATCTTCCAAGTTGTTCCAGAATTTTACATTTCAAGTACATCTTTAATAATACATTAATTCCCAAACCTGCCACTAGACCCTCCATGTCAAAAAGTTACCTATGAACCACTTCCCCACAGATATATTTTTCAACAGAAATGTTTGTTTTAAAGTCATTTATATTAAGAAAAAACACATTTCTATATGGCAGATGGAAAGCTGAAATCATAATTTATAAAAATAAACTAGTAAATGAAATCAAGTTTAAAACCTAAGAATTTAAATATGCAACTATGGTGTAGAGTTTTCTGTTTCCAAAGTTTAGAAGACATTATTTTGATTTATTAAACCACTACTTACAAACTGAAATATCAATTTGCAAAAAGAAAAAATGAAAAATCACCAAAAAAAGGAGAAAAATATATGAAAAAATAGAAGTTGTTCTACACAGGAGAAAGCAAATAATTGCAAAAGCAGAGATAGATTGAGATGTGAGACAATTCTTACTGTAGAACTTTATTGAAGGGGAAAGATGAAAACAGTAGTACTCACCAGCTGGAAAGCTTAAATTGGGAAAATACTTTGAAATATGTGTTAACAGTATGTATATGGCCTAGATAATAATAATTAAGGCAATTGTCCAGGAATTACTGTTTACTTATTTACTTTCTTTAAGAATTAAAGACATAAAATTTTGTGTAGCATTGAAACTTGTGCCATGCACTGCCTTCTAAAATTATAATTGTAGCAAGACAGAGACTCTTATGTGAATCTGTTTTGTGAAATCAATATATGTGTGGCAAAGTATGCTTCAGACTGGACTGTACAGATTATTTGGGTCCACACATAAATGGAGGTTTGACTAAAGAACCTGAACACCTTTAGGGCTTAACAATAACCTCATCAATTTGTTTAATGTTAGCTAGATTTATTGGTAAAAATTGTAGTCACACCTCTGATGCAGACCCATAAATCCATTTATTAGCACTTCATTCTCAGGTGATTTAAACACTAAAGCAAAACTCAATGGGATGCAGGCGCACAAAATTTGAAAAAAAATTATTCTACAAGTCGATTTTGATAGCCAAATAAAAATTTAAAGGTGAATTAAGAAACACTAGTAAGATTTTGCAAATATTTAAGTGTTTATTATTAAACCCCTTGGAGTTTGGTTCTTTTAAAAGTTTCACTAGGTATCTATAAGCATGTGTAGGAGACCTGAATGCAGAGAATATTTCCCTGCCTGTTTTGAAGAATTCTACCCTCCTGGACAACACTGTATTTGGCCTTTATCCATAGAGAGAACTGCCAACTCTTTGGGAAGAGCTAGAATCTAATTCAGTGGGAACTAAATAATAGAGTATTATGTAAGGTTATCATAGGGTGAAAAATCTAAAGGTTTTGGGTTTATTAATGCAGTAAAGAGATAAAAAGCAAAAACTCCAAAATGGAGGATTGTTATTGTTTCTAGGCTTTCTTCTTCTTCTTCCAGGATGCCATATTTTGCAGTAGTAGGCTCCTAAAAATTATTGGATGAAAAATTCCGCAGTTCCTGTATACGTGACTAAAGCATTTGTCTAACATTGGTAGAAAAGTGAAAATATCTTTTGTTTTAAGCCTTAATTGGATGATTGACCTTCAAGAAGACCGTGTTATCTTGATAAGCAGACATTCCTGGACATTCTGCAGACATTCTCAGACACTCTCGGACATTTCTTCTGCACTTCTCTGGTGTATGCTATGTGACCTTGTTTCTCTGATAAGATGTAATAAACTATCTTGAAGCTGAGAGTGCTGAAAGTTTCTTTAAAATCGGTTCCCTGTTAGGGGGAAAAACCTAACTAAGAAGCACAGCTACACCAGGGAGGCAGGAATCCAACAGCATGTTTAAGTCCATAACTACACTTATTTTTCTCTCTCCCCCCTCTCTATTCAAAAATACAGGAAGGCCTGAAGTGATCTCCCACTTGGAATGATTCACCTCTGTATGTAATGATTGTTATTTCCTAATAAGCATTAATAAATCCCAAGAGGACTATTTGAAGGGCATGTAAAAATACTACTGAAAAGCAAAGATTTTCCTTTGGAAAGCCCAGACTGCACCAAACAGCAAATGTTTCAAGTTTCATTCCCAGCTCAGTATTTTAACTCCTGTTCTGTATAGTCAATGTCCTCACGGCACATCTTCTGGACTACAATTGTACATTTTTAAAATGCTGCNATTTTTAAAACTTTAAAAACACTTTTTGGTGTAGCCTCTTTCTTCTGTATAAAAGCAAGCCCCCTTATTTAACATAGGGAAAAAGCACAGTTCAGTTCTTTCAGTCACTGAATACTCCTCTTTTTGAACACATGCTCCCTTGTGTCACAGGCTGCATCATGAGCTCCCTTGTTAAAGTCCTGGCACTCTCTTATTCACCATAAACTATGGAAATGCCACTAACTGCTCCATTAGTTTCTGTTCTGTAAGTAAAATATCAATTCTCTGCACCTTCACGTGTTTCTGATGTGCATCAAAGTGGTGCTAGGAGCCTTAGCAAAGACATTGTTTGGTTTAGAAAAAAATTAAATGAGGCAAAGACATCATCTGGAGAGTCTGCTTTGACATTTTTAATTTTCTGTGAATTGGACGTATCTATTTGCATCATGAATACATCTAACTTTGAGCAATCACTAGCCAAACAGGGATATCCCTCCAGCAAAAGCAATTCCTTCCTGTTTGCCTAGATGCCGTAGCACAGTGCAGTGACATCTGAATGTCCCCACCACTGTTGTGGGCAACAGAGGCAAGAATTATGTTTTCCCTTTCCCCTTACAAAAAAAACCCAAACGTATATGCAGAAGAAAAGTTACTTCCACTGACAAATCAAAAAGAATAGTGAAACATATATTTGTTGGTTGATGGAAACCTAAAATTAAGGAAAAAACCATGAATGATTTCTTTCTTGAAAGCTGCAGAGCATACCTCCCACTAGCAGCTTTGGGAATCTTTCCTGTCCTATTCTAAAACTGGCAAAAAATGGATGTAAGTTTGCAACATAATTTTCTACACTGGAAGCTTCCTGATTGCAAATGTCTTCATACAGTAGTATCCAGTTCAAACCTGTTTGGCGTTTTCAGGTGAAAGCATAATCCAAAAGAACTGGCCACCAAAATAAACAGAGCAGAAAAGCAAAACGACTAATAGGTAAGGCATATGCATCTAGCAATTATTCCTGTTGTCCAAACCTCAAAGGCAATATGGGAATTTTTCCTAAAGAACAGTCCCTACCTGTATATGCAAATAGATCACCTGTGTGCCTTAACCAACAGCTGCAGGAATGTTTTTTTACTTGCACATACTGTTTTTAATCTACACAAGAGATAAATCTATAGGCAGCTCACAGCTCAAACAGGTGACTGTAACCAGACTGATCCTCCATGGCACTGAAGATCTACATACCATAATATAAACTTAAGCCTCTGTCACAGGATGCAAAACTTTCATGGTAGATACTGAAGGAAAAAGCGTTTTTTCCTGTACTTGCTACAGCTTTAAATCACTAATGAAAGGATACGAGGGAACAATCTTTCTATTGTATATCAAAAGATACTGTCTGCTCCTTGAAGTGTTTGGATATTAATAAATTCTGAAGTCATAGGTAACTAGACAAGCACTGTACAGAACTTCAGTCAGTGCCTTCTGACGTCAAGGACTTTCTTGATAGTGATAATTAGCTTTAAAATATTCCTCCGAGATCTTGAGATTCAACACTTAACTGTGATGGCTTCTGTACTGCACATGGCAGTTGTTCAGGGCAACTGGAAGTCTACTCCCTGAACAGCCACAACCTACTTTTTGTTTCAATTTGATCAACAGAGTGGTTGCCAGCAAAATCTAAGTTACGTATTAGCATAAATATATTGAGATCTGAAAGGGCTGCTATATACAGCACATGTAAATTATTTACATCTAGTCAACCCAAGTGACTGCAGACATTGTATGAAGCACAGCTGCTGCTGGTGCTAGAACCTTGAAGCTGTTTCTTAATATGAATATTCATCATTACACTCTTAGAAGACTGTAGGGGAAAACATAGTCAATAAAAGTATATTCTGTGTTTTGTAATCAGTAAACAATGCAAGCAAAATAGTATGTGGAGGATAAAGAGCAGCTGCTCTTTCCAAATGAATGCCTAATTGTGAAATATTTAGACCTCAGCACTATGATTTCCTTAACAATTCTTTTTCTTTTTAGGGTACATTGGACGTCCTTGTGCTTTATTTAGATTTTCTTTTTTTCTCCTCCACTCACATGTTACCACAGGGTCTAAAGTAAACAATCATGGGACAAGGGATTCAGATAATGTAACTCCACAATAATGACCTACATTTATACAAAGTTTTTTATCCCAGGGCATCCCTAGACACCATAGTTACAGCACATGTGGGAATTTCCCACTGATAAGCAAAATATACTTATGGCATAGGTAATCCATTTGCCACCGACACTTTGGATTGATGGAGAAATCCATAATGTATGCACTGCTGTTTGACTCCTGGCCCTCAGGCAAAAGAGTGGTTTGAGCATGGAGTGCAGCAAAGTGCACTTTGGAACCTCACCAATGAACTCTATCATATTATACAAGCTAACATTCTGGAACTTAGGGCTTGTAGTCAAGAATGTAAAGCATGCATGGAAACAAGATTTCCTTGCAGCACAGAGGCTGTTCAGTAATTGTGACTGCACAGGTGAATTCCTAAACCTGTGTGTAGTCCATGTGTAATCCAGAGTAACTCATCACAGGGATGCCAACCAGCAACAGATATTTGCTTTCATGGCAGCACCTAAAAAATCTCCTTTATAATGAAAACTCTCATTCTTAGAACTCACTATGCCTTTGAACATTCCAGTGTCAGTGTTCATAAATACAGTGACCACAGATCTAGCACTTTTTAATAGCTTCATTCTTGTTCATTTCATATTGTTTTTCAGAAAAAGATTTGGTCTGTTTAAATTATACTCTGTCCTGAGAAACAAATACACGCAGTTTTATCGTGCAACAATAAAAAAGATAAATTTTACTGTTCCCAATATCTTCTAAAGCCTCTACAGGGATAAAAAGGTGCTATTATTTCCAAAAAACACTTTTTATTTTCAGAAAATACATTGTAGTGTTTAAACAATTTTTTATAGATCTGAGAGAGTGCCCAAACATCCCAGCAACAAATTAGAAACATACTCTCTCAGCAAAAAAAAAAAAAAAAAATATTAGGATGCATATCTTCTTATCATTCCCCAAAAGAGAAATGTGCTTATAAAACTTCAGGTATTGCAGTGATAAGGAATTTTTATTTATTTGTAGAATGGAATGCGATTCCTTGACATTCTAAAATATGAAATTCAAAAAGTGTTATATGTATGGTGGAACTGCTGCATGAATCTTCCCAGCTGAAAAGGTAAAATCTGTACAGCAAGAAAATATCAATCCTCACCAGGAGAAAACAGAACTGAGGTGTTGAACTTCTGAAAGTCAGCTGATCTCAAAGCACTACCACCATTTTTTGTACTGAATTAGATCACCACCTTTTATTTATAAGGATTCAACAACTATTGTCACCAGAGACTACATTCTGAAAGACAAAGCTTTTGTATCATTAATATTACTGGGAGCTCCTCTGATAATGCAAATATCCAATAAATGGATATTTAACTGGGCATCAGTTAGCACCACTGATTCACCTCTTGCCATTTTGTTTTCCTAAATCCTATCCACATATAAAGGTCATGAAAAAAATCAGTATATTTAAAGCTGTGATTTCTCAGTACATGTTGACAACAAATTAATGTTCTATCAACTACTTTACTATACTTTACTTTCTACCCAAAGCATTTGCAAAGAAAAACAGGGGGACATAGATATAAAACAAGACTGAAAGGGGTGGGGCAGAAGCTACAAACAAGTCAACTAATTGTTCTTGACCACATTTTTGTTTTTCCTTTACTTACTAAACGCTTCAGGCAAGCTTCCCTACTGTCGGGATCCCAATACACTTCCCCATCCAATGGACATGTTGAGCTTGAGTTCGACATTCTGGATCTCCAAAAGTCAATCACACAACCCCACTGCCCTTCCCATCATGCTGGGAGTGACTTTTTGTTCTGGCATTACTCCTAATGCCCTAGACAATGAGTTTCTGCCCTGCACTAAGAATAAAGTCATGTTCCCAGCCATCCAAAACAACAAGTTCCAGGCACAGCAGGCTTTCCATGCTACCGAGGTACAGTGCCAGATGTTCTGATAGATATTTAATGACTATGACATTTCATTTTTATTTATTTAGTCATTGAAGAGAATTATTATTATTGTAGATAATTTTCAAATTATTAGAGCACGTCAAATGATGTTTTTCTTCGTTTTTTTGCTACTAAATGGTTGCTGCATAGAACATTTAATACAGCTTTACATCTGCTGTATCTCAAAATGCAAGCGAGGAATTAAAAATGAATAAATAATTGACAAGGAAATATACTGTAGCTCTCCTTTTTCTTTCCTTTATTTTAAAGAGAATAAATGCTGCAAGGCATAGGTATCATGAGGAAACAGCTGGATGAAAACCAGAAAGGCCACTCAGCCTGAATATTCTGTAATGAGTTTTAAAAAAGGCCTTTCACATTTTCTATTCTTACAGTTACTATGCCATTTGGGGGGTGAGGGGTGGGAATTAAAATATTTCAAACATGTTTTCCTGGGGGAATAAATTGAGAAAAGAAGAGATATTTCTTTATAATGTCAGTCTTTACACATGCAATCCCTATCCTTTTGTTTGTTTGTTTTAAACCCTGGTGATAATGGTTTTAGATTCAGTATTTACTTCAAGAGCTTAGAATGTTTGTATTTGGATAAGCAAAAATCATAGGTTTTTTTCTACCTTCAACCAAGTAAAGCCATAGCTATATTTGTTTCCTGAACCTTTCAAAAGAACATTAATGTACATCTATGCATAACAAATATTGTCAATTATAATGAAGGATAATCTATTGAATGATATGATTTTAACTGTTTTAATTCCCTTTACTAACATAAAGCAAATATTTAATTACAACAAGTGGCTAATCTTTTCACTCCATTTTGTCTTAAGCTGGTGTTCTTTGTTTTAGAATCTTCATTTTCTGAAAAATTGTTTTTAGTTACCTGTTCCTTATCAGCAACTATCCTTCTACTACCTGCTCCTATGCTTGCTGTTCTTTTTCTCTCCCTTTATTTTCACTTTGCCTGTCTCTGCTTTTCCTTCTCCACAGAAGCTTATTTTCTAATCTGTCCTATATAAACTTCCTCTGTGGAATTTACAAGCCCTCATTTTCAGACAGATGTTCTAAGCATATGCTGAGGTGCCTTATGATTCAGGGCATTACAGGTGTTACAGAATTAAAATTCTCTTAACACTTCTTTGGCATAGCTTATTATAGAGACAGAGAGGCTGAGAAATTCTGACCTCCAAAATATGAAGGATCTCTACAAAGGCAGAGCTGGCGTTTAACCAAGCCTTTGTTATTTTGCTTTCACAGTTTAAATAAATAATAAATACAGACAAGAAAAAAGCTTTCTGATACAACACAGCTAATGAGAGAATCTGGGTTAAAAGCATATGAAATGCAGAGTGAAAATGCACTTGAGTATGTCCAAGAAATCACTGGATCACAGAACTGTCAGGGTTGGAAGGGACCTCAGGAGATCACCCAGTTCAAGCCCGTGCCAAGGCAGGGTCACCTGGAGCAGGTGACACAGGAGCGTGTCCAGGTGGGGTTTGAATGTCACCGGGGAGGGAGACCCCACAACCTCCCCGGGCAGCTGTGCCAGTGCCCTGCCACCCTCATGTAGAGGTTTTAAAGGTTTAAAAACTTCTTGTGTCTTAGTTTATGGCCTTGTCCTGCCACTGGCCATGACTGAAAAGAGCCTGGCATCCTCCTTTGAGATATTTATATGCGTTAATGAAATCCCCTCTATCTTCTCTTCTCCAGACTAAACAGGACCAACTCCTGGGCTGCTGAGAACTAAATTTAAAAGAACCTTGACAAAAATAATTCAGCTTTAACTGCTTACAGCCCACTATGCAATGAAGTAAAAAA
>VZRO01004987.1:0-30003 GCA_013397915.1 Daphoenositta chrysoptera | reverse complement strand
AAAAAAAAAAAAAGAAATAAGACTTTAGGCTTGCTGGAGAGAAAAAAAAATATTTTTAACCTAAATAGAACCTCAAGTGCAACCAAAGTTGAATTTTAAAAAGAATAAGGTTTAGAAAAATATTTCAGAACAAAATGTACTTGTGACCCCATTTTTTAATTAAAAAATATATTTTTTAATATCCAATTACAGCTGCCAATTTATCAGAGTTATTCAAGATGCAAGTTGTTTCATTAAAATAATAAAGAAAGGAGGACAATGATGTAAGATTGTTTAAGATACAGGTTGGCTGACTCTCTCCCCAATTAATGAATGAATTAATTAAACTTGACAAAAACCAAAATGCACTAGACAGCTCATCCAAGAAGCAGTCCCAATTTGGCAGATGACTGTAACCCAAAGAGCACCTGAGGTTACCTGAAAACTAACTGGTCAAAAGAAAACATTTATGCCACTGGGGTTGGGACTTGCACATTTCTGCTTTGATTGCAGTCACAAACAAGCTCATTTGAGTGAGTTAAGCACAACTTCAAGGGGAAGAGTTAGGGAGCCAAAGTGCCTTGGAACAGAAACTCATCAAACCTGCAGTATCCATTATTTCTTCC
Source organism: Daphoenositta chrysoptera (assembly GCA_013397915.1). NCBI lineage: Eukaryota > Metazoa > Chordata > Aves > Passeriformes > Daphoenositta > Daphoenositta chrysoptera. Next base: position 29,398 of record VZRO01004987.1, on the reverse strand, counting down.
TCACCAGATTTTTCTCACACACAAATACAGTTACCATGGAAGATACTCACCACTGAATTATTGAGTTCTTGCTGCTAGATGTTGCACATCTAAGATGAGCATGTTTGTGCATCAGCTGTGGTCTGAGATCTAAATATTCTCCAAGTTTGCTGGCTCTGGGCTTGATGGTTTAGGTTAACTCTTTCTTTAAACTCCAGTTTGGAAAACAAAAGAATTTAGGTGCTAATTTCTCAGCCCAGTCAGCAGCTAATTAACAACCTGAATGGAAATGAAAAAACTGTCCAACACAGTGAAAGGAAATGCCTCAAGAGTTTCCAAATATAATCCTGTTTGCAGGTTTGTCTTGGTTTTTGGTATTGTTTTTCGATATTGTTTTTCCGTGGCAAAGTTGTTTCAGAACAAACTTCATTAATTTTGCACTGAGAAATACCTCACAGACATGTTTATCTTTAATTACTGTAATTTCTTGCTCAGACTGATGCTTTCTCTAAATAGCAAATTCTTACTTTGAGTGACAAGTGATTTTGAGTAATTTGAGTGTTTGCAATAGTCTTCTCACATTCCTTACACAGGTTTGTTTTCCCATTTGTCTTATCTTATACCTATCTATTAAAGACAACAGAAAGTAGATTAAGGATTTCAACTTTGACTTTTTTCATTTTCAGAAAAAATATTGCTTATGAATATTGCAGATCTTGGGAGTTACACTTCAGAACTTTACACAAATGCTTTTAAGAAAAACAGCACCACATCCTTCTGTGAGATTCCAGACTATTACATCCATGATAGCAAGGTAAGTAAATAACCTTCCTCCTAATCCTTGACAAATGTTACAAAAAACAGGTGTGCTCAGAGTTCAACAGTCAACTGGTGCACAACACTGACACTCTAATTAAGACAATTTCAATCAGAGTCAAAACGGCAGTATCATACAAAAACCAGCAGGTTGATGATAGGTATTGATGACAGGTATTGATGACAGGTATCATCTCACTGAGGAAATAGATGGCCATGGCGGTCAACAATATGTGATCCCCTGCTTTATGGGACAGGACACCCAGGAGGGGATGCTCCACAGGGGGCACCCAGCACAATCTTTCCTGATGGCCACTAGAGAATTTTCCTTTCTCTATCTGCCTGTTTTTCCCTAAGGCAAAATGGACATAGCTGTAGGTCATCAGCTACATGTCCCTGGAATAAAAAGAAGCTTTGTGCATGCCTGGCTGCTTCAGCTTTGTGTTCTCTGGTGTGTTATATCAGTCATTAAAATACCTTCTTTATTTAGTCTTCATCTGCTACTTAGGAGCCTTTGTCTGCTTCTTGTTTTCTGCTGAATGGTCTGAAAAAAAATACTTAGCACTAATTTGTACTAAGAGGTCACACTCAGGTGGGTAAATTCATATATCCTCTAGCTCCAAACCCAAGCAGAAATGGCACATGGCTGCAATGAAGTCAGAAGACACAGTAGCAACACGTGTTGCCCTAGTGCTATTAGACTGCACAAGAACAAACCACTTTATTTTAGTATTTGTATGATCAGAATGATGATATGACATGGAAGCAAGTTTATTGCTTTTTTTACAATTTGCTCTCTGGTGTCTTTTAAGACATGGAATTTGCCTCCTTTTTGTGACAATGGCCTTTTGGGGTGAGTGTCTTGGTTGATGTTTCCAATGAACCCCAGCAGGTCATCGTTGCAATGGGTTTTTTCCTTTTTCCCTTAGGTCACTCTCAAACTTATCATCTCCAACTTTAACATTTAGGCCCAAAAGATAATGGTAATAAAGACAACAGAGTGTGAGGGATTTGCTCAGCTGTTTGTCTCATTGTTCCTTTTTTAAACCAAGTGGAAGAAGGGAAAGATAAAAGGAAGAAAAATCAGTTATTTTTTCTCTCATGTGAATGCAGCCATGGGAAACTGTGCTCCACAGGTCATGAGACTTAAATTACAAAGGCTAAAGGCTGGTTTCAGTCACCTCACATCAGAGCACATGTCTGCACTTTTTAATTTATATTCTCCCCTCAGTTTACAGAAGGCTGCCTGAGATCAACAGCATCCTTTGATCTCCCTGAAAGTCACCTGTCCCTAGGTAGATACACCGTATATATTGAGTCATCTCTGTTTCTCTCCCAGCGTCCTGCTGTTTTAGTCTTTCAGTTGTTTCCAATCCATCTTTTAGAGATACACACAAACATGCTCTTCCTAGCCAGCTCAGCAAGATGTCCTACCTGGAAAGCACAGAATGTGTCTCTGGAATGGCTTTTTAACAAGTTTCACAGGGATGCAAAATTACCTAAAACAACGCTGTGGATGGTCAGGTGGAGCTGTCCACAACAGGCACCTGGAACTAACATGCAACTGCCTCAAGCTAGGGAAAGCAAATTTGAGAAGAAAGCATCTCCTGGAGAGCAATTACCCATGTGTGTTCCCACTGTGAGAGATTCACATTTGTGAAAAGCAAAATCTTGGCAAGCAACCCCTTGATGTGCAGAAATTTGCAAGTCATTTCAGTCTAAGCAATTTTCCCATCCTTACCAGAGAGCACTAAGGCTGCAATTGTACCTTGATAATCATAGCTACTGAATTCTAAGCAAAATGAAATTTCAGCACAGAGTCAACACTGCTAAATACTAAAATGCTTAAGAGAAATGACATTTAATTAAAATATCCAGAGCTTTTGTAGCCAATGAATCAAACTTTGTATACTAGAAACCTAAACCCAGGATTAATGGAAGTTTTAAACAGGTATTAAACAACTTGAAGGTCTGGCATTATTCTGAGAAGACTACAAAAGACAGCAGTGATCCTCCACCCATCCCCTCACCAAAATGTGAGATTAGAATAAGTGATACTACATATCCTTCTCTTTCATATCTCTCTTTAGATATTTCACTGCTTAAGAAACAAAAGCTTGCCCAGGAATAAATGTAAAAAGAGGGTTTAAATGTCAACATTTCCTAAAGGTAAGGTCAGTCATTCAGCACACTTCTAGCACTTAACAGAAACATCCGGTCTTGCAAACTATGAAAGGTGAATGAGTTGGATCATGGGTTTATCCCAGCATGGTAAAACCTCTGATCTAATCGTGACACTAAGATGAAAATGAGAAAAAACCTAACAGAGCAGAATAACATAAAATAGAGCATGTTTTGAGAGAATCTGAAATGGTTTAGTGAGCTGGGAGAATTGCTTATTTATTAGGTAAACTTTCCTGGCCTCAGACAGCACACATTACTCTGAGCCTCTTTCTAGGATTTAGAAACTAGTAGGGAGAGAGCAGGGTATCAGTTACACAAACTGGTATTTTCATTGCACATGATAGCACACCTTCTTGCAGTCTCAAACACCAGACCAAATCCTAGACACCAATATGAATTTGAACAATCCTGTCACCTGAAAATTCTGTCTGTCTGAACAAACTGCTGCATGTGACTGATATAAACTCATCCCTGCACTTGCACAGCTGACTGAGGTGGGAATTTACCTATTTTCAAACTAGTCCTAAAATATCAATAGAAAGCGCAACTCTCTTGGGTTGTTCTCTTTCTCCAGAATGGCAATTAGAGAATTTTGGATTAATTTTGTAGTATTAAGCTTGTCAGATGAGCAACACCACCACAGATTTCAAGTACGAAGTACTCCAATGGAATGGAAACTGCTTACTCAAAATCTGAATGGAGCTGCAGCTTTTTGCGTGAGATGATAAGGTTCCATAGACTTCTATAGGTCTCCAAAAGGGGGAAAAAATTAGGTTACCACAGTTAAATAATTCTTTTTTCGTCTTAGATTTCTGGGGTCTTGAAACCTTTTATAAGAAATGCTTCTCCCACCCACTCTCTATTTCTAATGGTTTTCCCACAAAGTCCTACCTACTGTCTCCTATTTTTTTCTTTCTTATAATTTAACTGTTTTCCAAATTTTTAGTCAACAGTAATATTATGAAAGATAAGCAAATAATGATCAATTTTTAAAAGATTACAGGGCTTAAGCCTTAGAGACAGGACACAAACGCATGCAGTATGTAATTTTACCTGTGAGACACCCATTTTCCATCATTAAACTACACTATATAAAAGGAAAAAGTACACTGTAAGCACAGTTATTTCATCAAACAAAATGCCCAAGGATTTTTAAGGTGCAAAAAAAAAAATTAAAAAAAAATTGCAAAACCATATGCCATAAGGCTCTAACCATGCTGGAAAAATAAAACCAAAGTCTTGTAGAATATTGTTTTAGTTAAGGAGTGGTAGTTGTAGGATGTCTGAATGCATACAGACACCAGCTTCCTAATGATTAGCACAGTTTCATTGACAGGCTCGGCTGCAGAATCACAAAGCAAACATAAATTGCAGCAAATTAGCAGAAGATTTTTTTCTTTCAAGAAAAAGGTTTAATGGGTGTTTTGCCTGAGGAGCTGATTTCAATGGCTTCTCAGCAGACGAGGCCATGCTGCCAGGAACCACAGGAGCGTACAGTAAATTTAATAATGGCCCTATGCCACAGCATGGTTTATACAGCTACACAGCAGATTCCCAGTCAGGCACAGGCTCTGCACTCTCAGCACAGGAAACCGAGCATTTCAGAGCCATGAAGGCCTGGGTCTCGTTAAGCAGAGCTAGAACTTGTGTCTGTCTACAAAGATAACTGTCTCTAAAAAATCCACCTTGCTTCCAATGAATTTAACACAGCTTTATCAATAAATTCCATCACAGCAGAATTTAGCCCATAAACAAAGTTACTGAAAGATGCCAAAAGGAAAAGGAGATTTGGAAATATTTGAGAAAAGATAAAAATGAAGAAAATGTAATATCAGGAGGACTTTTTACTACATCTGATTGATCACCAAATTCATCTCTCCCACTTTAAACTTGCAAAATGAAACATCAAGTTCACGTTGCAAATATGTGAATCAAAAAAAAAAAAAAAAAGCCATGCCAGGAATATTGATATCAGAGCATGCCACTTGAGTTGGCAATAATTGGCAATAATTGCCAGTCTCTGTTCTGGAACATTTTAATTTACTCATGGCAAACTGACATTCAGACAGGTATAAAAAATTATTTCCTACTTTTAAAATCACCAAAGAAATTGCTTTCAGTCTGATCTTTACAATTGACTAACCCCAGCATAAACCCAGGGCAAATATCAGCACTGAAAGGAAAGAGTTTTCACAGGTGATGCTTAATCATGATAGCCATAACATCATTGCTTGCTTATTTTGCTGTCTGTAGAATTGATACATATGTTCTCATGAATAAATTCATTGATCTCTCTCTCAAACATTAATATGAACAGGCATCATGCTACAGAAACATATCCATTTGGGATGGTCTAAAGCCTTCTGGAAAAAAGTGCACATAAAAATAGACATTGAAGATGAATAAGTATTTTGTTATTATCACCATTTTCAAGTGTCTCCATCGTTGATGAACTCAGACCCCAAACATCATTATATACTTGATGCTTTTCTCAAAGAGGTATGAATTATTGCTGCTAGTTTGGAGCAGACAAAATTGTTCATTGTCATGTAATGCTGACATATCCTCTACATGTCTGACACATTTTCCTTGAAAAGTTACACTCTTCAATCTGCTGGATAGCAGAAATCATTTTCTGTATACAACACCACAACAGATCAGATGAACAGTTTATTTATTTGTGTCCCACTCAGATCCAACAGGAACGAGTCCCAAACTCACTCTTCCCATGCAGGCAGAAGAGCCATTGTGGGTGGTGAGCAGGAGTGTGCCTGTGAATCCCAGTGATGACCCAGGTCAATAAAGTCAGAGCCAGAAGAAAACTTTAAATCTCGTTTTTGAGTCCACACTGTCCTCAAATTGTTTTGCTGTCCTGGAGGCCGGGGGGACATTTTCTGTTCTGACAGTGCTATTGCATTCTATCTTCTTAAGGTAATTACTCTGGCTTTCTTGAGATATAGTGGATTTTGACTTAAGGCCTTTTTATGCCACTCTGAGAGGAAAAAATAATAAAGGTTTTAAAGTGCTTGAAAACAGCCTCAAGTCCAGTCATAAATAACTACAGAATTACATCCTAAATGTTTACTAAGCTGAGGGAAGAGATAAATCACATTATATCTAAATGGAATAAATATACTAATAAATAGAAGGTTTGGAGCACAGATGGCAGTAGAAATAAATATCACTGCAAATCTTTTCTTTTTAAAAGCTGATTTAAAGTGAACATAAATGATGACACAATCATATTTTAAGGACAAGTGTAGGTTAAATAATTTACATAAATAGCTAAGCCTTGGCAAAGAAAAAAAAAAAAGAAAAAGAGGCAGAATGGACAGGACCATTTATTCTTCATGATCATTAGACATTTTTGTTGCTCTCTATGGCAGAGTGGTATATGAAGCCTAATTATTTTATGTTACTTTCTTCAAAAGTTAACACATATATGTATAAAACTTAAAGAATTGTATTACTACAGGGAGATTTACATAGGATTTTTTTTTACTAAAAGCACAGGCAATATGCAGTGACTTTTGCAACCACACTGGAGTGGATTACCATGGCTCTCACACAACCGAGACACAATTATGGGATCGCTGCCACCTGCCAGCTTGAGGAACAAATCCACATGCTCCCACGGAATGACAAAGAACGTTAAGATTAAAAAGCAAATGAAGGTTAAATCTGCAGGGACCTCTGGGCTGTGTGTTACTCCTTTTGTCAATTTTACTTGCCCACAAAGATGAAGTATTTTCCCAGTCAAACAAGTCCATCTAATGAAATGCCTAAATTTTCACACAAGTGGACATATGCAATGTGCAACTCGTATTAAACCTCACCTTTAGATTTACAGCTTTTTCATCTTGAAGCAGGAAAAAGAAAATAGACAAATTGTTCACACTGTCAAAAACCCCAGAAACTCAGCTAAGAATTTCACATTAAGAGACATCTTAATGTGAAAAGAGGGTTACTGGTGTATATATCTATCTGAGAAAAAAAATTCCAAAATGCTGTTATTGGTCCATGATTAAATTCTCCCCCTCCCTTTTTATGAAAAAAANAAAAAAAAAAAAAAAAAAAAAAAAAGGCGCTATTATATTCTAATAGAGTTATGAAAAAAAGATTTATTCAGAATCACTTAACAGTGATATGAAGGAATAATTTTAATTATCTCTAAGAGTATATTAATCTAGAAGTTTTTGTCTTCATGTGAGACCACTTTTATAATTCCATACGGGTTCACATTTTTACTTGCATAAACTTACATATTAGATTTAATTTCCGAATACTCACGACAGAATAGTATTTGCCAGTGTATAGGTGTTTCTTAATAGTCCATATTTCAGTTTAAATAAACCTAAACATGAACAAGGGCTTGTGTACAGATATCCTATGGAGTTTCTTCTCCACACATTCTATTATTCTTAAAAATTGGAAGGCTTTATGCCCTTAATACTAAAGACCACTTAGAACTTTGCTTCAAACTACTCAGTATTGCCCAGAATTTATCACCTAAGCCTGTACAACTACTAACACCTATAAACAAGGCTATGTTTCCCTAGACTCCCACATGCTTACTCCTTCTTGCTTAAGCTTTCCAGTTTTCAAAGCTATTTCACACATAACTCCACCAATATTTACACATCAATAACTTAGCATGGCACAAACTGAGCAATATTAACCTCCGTTCCCAACATCCCCTCCCCATACTAATTACTTTGGACTTATCAAGCTGAAGATACAGCTTCCCAAGATCTTGGCTTAGGATGCAGAGCTGGCCAAAAAAGTTTATAAGTCTGAAATTTGCTCTGAACTGGTCCCCTGTACAGCCACCACAGTTGTGCTGGTGATGCTGAGTTACATGACGTGACTTATAGATATCTTTGCCATCCCACTTCCATCAACAACCCCATTTTGGAAGGTACATGGGACCAACAGTTTATAGAAACTGAAAAATAAAAAGAACAGAATTCCTACTCTTAGAGAGCTTCTATGTAGGGTTACATTACAAGGGTGTTAGGGGAATTTAATGTTTCTACTTCAGATGATGTTCCTGCCCTAATGTAAAGACCCTTCTGTTTTGACTTTCAAAACTGACATTTTCCAAAGCACCTAAATTCAACAATATTTTTTACAACACAACCTTAATCCTCACTTAATTATTCCTAGAAAACTGGGCTGAGAAACAAGTTGAAGCAATTCTTGAGACAACTTATTTGTCTTCTGATCAACTAGTTCAAAAAAAAATTACACAGTGCAGAAATACACAAATTAAAAGAAATATCTTTTCTACATATCTGAAACTACAATACACTGCATTGCTGTTATAGGTTTATGAATCAGTTTTTTTCTGTTTTCTAGCGTACAGTATCATACACAGGAAAAGGTTAATCTTCAGAGAAAATATCATCTCTTGGCCCTGTGCATTTGTTGGAGTCACACAAGCTTTCTTTGAAGTTGCCTGTCATCCCAGCAAAGCTGCTTTAAGTAGTTCAAATCAAATATCACCAGTATTACACATTGGTAGCAAGTAGAGGCAAGAAAGAGAAAAGCTTTGGGGTAGAATTTTAGGGGGAAATAGGATTACGTTTGCTCTGTAACACGGCCCCCAAATTATGATTTTAAAAACTGTTCAGGCCTCAGTTGTACAGAAATTTCATCTATTCAATTCTGAAAGTATCTGAACTTGATCTGACATGCCATTATTGGTCCAGCAAATTTGGAAACATTTTTCATTTATTTCTGGTAGTGCTTTCAATTACAGAGATACTATCATTTTGAATATTTCCTACTATGAAGACTTCCCCCAGGGTTTACAAAAGGAAACCTATTAAAATGTGTCCCCATCCTTTTAGCAGGGAAAAAAGACAAGACTGAATAAAACAGGAAAGATTAGAGCTCAGCACTAAAGTAAAGCTTGGCCGAGGAGCCACATTTGCTACTGGATCAGAGGAAAATTCATTACCACAGTCAAACTAAGGCCAAGCTAACACACTTTGGTGATCCAGAAGGTGGGACAAAGAGGCAAAAAGAAAAGGAGAGTAGAAAGAATTTCAAGTAATTTAAAAATTTCTGGGTTTAGTTTCAAGAACTGGGTTTAATACTTGAAGGAGAGGGAAAATGCCATGACCCCCAACATGACTTTGGATTTCAACATATTACAATTAAGTTATTCAACTAGTGCTTTGAGACTCAAATTGTAACTGAATTTCAGTTTTCTGGTAGAAAGCATCTGTCCTGTCTAAATATCAGACCATTGACCTGATTAGAAGTTTTCTTAAGATTCACACTCTTTAAAAGGGAAAGAATTTTAAAACATCAAAACATACTGTAGTGAGAACTCCCTTATATGGTAAAGCAGACTCCAAGTTTGAGATGATTTGCAAATGGTATCTGTAAATATTAATGCACTTTGACATTGAATATTGCATATCATACATTTTAAGTGTTTTTTAGTGTTTACAGTGAAATTATGTGCTTTTGAATAGGTCTGTTTTCAACTCAAAGTGTGGCTTCGTTAAGGAGAGTGGTAACATAAAGCTTAGCAGCGTGATCATTCCTTGAGAATTAACACAAAATTGACATGCATCCTTAATACAGCCTTTTAATTGGGTTTGTGGGGAGCATACAGGTTCATGAGCTTTAGCTGTTCTTCACCCTCTTTTCTACAGTTCCAGCTTTCTAGTACCCAGCCTGGGTGTTGACTGCTTTTAATATAGAGTGGTTTTCCCCAGGCTGGGACTTCATTTTGCAGTTGCCTTCATTAAGTAACCAGACACTAAAGTCTTGTAAGACTCCTTCAGTCCTAGGAGCATTGCTTCCATGAGGATTTTTTTTCATATGGTTATTATTGACTCTGATACTTTCTTTCATAATATCTTAGAATACCTAATCAGAAAATGGCTATGAAGAATTCCAAACACAACATCAGTACACAAGATTCATAAGCCTCAGTTAGAATGAACTATTGAAGGATCTTAAGCATCGAAAGTGACATTGAGAGAATAAGCACCCTTACAGATATATGTGCTAAGAAAAATATGGGTGTTTCATTTAGATTAACTGCTGGGCAAGTGGAGTGGCAGGCCCAAAGTGACCAAAACAGGTGCAATGTCCATTCTGCAGCACGAGAACAAATGAAAGCTGCAGAAATGTCTGTATAATGTATCTTTCTCTATGCCTTTAATTTGGACTTTGAAACACCTCGATTTACCTATATCAGATTCAGGGCATTTTCTTTATTCTGCTTTTAACAGAAAGTTTTTCTTTGCCTTAATCTTCTTCAGGATCTGGCAAAAATGAACACAAAGAAGATCATGTCAAGAGACCGACAAAATCTCGTTTCGCAGTGAGCACAGGAATGCTTCATATGTGTGCAGTTACTTTGAATCTAACCCACCTATGCAGCTGTCAAGCCAGAGCACATGCTGAGGAAGAACAGGTTGCCTTAGCAACCCCAGTCCTGTTGTAGAGACTTCAGAAAAACCGAGTAATTTTATCTTTCTGAAGCACCATTGTGCCATTGTGCTTAAATACCTCACACATAAAATAGACATACATTACCAAACTCTCCATACACACTCTCAGTTATTTTCATGCTATGGGTTATAGAAGACACTGCTTGGGAAAGATTTTCTTCTTATTTCTTACCATTTGTGACCCTTGCAGTTGTCATCTAATAAAAAAAGGTAGTACTTATTGCCTTTTTGGGGGGTTTGTTGGAGATGAATGACTGACACCATTACAGAGTTAAAACTTCTCTTCCAGCTGTGCAGTGTATAATGATTAATATAGCTCAGAAAACGACCAGCTACCTAAAATTGATTTTGATATATGATATTGTTAGGATGTTCAGAGAAATCTGTGAGAAGGAATAATGACTGCACTTGGCCACTATGCTTATTATTGTGAATAGCATTTGGCTACACAAATTTCAGGTCTGAACTGTACATAATATGCCATTAAATTGTAATAATTGAAAGTTCTAGAGAAAGGAATCTAATGATACCCAACAGAACAATTTTAGTTCCATGAGAATATATTTAATTAACCCTTAATCATTTTCACATTTATGACACTGGAAACACTTCTAGGATTTGATTTACAAAATTATTATGCCATTAATAAGAGAAAGATATTATTGACATACCAAAATCCAATCTAATTACTCCCTTGATTCCTCCAGAGGCAGAGAGAAGCTTGCAATTTTCTGACACTATGTTCCATTTTTAATATTGTGAAATAAAAAAAACCATCTCTGACTAGGCCAGAAATGTTTCATAATTGCTTCTGTCTGAGCTACAAGCACAACTATACCAATGTATTTTGGCTCCCTTGAAAGGTTTTTTTTGGCTTTTTCTGTATCAAGTATCCCACTTAATACTTTACTCTTTCCTAGAAATATTCTTGCATGAAAGTGCTTCTACAGTAACTGCCAAATAACTTGCTATTATTTTCATTTTTTAAAGGTAATATTTGCAATGTATTTAAGAAAATGGAAATTCCTGAAATATTTTAGGAATGCATCTAACTGACCACTCCAGAATTTGTATGTAAACAAGAAAAAAATTCTTAAACTTATTTTCAAACTGTCAAGAAAACCATGCCTGTTCACTTACATAATTAATAGACTAATATATCTTAGCAAAAAGCTAAAATTTACATGTTTCCAAATTTACATGCTGCAAAATCCACATAAAAGAGAGGAGAAAAAAGCCTAACATAGTTGGGACAATAAAAGCTTGAAAAAAATGTTGTTATCTCCGCATAAAGCTCCATAGTTCTTCCTGAAGCACCAAGTGCTGCCATATAACATCACAGGGGCCTGACAGTTCAAGGTGAAGTCTGTCCTCATTAGGTTTCCAACAAAAACAACAAGAAAATAGGTAATCTTGGTTGACAGCCACAGGCAACACTTCCCTTGCTCTTTTTACAGCTTTTCTAATTTTCCTAAACACCTCAACTTCTCTGCATTTTAAAGATGTGTGTAAAGTCCTACTTCATTTGAATTTTATACAAATTAGGCCACTGATATTTGTCATCAGAAATTCCAGATATTCGTGTAGAGAGAGATGAGAAAAGATAAGATGAACAAATTGAGATTTCTTCAATTAGTTCATTCCACCATCTTGCCCTGCATTGTAATTTTGTGCACAGCTATTTTTATTTCTCATGTGTAAAGTGAGTCTCAGTGGCAAAATAATCATATGAAGTATTTAGACTGGTATGTTGTCAGGGACAAATCTTTTTCATTCTCAGCTACTGGAGATGAAAATCAAATGTGTTTTAAAGTACACTTGAGGAATTTCCTATCCCTTTTCTTAATAGCAGGTTACATGTTTATTGGTAGCTAGCAGCTACAAAGTCTTAGCCAGTAATATTATTTTGTAAAGTACTACTGAGAACGGATATTATGGTTAGTGCAGCTTTTGGCCAGTGGATTAATTTAGCTTCTATATTTTGTATATCCTCCTCACAAAAGTAGCATTAAGACTGATTTTACATTCTAGGTGTCAAAAGATGCACTATTCATAAAAGTTAATTAATAAATGTGAAGGAAATATATGCAGCAAAATGATTTAAATCCATCCTTTGTGTAATAGTGAAATTAGAGTATCACCCTTGTTTGCAATCCAGGAGAAGGAAGACATTGTGAGAGAATGACTACCAAATTCTCAACACCATAAAAAAGTTCAGAAAACTGTAAGAATTCAGTGGCAAATACAAGAGAAAATAATAAATACTCCTATTTTTTATACACCATAAATATAGTGTGTGATTTTTTTTCAAATGTATATGTACACATGCAAAACATGAAACACTGCAAGCCTCAGGATATCCATATGTACACTTGTGTGCAATATTGAATTGCCTGCCTTGCATCTGGGCTATTACACACACATTAATTATGTGTTCCCAAAGCATAAGACTCTTGTCTCATTCAGTGTGAGAATGTGCCTCTTTTGATCCTAGTTCTGCAGGGAAGGTGGCTGGTATTTATAAAACCACTCATTTAATGCTGAATGCTGACCCAATATTTAGAAGTTTTGTTGTTCAAATTGTACCTCAGTATTACTTAATACACTCTCCAAACACTACAGAGAAGAGAGAATTTGGTTCCTTCTGAAATTTTTATCATGTAAACGCTCTATTATCCAAATCTCTCATGAACTTTCACTAATGTATTTTTAAGGTGTCTTGTTTCTAATACCCTCAGCAACAGTCAGAAATATCCACTGTTCCATGCGTTCAATATGAAATAATTAGGATTTTTTTTTTTTTTTTCTGGAAAGATATATGTTTCAGCCCCCATTGCAGAAAGGGGATTACAAAAGCCAAGACCCACTTGGAATTTAATCTGGCAACGACAGATAAAGTCTGAGCTGAAAGGTATATCTGTAATACAAACAAATATCAAAAAAATCAAACATTTTTAATGTAAAGCCATGTTTGTAATACTGACACAGTTCTCCATTTAAATTAGGACTTTTGATTTTCCTTGATAAAAAGTAAAAAATAAAATAGAAAAACCTTTTAAAAAGTGTTTTATACTCACAGTGTTTGAGAATGTTGAAATCCTAGCCAGGAAAGACTGCATGGTGAAGCACTAACCCTTCAGAACTGGATTTTAGTGGAAATGTTGACATAGTGTCAGTTACACCACTGCGAGTACAACGCCAATACATTATTCCTTTATGGTAACAGACAGTGTTGAAGCTGCCCTGTAATTTGGCACAGAACATTTCTATACTAATGCAATGTGACAATGTTATTATATCTGCTATTTTCCATGCCATAATAGCAGTATTTGTTTCCACAAACATGCCATTACATCCACTAATACGGTTCTACTTAAAGACTGCCCGAGTAAAAACCGATGCAAACCTATAGAAAGCAGATAATCTCTTATAGATTTGTTTTGCTGTGCCAGAGTCATTTACAACCCTATCCTTATTTAAAAAAAAAAAATATTAATTCCCTGGGAGAATAGCTTTCACGACATAACCTGCTGTTGGATATGGTTACTATGTTCATGATGTATTTTCTCAGAGGAGATGCAACCATTTGTAAGAACTGCCATTAACTGTCCTGTTAGTACAGTGTCTTGATGATACCATTTGTAGGAACAACCACTACTGGTCTGCTTTACACTAATCAGTGCAACACTTCTGTCTATCACATCTAAAGAGCACTGGTGCCCCGAATCTCTAAGTGTCTTTTCACATCAAAATAAAAAAAAATGAAAAACCAGATAGTATCTTGGGGTCAAAACTTCTCCTGCCTTGTTTATCTTCCAGCAGACAGGACACTGCAGCACACTGAAAGTTCCCACCTCTGCCACCATGGGGGCTTAGGGTCTGCAGGCACTTCATGCTCACTGGAGGGGACTACTGAGATTTGCAACCAAGAAAAAGTTGTGTGATGGGTGTTTCTGACTACAACTGTAAAACTATAGCCTTACTCTTAGTTGGCCCAGGTCTATTTCCATAGGAGTGAATTCCCTAAATTTCTTCTTCTTCCCTAGCAGACATACAGAGAACACTCTTGGACTAGGAAAGACAACAATCTGCCTCACATGGTGATTATTTTGAGAGAACTTTAAAAAAAAATCTTCATTTTCCTTTCCACCTCCAACAATACACTGAACGGCACAGAAGTAATAATTTACTGTTATCACAAAAATTAAAGAAACATCTTGCATAGTGCATTAGTGCAATGCATTATAACAATTTTCAAGAAACTATTTCTTTCATTTTTTTCCTCCACACTTTCTCTTTTGGAAATTTAAGGCAAGAATGATACACGTGAAACATTTGCATTGTAAAGCCAGGGAACGATGCATGTCAGATCTTTGTGCTCTGGGGTTACTATGGGAAATTCACTGAAAGTATTAGCTCAAATGCAGCAAGGTAATTTGTGCACATTTATGCAAATTGCAGATGATATGAAGCTGGGAGGAGTGGTTGATCGACCAGATGCATGTGCTGCCGTTCAGAGGGATGCTGACAAGCTGGAGAAGAGGACTGACAAGAACCTCCTAAAAAAATGCCAAATCCTGCACTTGGGCAGGAATAAACCCTCACATCAGGACGAGCTGGGGCCTGACCAGCTGGAAAGCAGCTTGGCAGAGAGGGATCTGGGCATCCTGATAGTCAACAAGTTGCACATGGGTCAGCAATGTGCTCTTGTGGCAAAAAAAGACCAACACCAGTTGTTGGTGGTAAAATGTTGCAGAAAGTTGAGAGATGTGATCCTTCCACTCTACTCAGTGCTGCTGAGATGCACCTGGAGCACTGTCCCCTAGTGTTGGGCTCCCCAGTGCAAGAACAACATAAGAGCACAGGAATAAGCCCAGCAAAGGGCCACAAAGGCCATCAAGAGCTCTCTCCTATGAAGACAGGCTGAGGGAGCAAGGATTGTTCAGCCAGGAGAAGAGAAGGCTCAGTAGGGATCCATCAATGGTTTAAAATACCTGATATATGTGAGGTAAAGAAGACAGATTTTTCTTAGTGGTGCCCAGTGACAGAACAAGAGGCAATAGGTACAAACTTAAATATATGAAATATCACTTAAACTTTAGGAAAATATTTGTACTGTGAGGGTGAATGAGCACTGTCACAGGTTGTCCAGATTGGTTATGGAGCCTTTGTCTTTGGAGAGGATGACCCAGACAACTAACTGTTTTCTGACTCTGCTCTGAACAGAGGGGTTGGACAGGTCCCCTCTCACCCTGGCACCTTTATCACTGAAATTTCTGCTCAGATATATCCCCTAAGAACTCGTGGAACAAAACAGAGGCAAGGCATGATGGGTTAAATCCTGGTTGAGGGTGAAACACCCACGCAGGTTAACACCCACTCTGTTTTCTCTGACTATTCCCTCTGCTATTTCTCACTTGTTTTGTTCCCTCCTCCTTCATCTGTCCAGCATTTTGGCCAGACTGGCACACTTTATAACTGTGATTTCATAGAGAAACCACCAGCTTGGCTGAGGTACTAAGTACTTCTAACTGTTCCTCTTACTACCACCGACATTTAAATTTTTAAATGGTCAGTTTTTGGGGTTTGAGACTAAAAAATCTCTGTCTATGAGATTTTGCCATCTTGAGTATTCCATTTGACATAAACCATTATATTCACATGTAAAGTAAGCCACGGGCCTGACTGAGCAGCAATACTGGGTTAAATTTGAGCTTCTGTCAACCAGCGCTGCTCCACGCACAATCTGCAATGGAAACATGCTCAGGAACGTGCCTACATCCTTCCTGAAGGGAATGCATTTTCCACAACAAGCGGGTGCTGTTGCAGACCTGTTGCTCAGATAATCTTTCTTCACATGAAGGGAATTTGTCTTATTTCAGTGCTGTGAAGTTTAGTCTGTTGTGTGCAGCCTGTGCCACTTTTCAAAAGCTGTAGTAACATTTCATCATTTCTCTTCCCATTATGCTCTTCCCAAACCCAGCAGAGAGCAGGCTTGGAGCATGCAGATGACATTGACAACATCATTTTTCTTCCTTTCCGGCATATTTACCATTATGAAAATTCTATCTTGTTAGATGTCCTTTGCAGATTTTTTGGTATCTGAGCTAATCTAAGGAGCCAAGATAAAGTAGAGACCAAATGTATTATATTTACTAGACTCTGCATTCTATTACAAAACATCCATATCAAAGATAAATTTATATTTCATGCTTGTGATAAAAAAATATTGTAGAAAAGATTTTTCTGGGAATAAAGTATTTTTATCAGCCTTCTACTAAAAGGATTCCTTTGCCATCATCAGAAATAGTATATTGTGCAATATCTCAATTGTGTGCAATGTAGTCCATGACGTTACTATATAAATGAGCATTCACAGACTGGTAAATATCTTTCTTAAGTAAGCTCATCAATTTGACAAATTTATGCATTAGCTGTCACTTGAAGAAATAACTCATAGAATATTCCAGGTCCACAAAACGTTTACTACTAAAACAGGTTTTTTTTACTACTAAAACAGTTACAAACAGAGTTTTTCTTTTGTTAGATATTGTATCTGTAACTTCCTATTCATAGGTTTTAGTTACTTTTGAAACAACTAAGAAGATAACAAAACAGAAATAACAAAAGAAAGGAAAACAGAAACATTTTTCTCTTGCAGCAGGTGGGGGATGAAATTTTTAAAAATGTATGTTTAGCAATATGACTAATCACGTAAATTGCTGGCAAGTGTAAACTCATATACATAAAGTAAACCCAAATCTTTGCTCAAATCATTGAAAGTTTTACGGTACCACATTTCATTTCTACCAAGAAAGCAACTGCAGAGAAGCAGAATGAATTTGTCCATCCATAGTTTTCAAATGGTGGAACTTCCACGGGAATAAATTATGAGCTTTTACATACAGTTAATTTCCTAACCTTGTGATAAATACCATTTGAGCCAAAAGCTTTTCAGATTATAAATATTCTGCTGTTTTGGGGTTTGTCCAAGATGGCACACCTTGCTGTAGAGTGAAGAACCAGAACAAGACAGAAAAATCCAAAATACTTGACTAGGCAGTTATAGAACACTTTCTATCATCAGTCATTCTTTCAGATAAATGCATACAAATAGAAATAAAAATGCTTAACCTTAAGGAAGTTACATCTTCATATGGGTATAAAAAATGTACAAAATTTGGATATTACAAATGGGATGAATTAAAACCAAAACTCAGTAACTCACTTTTATGTTTTACTGTGGAACCTTATGGCTCTTCTATTATTATTCCACCATCACTTCTGCATAATTCTCTTTAGATCAATAAGGTTAGATTGGAATAAAACTACATTATGAAGCTGGTGAATCAGGACCCTTATTTTTGACACATTTAAGCTTTTCCTGAAAGACCAGATGGTTGCTGTGTGCTGTTCGGATGAAATCTAAAAGAACTAAAATACTCAGCATGCTTTTATTATTGGCATGTTTAGTGTGTCACCTAAAGAAATCCACAAAGGGAGATAATAAGCCTTCTCAACTGTTTCATGGTAATTATAGCCCTTGTGATAGTGCTACATTAAGATAACAAAATTTAAAATGTGTTTTCAATCAGGACAAAAAAAAATCCATTTGTAATATTTATGTAGGAAAAGGACTACATCAAGCAGGTAACCACCAGTGTATTAGACTTGGAATCAAGTGTAACAAAACCAAGTTCTGCTTATGTTTGATACTGCATGTTGTCCAAAATTTATAAAGTATATTCTTAGTTCTTACCACAAGCCTTACAAATTTTCACAGCGTTTACCAGTCCAGTTAAATATCTAATATTAAAACAACATAAAGCTTTGGGCACTTGCTTCAAATATTACCTTGAAGGTTTCAGGTGTTCAGAGGGACATTTTTTCATGTACTTACGGTCATTGCATAATGGTCCGCTAAAGGAGGTCATGCTACAGTCACAGCTGAATCCATCCCACTGCTGTAAGCACACGCCCTGGTTTGCACAGGAATCCTCTTGGCACGTTGTGCTGGGGCCTAATGACAACACACAAAAAAGGACTTGCACTTCGTCTTCCAAAGAAAGGTACTTCTCAGTGGGTCACATCGAGTAGTTGCCAACATCTCAAATTAAATGAGCAAAAAGTAACCAAGTCAAACACACATAAACTTGCTGGTTTTGGAAGCAGCATGTAACATTAAAAGGGAGGGGTTTTGCTTTAGTTGTAAGATTGCTATGTCAAACACATAAGAATGCACAAAATGGAAGCAGAATTCTTCCAGGTACAGTGGGAATGTTAACTTTGTTGTCAGTTATTTGTTAATCTCGTGTCAGACCATTAACTGGCTAAACGTTGTCTAAAAACTTCATTATTTCTTCCTGTAAATACATTTCAAACAGCAAAGCCGGATGCCACAGTAATCAAAACTCTGGGATATGAAAGACTGGATAAATAAAATATAAAAATGAAACAAGTTTTAAGAAATAATAAAATGAAGCTACGCTATTACAATTATTTTAATCCCACAAATTATTTTAAATGATTTAGGTCTGAAATTCAGGGCAGTTTGGGATTCTTTGGCAGGAATGTTGACAAGAACTGATTCACATGCTTTAGGGATCCCATGCAGGTTCCTTTTTAAAGGGGAAATGCAGAAAATCAGACTACTAATGAACTGGCATGCCAAAATGTGACATACACATGAAAAACAAAGCTACTCTATTTCTAGAGAATCATAACTAGACTACTGAAATATAAAGAAATTTCAAAAAGGAATGATCAAAGTACTAAAGCAATCACTATACAAACATATTCAAGACTGAAAGCCTTTATGCAAGCAACACTGGAAAATGAAGGTTCGTTTAGCCCATTGTTTGAGAGGTGTGAAAGACAAAATCAGCAACAAAATATCACACTTCAGTTCTGAAATGTACAGAGCATTTATTGCAGAAATCCAATTGTGCATTGGGGGTTTCAGTCTTGTTTAATACACACAGGGCTATCTACCTTGCAAATCAGCTTTCATCAATGCAACTTTGTCAGCAAAATAAAAAAGCAAAATATAGTAAATGTTAGTAAGCAATATTGAAATGGCAGCAAACACAGAAAAAAACCATTCAGAATAAAGTGCATGCTGCTGTTAAAGAGAGAAAGAAATGCCATATAATGCAAACAAATTAATGCTAATAGCCATAAATCTTCAGGCAAGCCAAAATAAGAAAGCAGTAATTTGCCAGTACTTTACTAGAAATATAATGGTTAATTGAGCTGATGACATGTAATGGAGGAAAATTAAAAGTGGGGGTTTTTTTCCTTCCTTGGATAGCTATGAATGCATTAACAGAGTAAATGCATGGCTGAATCCTGACTAGCCTTTTGTCATGTTCAGATACACCGAATTCAAGAATAATTAGTACCATCATCCTCTGTGGTCTTTTTTTCTAGGCCCTTCTCTGTGACTGGTGAATGAAGAGTGAAATACAGACCGTGAACCACAGTTTACTAGGAGCTCACACACATTTCACACTAACTCTTGACATTACAAGGAAAAAATTGGTTCTGGGATTAAAAAATTGTCCCAAACTGTTTTGGAGGAGGCATGCCAATATCCATTTGAAATTCCCACTGCCAGTCATTGGTGACAGAGAAAAACTGGTCCAAAGATTATATAAATAAATTAAAACTCATGCCCTGGAGAGAAATCCTTGTAACCCGCCTTTTCCATTAGACCTTCTTCAAATATCTCAGAGTGGGATTTTCTTTTGATTTGCTGGTATTTTAAAAAAAATCCATATCAGTATTATTAAAGCCAGCTCAATGGCCTCTTTAAATGAGGCCCAGCTCAACCTCTGAACCAGGGCCTGAACAGTCACCAAAGTGACTGTGAGTGCGGGCAGGGTACACTGCACCCCTGTCTTGGCAAAATTATTAACTCCTCTATTTTTCCCTGTTGTAACAAAGATAATGATAATAACAAGACAACCTATAACTGACTTCAGCAGCCAGACATTAGATAGAGATTTCCTTTTCTTTGGAGTTCTGAGCCCAGAAGTTTAAACATTTGGGCATTACATCACCCTTTTTTGAGCAGAGGATTATAATGACAGAATCCCATAGCTGACAAGACACATTTTTTCTCACCAGATTCTGCTACTCGGAAACTTTACAAAGCTGAAGTGAAAATATCTGTGGGTGTTTAAATGTTATATATTCATGGATTTATTTACACTTTAGTTATGCAATGTTGAATTTCCTCATCTTTGCAAAAGTAGAGCAAAAGTCACAAGGACTTGAAAGTACATAAACTGCAGGACCCTGTAGGCACGTTAGGAAGTGCATGTGAAAACACATATTTAGGAAAAAATACGATAAAATCTTGCTAAAAAAATGAGGTATTTTTCTTTGTATCAAATTGATTTTTAGCACTTTTGGCTCATCTATATTAGTCATTATTCTAAAATTGCCATCAAGACTAGCTTGCGTATAAGCACTTCTTTTAGCAAAAGTAGGATTTTTTTTCCCCAAAGAACAGAAGAAGACTGTCTAATGGTGGTAAGTACTATGATATTTACCATAAAAAGTTCGTCTTTTCCTACATATATGTTTATATATTGCAGAACAGAAGTATTTCATAAAAATATTGTAATACATCCTTCTCTAGTACTTTTTCTTTTTTCATATTCTATTTCTAAAATATTCTAATTTATTCAGTCTTCAAACTTTTTAATTGACTGGTTTTGTGATCTCCTTTACATTTGTCCTTTGTGAGGGCTTACATGCAATATGCATCACAAAAAGCATTATAAACTGACACACAGATGTTTTACAACATATTATAAAACCAAATTTCTTATCTTGCCATGAGAAATCTTCATGTATGTTAATACAGTGAACTTTTTCATATAGTTCATGTAACACACAAATTACATTTTATATGCACATGTACACACAGTGCATTTTTCTTCTAACTATATAAAAACTGTGTTTGTATCATACTTTATTTTAAGCGGGAAAAAGAAGTACAATTTATTTGACTAGAGGAAAACACTGTTGACACAAGCTGGCTTTGGGGTTTGCCGTTAACAATTCAAAGAGCTAGTTAGCATATTTATCTTTCTAGCTGTTAGTTTCTATCTGTTCTAGTCATTGAAAATTTGTCAAAAAGGTGGATTCAGCTGAGTGTAAATTATGTTTAATGTTCAATGATAGAGATATCTCTCTGCCTGTGGTTGAAGCTTCAAAATGCAAACCTTCCAACTGGCCACAGCAACCCATTGGTTGGGCTTGCCAAAAATGTTTCATGCACTAATGACTGTCAAATTATTGAGAAATATAAATATTTTAAGTACAAAATCTTACAGATAAAATTAATTAGAAGTACATTACGGTTTCAGAGTTTGACAGTTTGACAAAAGAGAGAAAAAGAGCNTTTTTTTTTGGTTGGTTTTGGTTTTGTTTTTTTTTTTTCTGTTTTGGCTTTTTTCCCCAATATATACCTGAAAGTTGGGAAATTCAATTACATCAATCTGAAAAACAACAAATCCAAGTGCCTCACTTCTCAGGACAGATTTTCCACCAACCTGATGTCTTAACACAGGACATATACCAGCTGTCTTTGGGATTGAGAGTGGTGGTGACTAACACTTCTGAAATTACTTCTGCTGCTGTGTCCTGAGCTCTTTGGACCTGACATCTCAGGGGACTCCCAGGAATTACACATCCCACTGTAGGGTGAGATTGATGCAGAGCTCTCAGCTCCACAAGGATGGAGACAGTCCTGGCTAGACACAGCAGCAGAGGCAGGAGAAGCTTGAGGCATGCAAGGGTTTTCTAGGAGGCACCTAAAATGAAAAGTGACCTAAATCATATTTTAGGTGGCAGAACACTTTTTTGGACATCTGATTCATGGTCTGCAAACAAAAGACTGACAGATGGGTCAGACATGAGGACTTGAAGTACACAAGTGAGATGGAAGAGATAACTTTCAAGGTTGAGCAGAAAGGTTGGAAGGGGATATTTCATTCTGTGCTGTTAGATTTCCTTCTGAGGCCAGAAGATTTTTGGGGAGGCAGTTCTCTGGGAGCCAGGCAGCACATCTGGTTTGACCAGTTTGTTGTGTCAGGTGATTTTGGTGTTGGAAAAAAACTCTTTACCAAAAAAGGAAAATAGTTTAAAGGCCTTTATTAGATTGTTGGTAGCTTTATTAAATTCAACCATAGCTGAGTTGTGCCAGTGGTTTTAAAGATGAACTCACACACCAGGCCTGTGGCAATATTTCTTTGAAGTACATAAAATTCATTTAGGAAATTACATAATTTCAAAAGAAGCTATGAAATGCCTAATGGAATTAAGGCACAAGTTTGACTCTCTGAAAGGATGGTGCAGGGATGGAATTCCTAAAACCATTCAGAAAGCAGAATCTAATTTTCTAAACTCAGTGGCAAACTATTTTATACATATTTTTGCACTCCTGAAAGAAATGTGTAAAATTCCCATCTTATATTTTTCTGCAGCTTCAGTGTCTGCTTCTGTGTACTAACAATAAAACTTACATTGCTAACTAAAAGTAGCAGGTAAAGAACAAAAAAGCTCCACCTGTCCAAATGTACTGCAGGAACAACCAAAGAGGAGACAGAATTTATCCACCAGGAAGCCTTATCGCGTGAAACTTGAGGAACCCCCCAGCTCTCCTTGGATTTTTACAATGTCAATTTGCATACTTAACAAGCTTGATATCAAAATCATTAAGATTGCAACTTGAAATTGATTTTATAATGTCATTTACACATTTTTCTGTCCAGAGAAGAATGGCACTTGGGAGAAGGGAGACCACATAAAATTGAACATAAACACAAAATCCTGAATTATGTCAATAAATTAGATATTCAGGGACAGAAAATGTATTCAAATTATTCCATAAACCATAGTAAAAATAACGTGGGATCAAATGACAGTTGGAAAAATAGCTAGAGATTGATACCCTTGAATTAGAAATACACCTCTTTTAATTCTGTCCTCACTTAAATTTCATAGTATTCCAGAGGAGTCAATAAACGCATAAAATTGTGAGATAAAACATATTTGTCTGTTACTGATTTTCAATAGAAAGGCTCATGTCAATACCCATCTCAGGGGTGAGCAAACATATACAAAATAGAAGATTGATATTAAAAAGTTTCATAAATTAGCCTTGAATTAAGCAACTCAAAATGTCTGCTTTGAAATTGGAATTACTTAGCTAATGTCTCAGCATTAACTAATGCCTAAGTGTTATGAAGATAAAAAGAACTTCATTGAAGCTAATTGTAACTGTTATAATTAATTAAAATACATCAGAAGTAAACAAAATACATGCAAAAAAATCTTGCCACTGGAGAAGTAAGGAACCTACATTTAACATTCTGAAGTTAACTCATGTTCTCAGATCAATCTTCGTGCTTTAGGGCAGGCACATGCTTATCTCCCTAGTACTAAAAAATGCAGCCTTTACGTAAGAAAGGGTCAAACAAGATCAATTAGAAGCAGGTAAAATATAGTCTCTTGATGTATGGAGTGTAAATATCAACAAAACACTGCAGGATTCGCAAANATACCTTCACATCCTCTTTCTATTTGCCCATTGCAGAAGAGAGCATCTGAGATGAGATCGGGGAGCCGTCCATTCAAGTCAACTGATGCAAGGCAGCCTTGGAATCCTTCCTTTGCGTGCACCAGTTTGGGCAAGGATTTAAACATTTCTTTGGCCACTCCTCCAATATACAAATCACCTGTTGAGGAGACATAAATATTAGATGCTAAAAAGGACCAGCAGAACCTTTGACCCGCTTGATCTTCCGGCTTTTTTGTGCTGAATGACAGATACGTCCTAAAAAAATATTCTTCAAAATAAATGTAGAAGAAAACAAACACTGATAACGTACATGATACTATGGCATACAGGACTGTATTTTTTCAAATGCAAATATAGACTTCAAATTTGTATGACTGATTACTTAGAAGTACCTGGGCATGTTTTTTAGGAACATGCATATATTTCGGAAAGGAGGATTAAATCACAGAATCCCCATCTAGAAACTCATCTAGCACTAATGAAATTGTTCACAAACTCAGAGAAGCTGACCACAGACCATACCAGTGATGGACCCAGCACAGTGAGATAAAAGGCAATACATGAAGCAACAAGTGATACCATGATGATTTTTTGCCTTTTCTTTTATACCCCTTTTATATACTTTTTCTATATTCTTAGTGCTTCTAGCCCACATTCTTAGACCTAATATTTTGTTAAGCCAAGAGACCAAACATCTTGGCTGCCTCGCAGTGAGGGGTCAGAGAGCCCCAGGCACCAAGGGCCTCTCTAGAACACATTCTGTAAACTGAGATAGGCCCAGCCAGGGGAAGGTTCCTCGGGGCGGGGGGTTCACTCGAGCCTCTCATTGGGGAGCCTTTGATAGATGTGCTCATTTGTAAGGCCCGGAATGTGATCCCCGACTGCCCGTGGGTGTGCATTCCGGGTGCTCTGCGGGCATTCCATCTGGACATGCTGTACCTAAGGATCCTTAAAATAAATACCAAGGTAAATACCCCTTTTTCCCTTCTAACTGTGTTTGGCTCTTAATTTTAAGACCGGGGAAAAGGTCTCACAAGATCCACCCGAAGTCCATGAGTCCAGAATCATCCATTCAGAAGTACATCAAAAAATAAAAGATTTAGGGGCACATGAAAGGAGAAACTTAGGGATACCATTATTAAACAGCAAAATTAACAACTATCCCCACCAAAACTCACACTCTATGCCAGTCATGGGGGAACAAGGGGACTTAGACGCCTTTAAAATGGCAGTATGAACACTGATCAAACAGAAATTCATTGCCAAAAATAATTCTAATAATTCAGCTTGCTCTGATGGACCTCAGGCAACTTACTCAGGACTGAAAACAAGTGCTTTTCTCCCTTCAAGTAGTTTTTAGCTCTGAGACAGACTTACTTTGAAAGAACATAACTATAACTTTCCTCTTCAACACCAAGGTGAGGATGCTTTTTTTGTTTTAAACCAAGTCAGGCTCTACCTTTCTTTCATGTGTTGGGTGTGTCTGGTGGACAGAACAGTCACCTTTCAAACCAATATAACCATAACAACTTCCCTAAGTGTGCCTCAAGTGTCAGACTGCAGGTTTAACCAGGTGCTTTCCATAGCTGCTGCTGAGGACCTGCTGCAGAAAAGAAGCTGGCAGCTGCTTGGCCAGAGAAGAGAAGCAGGCACAGCACAGTCTCTACCTAGGCATTTAATCCTCATTGATGACATATTTTTTTTGCTAACACGAATTTTCAGCAGCTTATCTGAATATGCATTCTAATCTACATTGTGCTTTCCAGTACAAAAGTACAGTCTGGCTGATTTTGGAGCCTAGGCCACAGGACTAGCTGCTCTAGTACCAAAGAGTGTTTCTGCATCGCCTCAAATGCAAAATTTTAAATTTCCTTAGTGTGTGCTGAGCTTTGTAGGAAGGTTTTACAGTGACAGAACTCAGAACGTACTATTGCCACTACCCCACGTGGCTAATTTTAATCTCCCTCTTATCGATGTAAATCACAGATACACATTTTAAGTGTTCTCCTGTCACACTTCTTGTTTGAAAGGGACAGAAATTTAGTGTTGTTTTTAATGCTTTACAGTTTTCCTGCAAGGAAATAGACTGAAACAAATAAATGTCTATCAGACTAAGAAAAATCTTTAGTCACTACATACCAGCCCTAAAATTCAACTGCATTTGAGTTGGTAAAATAGAGACAAAAAGCTTAGGAACATGCATATTATTAAATTTAAAAGCAAACCAAGCAAAAGTCTTAGTAACCTTTGTAGCACCATAGATTAAGAGACTTTAAGCTTTATGCATTTTATGTAGATAATTTGGAAAATAAGATCTTGCTTTCCTCTGGAGCTCTGAGGTATAGTGTAAATCTCACAAGCATGAGATTAAACATATCAGATTAAAATATGGTGAACCATCTGTTCCCACAAATGGGATCTAATTCATTCACAGCAGAAAGATTCCTGCATTTTTCAATCTGCTGAATACAAAACAATATTAAAAGACTTGTGTCATGATAAATCTTCATCTTTTTCTCAGACGGAACATCTAGAAAGCAAAACCTTTCCAGGTTTCCTGAAGTTCTGTGCCCTCAGTCACTGCCAGCTCAGAATACAGAGATAATTCATCTCAACTGATCCCAACAGACTTAAAAGAAGGAAACCATTCCAGAGAACAGTATTAAGAAAATGATTTCTATGATACAAAAGTTAAACTTTATCTGTTGCACTACATATGAAATATCTTTTTGAAAGTATACTGTCCAAGTAACCCTCTGTATTCTGTGATTAGCTAGACCTTTATAACCACAACCTTTCAGACTGATCCCCTGCTAATTCCTGATATCCATCTCTCAAACCTATTGAGATTGCTATGTACAGTCATACAGCAGGTGCCAGTTATGATGGATGGCTAGCAGAAGCCCGGGTCATTGTGCCAACATAGAAGTTGGAACTCAGAATATTTGCTCCTGAAAAGATACACTAGAATATTGCCAATTAGGTATCATATGCAGTGAAGAACAATATATTGAGTCTAAATAAGCTGTGTTCCTACAGTTTACTTACAGTACCTTTGTTTGTCTCTAATTATCAACAGAGTGTTGATAATTAGACTGATCATATTATACAACTAAAGATAATTTTTTACATAAACATGTTCTGGGTAATATTTCATTTTTGTTGCTGTCGAAAATGACTTTGAGTTCTGCTTTTGCACTAGCAAATGCGCTACACAAATACATATCTTAGGTATTGAGCAGCCATACTGACTATTAGACTTCACCTTTTATAAAGTATATAAAAGTATTTTTATGACTATGAGCTAAATTCTCCCAGATTTAATATCAAATGTTTAATACCATATGTGGCTTAAGTTTGCGGCTGCTGGCATAAAAACAATTTCTCTCAGACACAAAATTTTGCTAAGGGATAAGATCTGGAATTAAAATTCAGACTTTTCTTTTTGTTTGAAAGTTAGTTAATTTTTTTTCACTCGGTAATTTTCCTTATCTGCCATCACAAAATTTCTGCATTGCTACTTTTATTTTAATTAATCGTATGCAATTTTCATGATCATCTCAATGAAGAAGTAGTTTCCTACAAAACCCAATCCTTTAGACTTTCAGACAAGACAGGATTGCAAAAAATATTTTTAATTAAAATATTTTATATTGAACATTCAATAGCAGAGATTCAGAAAAGATAAAAGATTGTCCTTGCTCTTACTAGAAGAGATCAGGGGAATCAACATAGTGCAATACAAATTCCCAGGTTTTCTCTTCCTCACTTCTTATGTAAGTACAACTTCATTACTGGAAATTTTATTCCAGAACAAATCCCTTGTTGTGTATCTGGCTACTTACAGGTGTGAATTACATGCAAGTTATTTCATGAACTAAGGTACCACAGTTCATCAGAACAATAGTACAAGATTATGACACTGTGTAAACTGGCTGCAGCCTAAATGCAACACTAATTCTACACTGCTACTCACTGAAAATGTGTAACCATAGTTTCTGGAACTAAAATTTAGCTTTTGCCCGTCGTCCCGGTTTTGGAGACAAAAGTCTTAGGAGGAAACACTCTGGCACGAGCGCTTCCCCCAAGGTAAAAAAGGGGGCCTCCCCCTTTCCTCCGCCAATAAAACAAATTAAAAAAAAACAAGTGAAAGTGGAAAGAAAAGAAAAAAAAAGCTGAACTATTTATTACACAAAACACAACTGGAAAAAAAACAAAGAAAAAGGAAAGGGTGCCCACAGGGAGGTGACAGGTGGCCCCCCCAGTCTATGGGAGGGGGAGTCCACACAGCAGGCTGCTGGAGAAGGGCAGATGGAAAAAACCTGTTGACTCCTCGTCAATGTCGGCTCTCCTCCTCACAGCAGGCGATGCTGGTGGGTTTCTGCGTCCCTTCGCCCCTTCGCTCACTGGCCTGGTCTTCCTTAGGGTTTGGACTGGCGGGACCGCCCCGCAGGCCCCCCAGTCCGGAGAGAAGGGAAGGAAAGCACGGGGTCAGGGGAAGGAAAGAGGAAAAGAAACAGAACCGTTTCCTAAACCAGCAAGAATGGAAAAAAAACCCAGAGAGCGAGAGAGAGAGCACGGCAGCGTGGCCAGCGCACTCCCCCCCCCAGCCCGGCAGAGCCGCTGTCCCCGGGCCATTGGGCCAAGCCATTCAACTGACCTGCACCTGGGGCCCGAGACTCTGACCCTGCCCCCGGGTCCACCTTAAAGGTGTGGACACCTTGGGCACTGAACAGACGGTTATGGAATAAAGGAGCCTCATAACATCACCCCATGACACTCCACCCCTTATTCCATACCGTTTGCTTAATGCCCGAATTAATACATTTCAACGTTAAACACAAACATTCATAGATATACACACAGTTATGTACAAACGAGTGGCAGCGACATTCAACAAACATATATAGGCCTTCTAACATTACAAATGGTTTTCACTCAACATCAGATCTCTTTGAGGTACACAGCGTTTTTTTCCATCCCTTTGCATTATCTGCCAGGTGCAACCTGGCCCCTGAGCAAAGAAAACCCCACGGATGGGTTTGTCTTTACTCAATGCAGAATTAACCCAAACATTTTTCCCAATAGTCCCCTGACACGTACTGCTGGCACCTTGTCTACATCTACTGTATTCAGAGCTTCAGATTGTGCAGGACCTGTTTGGTTGGTGGAACCTCTGGTATTAACTAACCAGGTGGCCTTAGTGAAATGTATCTCCCAGTTTTTGAAAGTTCCCCCACCCAGTGCCTTTAAGGTGGTTTTGAGCAGGCCATTGCATCGTTCCACCTTCCCAGCCACTGGTGCATGATAAGGGATATGGTACACTTATTCAATACCATGCTCCCTAGCC
>VZRO01004985.1:0-13762 GCA_013397915.1 Daphoenositta chrysoptera | reverse complement strand
AAAAAACACTAGGTCAACCCTAGGTAAACACTCTCGATGAAAAAGCATTCTTTAACATCTGCGAGAAACACCACACTCAACTTGTGCTCGGATCATAAACTCCACATGCCTTAAAAGTGTAGTGTAGGATAAAGCTTACCGGCCAGGGGCTCAGCTCACAGAGCTTACAGAAACCGAGGCACCATCACTCTCACTCTCACAACCCGAGGCTCTCACTCGGGTTTCAAGGCAGGGTCATATAAACCAGGGTGTAGCGTTGCCAGAGGGAGAACTGCCCCGAAGGAAGAGGGATAGCAGAGACCCAAGAGTGCCCAGGGACTTCCTCAGACCGACACCGAGCAGCAAAGCCAGCCCCGGGCGGGCGAGACCCTTGGCCATGCTGTCAGCTCACAGCCCGGCACGATCGGAGGGAAGCGGCTCGAGGATCCCCCGGTGCTCATCCCGAGGCGGCATCCCTGCCGCGGGCCGAGGACCGCCACCCACTCCAGGCTGCCCCATCCCACACCGCCACACCTACCCATGTCGCCGGCGCGGTCCCGCCGGAGCGCTCGGGGCTGAAAGACAGGAGGAAAGCAGGGAAAGAGGGAATGAAGCTGCCGGGGGCGGCCGGGCTTTAAGGGCGGCGGCGGGGCCCCGCCTGGCCCCGGGTGGGGCGGGGCGGCGCCGCGCAGGTGTCGGGGCGGGGAGCGGGTCGCTGTCGCCGGGGAGCCATCCCCGGGCTCACCTGGCCTTGACCCGCCGCCATCGGCCCGGGCTGCCCGAGCGCAGCGCTCCGCGGAGCCCCAGCGCTCCTCCCTGCCGCCCGCCCCCCTTACGGCTGCTAAACGAGAGCAGTCACCTGCTGCTCGGGGCTTTCCTCGTTCTCTGGCCGTCAGGAGGCACCGGGACAGTGCCATCAGCTGAACCGAGCGCTGTGCGGTGCCCTCAGCTGCACGTTGTCCCTTGGATGTCAACGGCCTTAAGGGAAAACTTAGTCAGCCAGCAAGTGGCATACACGCGGTGTGCAGGGCGGCTTTCTGCCTCGTTCCCTCCTCTCAAGCCAAGGAAACAGATTTCCTCCACTGCTGCTGCCACCGGTTTCTAATGATCTCTGACCTGTGGTTCCCATGAACTGATGCTTCTGAGAAGTCGTCCAGAGAAGATGTGCATGCATCCCTGGAAGTGTTCAAGGCCAGGTGGATGGGGCTTCGAACCATGTATGTGAAACAAAAGGATGAGAAGTTTATTAGGAGAAGAAGAGCCAGAGTGCGAGGCCGACAAGAAGAGTAGGTTAGGGAAGCTGCATGTTACTAAGACTTGAATGAACTCAGAGTGCAGAAACAGTAAAATATAGGCAGACGTTGCCAAAAAAGAATTTTCTGAAAGAAGAATAAACTCCTTCTTTGAGGCTTGAAGATACAGTGTTACATGCTAGTTTATGCAACCAATCCAATAGCATTTTCTATGAGATGCGCTTAATAATTATGTGGCTGCTGAACAGGTTCATTTCATCTTGGCTCCAAATCAAACAAGCATTGCAATGCATTGCAGTTTGGAATATCTACCTCCAGTCAGCAATTCAGGTGCTAAAGAAGGCTGCTCTGATTTGTGATACAGAGCTACAGCTGAACCTGGATTTCTTAAATTGTGTCTACATGGGGGTAGTGTACTCAAAGGAGCCCTAACCTCTTGGCAGTTACCTGTACCCTTGACAGTTAAAATTTATGAATAATTTCTTAAGATAAAACATGAGTAGGTGGTAATAGCTATATTTATAGCAAGTTCTCCTGTAAGAAACATAAATCTTGCTGCATAAGCTCCACTGACACAGCTGATGCTAGTCATTTATCACTTCTCAGTGGGATATATATATATATATATATATGGCCACACAGCACAGGCAGTGTTGTGTTTCTCTATTATGGTTACTCTGGTGAAACAAACAATCTGTAATGCAGCAAAGCCACCCACTCCATCCAATGGCTCATTCATCTACAGAAATAATTGAGATATTATCACTATTTGCTGTCAAAGTATGAAATTAAAGAGGTCATTTCTTTCCTGAACAATGGGAAACTTCCCATTGCATGAACAATGGTGGTAAAAGGGTAGTTCCCAGGCACATCTTATATAGACCCATGCTTTTAGTGAAAACAAAGAGTAGGCCTTTGATGTTTCTTCTTAGAAAGCAACATACAAGTGGGATGCAGAAAGTAAGAAAAAACACCTGTTTTCTCAAAACTTTGGGATAAATGAGCTAGTTGGATCACCCTGGCTTTCCCTCATGTTATCTTTCAATTTTTAAGGTCTCTATTAACCCACAAAGAATTCACCTGATGAGTACACATTTTAATTTGTCCCACCGAGAGAGATAGAAGTACACACAATTGCTTCACAGCTATTTCTGAGGAGGATTAGCTTCTGCTTTCCTTTAGTAAGCTGATGCCACAGGGTTGATCTCTGTGAGGTTATTTCATGGTTGTACTCATGGGAGGGACAGAATTTGTTTCTCAGAGGATTTAAGTTTCCCAGTGAGGCTCACTTTCTAGGAGAACTCAGAGCACAGCAGGGCTGTTAAATACTCAGCAAACAAAAGTGCAATTCTGCT
Source organism: Daphoenositta chrysoptera (assembly GCA_013397915.1). Taxonomy (NCBI): domain Eukaryota; kingdom Metazoa; phylum Chordata; class Aves; order Passeriformes; genus Daphoenositta; species Daphoenositta chrysoptera. Next base: position 11,175 of record VZRO01004985.1, on the reverse strand, counting down.
TTCTTCTACAAAACTCTGAACTCTGAGAAGCACGTTTTCAAGCCACTATAGAGAAGTCAGGCAACATAACTTTGAAGAAATAAGCATGTTTACCTATGAGCAGAACTGTCAGAAGCCTTGCTGAAGTCAAGGTAGCCAACATCCACTGCTGTCCTCTCATACACCCAGGCAGTCATGCCATCGAAGGCAATCAGGTTGATCAAGAGAAATTTCCCCTCATTGAATCCATGTTCACTATTCCTGATAAGCTTCTTTCCCTCCACATGCTCAGAGATGACAACCAGGATGAGCTGTTCCACCGCCTTTTCAGTGACTGAGGTGAAGATGTGACTGGCTTGTAGTTTTCTGGGCCCTCCTTCTCACCCATTTCCAAGACTTGAGTGACCTTGACTTTCTTCCAGTCCTCAGGCACCTCTCTTGTTCTCCATGACCTTTCAAAGATGAGCAAGAGTGCCTTAGCAGTAACATCTGCCAGCTCCCTCAGCACTCATGGGTCCATCCCATTAGGGCTCATGGATTTGTGGGTGTCAAGTTTGCCTACTTGATCTCTAACCCAACTCTGTATGACCAAGAGAACGTCTTCCTGTCTCCAGATTTTCTTTCTTGGCTTCAGGGTCTGGGATTTCTGAGAGCTGGCTTTAGCAGCAGCAACTGAAGGAAGGCATTCAGTAACTGCACCTTCTCTGTGTCCTTTGTCACCAGGGCACCCACCTAACTCAGCAGCAGGCCCATGTTTTCCCTCGTGTTCCTTTTCCTCCTGATGTACTCAAAGAAGCCCTTCTTCCTGGCCTTGATTACAAACGGGCCTTAGCCTTTCTCATCTCATCCCTTCGTACTCCGACAACGTTCCCATATTCCTCCCAAGTGGCCTGTGCCTTTTTCCACATTCCATAAACTTCCTTCTTTGTTTGAATTTTGCCAGAAGTTCCTTGGTCCTCCATGCATTTCTCCTCCCCACATCCCTTGATTTCTACTCAAAAGGATGCACCAGTCTTGAGCTTGGAGGAAGTGTTGCTCGAATATTAACCCTTGTACCCTCCTACCTTCTAGGCCCCTAGACCGTGGGATTCCTCCAAGTTGGTCCTTGAAAAGGCCAAAGTTATCTCTCCTGCTGTCCAGGGCTGTAATCCTACTTGCGGTCCTGCTTCTTCCACACAGGATCCTGAACTCCACCACCTCATGCTCACCACAACCAAGGCTGCTCCCAGCCCTCAATTCCCCAACCAGTCCTTCTTCCTTAGTTAGTTTGAGGTCCAGCAGCGCAGTCTCCTTGATGGCTCTTCCACCACCTGTGTCAAAAAGTTACCATCAGTGCTCTGCAGGAACCTCCCAGGCTGTGTGTTCCCGGCTGTAATGGTTTTTTCACAGGAGGGATTGTTCCACATATTGCTCAGTTAAAGGCTGTAGCTTAGTCAGTAAGATTGTTGCCTTGCATCTCGCAGGAAGGAAGAACAGGATCATTTCAGAGGAGCTGGCATGGTGAGTCCATAACATGGCAGAGTTGGTAACAACTATTCATTGTTTACAGACTAACAACCTGAATTAAGATTCAAGTATTTTAAAGAAAATTAGGGCAAATCACTATCTGTTCAGATTTATAAATACCTGTGTGATATTTATAAATAGATGTGTGATTTATAAATATTAATAGATGTTTTTGACTCATTTTTTTAGATTGGAACAATTGTAACAAGGACAAAGATTTTGCAGCGGTGTGCAGCTCATAATGGGATAGCCAGTATTGGATTGGATGCTGCAAACTGTTTGAGGTTGCACATTCTTTCATTCTAGACAAAGGCTAATGGATCTTGCTGTACAACCACAAACCATTTGGCTTTCATGATGGTAGTAGCCAAACACTAACACTAGTCACTTCCCAGTAACTGCTCCTCCCAAGATAATGCATCCTTTCAGAAAAAGTTTATTCCTGCTTTCGAGATAGGGAGACTCAGGGAAAAAAAAGTGATTTGTTTGCTGTGAATTTTCGCATGCACTGTGTCATGTTTTCCTAGCAGAGCAAATAACAGGTGGAATGGTCTGGAGGAGATGGGGACTGCTGGGAAGGAGGCACCAGGGGTCTCTGAGAAGGGGTCTGCAGCAGTTCAGCTGCTTTCAAGCAGCAACAGTACAGCTACTGAGTGCTGTGCACACCCAGTGACATAGGTTGGTATTTGAGATGCTCACTCAATTTGCATGCAAGGATCAACTCTGGCCCCAAAACATATTGACTTGCTTCTTCAGGAGATTGCTAAACCGGACAAGGGACATGCAGAGAAAGAGGTGTCTACCAACCCAGCCTGCCAGCCCAGCTCAGCAGCATTTTACAAGTAATTGTCTCCAGAAAAAGGAAAAGAGTTCATGGGCTACGGCCCAGAAGGGACTTGGCTTCTCTGGCACATCTTTATGTACACACACCGAACATGTGGGTGGAGGGTAAAGCAGGGGACCGGGAACTACAGAGCAGACTTGTGCCTAAATAAAGTAAATAAGTGAACTGTATTTACCTGGAGCTGCCCCAGACTGATGGCAAAAGTCTTTGGCTCATTACCAGTGCCTGTGACAACATGCCAAGTTAACTAATATGGCAGATATAGACCTAATGAGTTAATGGTAAACAATACATTCTGAAGTCACTCCTGCCAAGATGTGGGTTTGTTCCTTTTATTTTTGCCGAAAACGTAACTTGAGGTTGATAACTCTGATTGTTTTGTTTCCCCTTTTCATTTACTCTGATAACATTGTTTTTGGGAGAGCCAGATTACCCCTTGTCCACTTTCTCTTCATCCATCTCCATCATGACAACACCTTTGCTGCTGTTTCCTTCCACGGGTTTTCCCCTTGGGGAATCTGAGCGAGATCTTTTGTGCAAAGCCTGGATTTAATAGGGAACCTTGGTTCTGGAAACGCAGGTCTGTATGGAAACCAGCCTTAGGTGACAATTGCAAGGAGGCGTTAAAAATCTCCACTTTGGACTTTCTCCACTTTGTGACCATCCCTTCCAGCCCTGAAAGGCCTTTGTGGATCCAGCCTTCAGCCCGAGCCTTTGTACCACAGCCAAACGCAGAGCACACATTGCGTGGTGCCCTCGTGAAGCATCAGGCATGAGACGAGGGGAACAGAAACACACACAGCTGTCCCCGTTTTGGTGCTGATTTACAGTCAGGTATTGTGCAACTCATCTCTGAGGCTGGGAGATTCTCCCTGCCAGGGGAGGGCACTCCCAGCAGTTATGTGGGGTAGACAAATAGGAGTGTTAGCATAAGTATTAAGGGCAGCTGGCAAGGGAAGTAGGGCAGAACAAAAGAGCTCCTGATTCAAAGCCTTTACATATTCCTTTCTACTACAGATAAACACCAGTTTCTACCCTTGAAGTATGTGACTGTATTCAAGGTAAAAAATAACAACAAGGGTATGAGTATCCTGCACCTAAGCTAAGATTCGAGCCTTTCACTGGGTGGTGAACGCTTTTTTCTTCTGAATTATGTACCTCTGCTTTTCTTCATGTTAGATTTGAATTTGCCTGACACACAGCATCACCCTCTCTCACCTAAGGCAGCGCAAGGATGGTGAATGTTGTTCAAAGCATCTTGAAACCATACAGACGTCTCTTCAATGGTTTTTTTTCTTTGTACTGTCACATTGCTATTCTTCTTAGACTTCAGATCTGTGTTGTGAGGCCTGACATTTTTGATTGAACTTTTAACCTTCTCATTGTGTTGTGTCTGCTGAGGTTTCACTACTAGTGTGTTTTTAGCCAAGCTGCGGTCTTCTTTTTTTCTTAAGGACAGCACATGAGAGTGTCAGCAACACAGCAGCTTCTAGGGCTGGCTGAATTATCCTGTCAACCTATGCAACCAGCCCTACAACATGAATCATGTTGTTGACTGGACCACGCAAGTACAAGTGTCATCTCTTGACCAATCTGTGTTTTGACTCAAGCAGATGTTAAAAGACTGGATTTTAACTGACACAATATTTAGGAACTGATGTGAGATTTGTATTTAACTTGTGAAGATATTTAAAGGATTATTTTTAAGTGATGCACCCAACACACACCACTCCTGAATAAATCACCTTACAAGAATGGATGCTCACATTTTCAAGGGAAAACATCCTAACATCCTTTGACTTTCTACATCCTCTTTGGGTGTGGGTGAGGCAGCAATGATGTACAAAGCATACCTGACTTCATGTGACACCAATGTCCACAGTGGAAATAACATATTTTGAGTTCAGTAACAGGACAAGATCATATAATTCTCTAGAGATGCATTTTCCAGTGTTGAAATTTCTGCAGCTGGAGACCAAGAGCTCACACTCTTTACCTGTTAAAGCCCTGTTAGAAGTTTGCAGATGGACTCATTCCTCCTGAAATGGATTTTCATGTTATTTACACATTCATATTTTCAACACAGGTTACAAAGTTTACTTCTTTCTACTACTCAGAGCTGTCCCGTCTATTGTTCAGATTTACATGAATCTTTAACAGCAGTATCTGACAGAATTTAATGTGCAATTGGATTTTAATGGATTATTATCTTGATGCTCTCTCATGAAGTCTCTGTAAAGCCAATTTTTGTATTTCATCTTAGAAATCTTGGTCAGTTTTGTTGCTATTGAAAGATCAAAGCATCCAGGGCTCAACTGGATTAATTCACCTGTGCACTGTGGTACCCCTGAGGGCTTCCCTGCCTCTCTACTTCTCTTTGGTCTATTCCAGTAGCACCTCTAACCTTCTCTAGGTAGTCTCCTTATTTTTTTAATACGTGTCCAAATTAGCAAAATGACGTGTTATGATTGATCTATGCAGTTATATACTGTTGGGGTTTTAGGAGTTCTCCTTTTGTTTTTTTTTGTCTCTTAATGAATTTTCCTCCATACATGTTCCTAGCAGACAATAATGACTGGGTACTTCAGAGAGACAAAAGAAGTGGCCACAGCTAAGGGGAGGAGTCCAGCCAGCTACTCTCTCTTTTACCTGTGGGTTTCTCGTGTAGGTCAGAGATACCATGAGATCTGGACTGGGAAAACAAGGTTAGGTGCAGCCCCTAGCTCTCTTGTTCTCTTGGCGTTCAGAGGGGAGAGAGGCTGTGGTCGCTGTGGGGAGAATTCATCACCATTGCGGGGTTCCATCTCCTGCTGCCTTTCTTCTACCATGACTAGAGCCCTGCTCCTAAGAGTGGCCATTGCACTGGGACTGTATTAACACCCTACCTCACCAAAAGAAAGAACCCTTGCCATCTGTTCAGGTGCCGCAGGGGTAAAGACTGGGACCCTGACCCTCGACTGCCTCCCGGAGGGTGCGTTTCCCTGGCTGCGTGCGGCAGCTGCTGTGGGGGAGCCCAGCTGCCCAGCTCCACTGCTTTCTGCTGCTGCCTTGGGCTTTTTTTGCTGCACTCTAACCCGTACCCCCTGCCTGCTGGGACACCCCGCAGCCCCTGCTACAGCTGTGGAGTTTCTGCTACCTCTTGCTTGCTACCCCGGGTCAGCCCGCCCTGACATTCCAGCCGCTGCGCCGAGGTTCCCGCTGCAGCCCATCTTCGCCATTCAGCCCNACCCTTGCCATCTGTTCAGGTGCCGCAGGGGTAAAGACTGGGACCCTGACCCTCGACTGCCTCCCGGAGGGTGCGTTTCCCTGGCTGCGTGCGGCAGCTGCTGTGGGGGAGCCCAGCTGCCCAGCTCCACTGCTTTCTGCTGCTGCCTTGGGCTTTTTTTGCTGCACTCTAACCCGTACCCCCTGCCTGCTGGGACACCCCGCAGCCCCTGCTACAGCTGTGGAGTTTCTGCTACCTCTTGCTTGCTACCCCGGGTCAGCCCGCCCTGACATTCCAGCCGCTGCGCCGAGGTTCCCGCTGCAGCCCATCTTCGCCATTCAGCCCGTCCGCCATTACCGCGTGAGGGAGACAGGGCTGAGCTCGCGCCACAGCGCCCCCTGCAGGCGCGGGGAGCCATCGCCCCCGCCCTGCCCGGCCGGGAGCCAGCAGCGCCCCTGCTGGCCGTGAGCGGAACTGCACCGAGGGAAAGGGCCTGCGGCCCAGAGAGGCCGGCACGGGGCTCTGGTTCTGTTTGGCGTTGCTGCCGTGGTTATTGGTGCTTGTTTGCCTTCTTATACATACTACTAAAGAACTGATCTTCCTTTTCCCATATCTTTGCCCAAAAGCCCCTTAATTCCAAACTTATAATAGTTTGGAGGGAAGTGAGTCATATTTTCGATTCCAAGGGAGGCTCCTGCCTTCCTTAGAAGACACCTGTCTGTCAAACCAAGACATAAATTTATTTTCTTTGTTCTTGACACTCCTGAGCAACTGATTCTCAATAAGCACTGCAACACAATCCAATTACTTTGTTCTGTCAGCTTCTGGAATAGGGAGGTCTTCTTACTTTCTCACACTTAGGAAGCCCAGGATCTGCTATTAATTAGCAGGAAGTGTAAACAAATCCAATAGGCCAACCCATTTTCCTCTTAGGAGAGTGGGAGATATTGAAAAGAAAGGAAAGAAAAGAATGAAACCCCACACCACAACAACAAAAATCCAACCAACAACAGCTCTTTCCTTCTTGCAAAAGCATCTGAGTGAAATGCATTCAGTACAAAGGTTATAATATGACAGTACATAAACCACTTAAAATTACATAATACATTTCATAAACTGAAACTGCAGCACATAAATAATCTACTTGTCAGCATAACATGTTGCTGGGTCACTTGCTGCTTCCCTTAATACAAAAAACTTGTCCAAGGAACAGGAAATTGTCTTCCAAGAGGAACCAGAGAGAAGAGAAGCAGCATATTCTCATTGAGCAAAGCTGTTGTGCAGAATTACAGGGAACATACCTAATGACAGGGAAATAGTTTTTTAGGAAATCATTAAGAATTTTACCATGAGAGTTAATACTTTTTCTAAAGATGAAATGAATTGTGTTTGTTTTAGGTATTTCAGCAACTGGGTTTTTTACCTTGGGAACCCAGTTGTAAGGGCCAAAGATTACTAACAGCCTTTTCAGCCTCTGCCTACAAATAACTTTGTAAATACAGTCAGATTAATCCATTTCTTAAGCTGAAAACTTTGGAGTGTGAATTTCAGAGGAAACCCCACAGACACCTGAACACATCCCCTAAGAATATTTTCATGTCAGGACAAAAGAAAAGCCTGGGATCTTATTGAGTGCTGCTCAAAATGGTTGGACTTCTTCCTGCTCAGGCTACACCCGTTGTTGGAATACATCCAGCCATTTCTTTCTTTTAAGCACGTGTTTATTCATATGTGTTGAAACATATCCCCTTTGTCAGAAGCATCTCTTGGAGATACCAACAAACAAATGATTGTCTACTGCCTTGTAGCACATTCCTCATCAAAAAAGTAGCATCAGCAACACAGAAATTTTAGTTCTGTAATGAAAATAACTGCAATTCTAGTGCTGAAAGCTATCCTGAAGAGTGCGCAGAGACTCACTTTTTGGCAGCTCAGTCTGGTAACATCTATTTCCACATGTTTTAAAGAACCCTAATCCTGGCAGATGGGTTCCTTTCCACCAGTGGGTCTTTGTTTCTCACTCCTCTCATAAGATTGAAAATCAAATTGCCATCTCTCACTTTCTGCCTAAAATCCTTTTGCTGAGGGAAGTTTGCAATGGGAAGGAGAATAAAGGGTATAACATGTCTGAGCTCTTGCAGTTTCCACTTCTTAGAATCATAGAATCTACCTGTCTTTTAAATACCTCCAGGGATGGTGACTCAACCACTTCCCTGGGGAGCCTGTTCCAATGTTTTACAGCTCTTTCAGTGATGAAATTTTTCCTAATATCCAGTCTAAACCTTCCCTGTCACCACTTGAGACTCTTTCCTCCTGTCACCTTTTACCTGGGAGAAGAGACTGCCCCCCACCTTGCTACAACCTCCTCTCAGGTAGTTGTAGGAAGTGAGACGGTTTCCTGGAGCCCTCTCCTTTTCTCCAGGCTAAATAATCCCTCCACTCATCATGGAATGTAGGTTTCAGACCCTTCACCAACTCTGTTGCCCTTCTCTGGAGGCACTCCAGCACCTCAGTATCTTTACTGTAGCAAGAGACACAAAATTGAGCACAGGATTCTTCTGGTAAGCATGGCTGCTAGGTATGGAGAGGGTAATGATCACAAAACCTATCACTATTTTTATAGTAGTTTAAATGTTTAAAAGTAATATGCTGCCTAATCAAAGGTTATCTCTTGTTCCATATATTGAGCAAGACTTAATTTTCACTGCTTTCTGAGCTGTCAAAGTTTGCAGAGTGTGTAATTATTTTTTGACTGTGTATTTTTATAAATGAACAAGTTTTACAGAAAGAGCTGTTATTAATCATACAGTAACAGGCCCAATGGGTTGAAAACAGGGGTTCAGAAATCACAGCTTTGCTATTTCTTTCTTTGCTATTGACACACTGACATTACAGTGAATTTTCTGAATTTTTCCATCAGTAAAAACAGAACAGTTATGAATCTTTGCAAATATTAATCAGATTTTCACACTTAAAATTTTTACTTCTATACCCTAAAAAGGCTATATAATATGATGATACTTTGCATTCTAAAATACCAAGTCTGCTTATAATGAGATCATGGAGTTAGCACATTGTAAATCTTGTGATCCCACACACATGCTACATGAAAAGCTTGTAAAAGAAAGATTTCAAATTGCTCAACCTAGCCAGCAGATACACTACATATGCAGGAAACATCTTCTATAATAGAAGCAGTCCCTTCATGATGCAAAAGCAGAGCAATCTTTTCCTATAATCTATACTAAAAGGCAAAAAAAAAAAAAAAAAAAAAAAAAAAAAAAAGGGGTATGCAAGCAGAATTAATTGCTCTATTTTTTGTTTGTTTGGAAACTGATGCAGAACAGATTAGCCTGCAATGTAGTGCTTTCTTCCATAAACAAGCAATTACATTTGGTCAAAAGCAAAGCTGTTTAAAATACTCCTAGCTAGTTATAGGTAAAAGCTCAGAAAAAAGTAGCCTAAAAGAGATGGGCTTGTTATTATGGAAAGGCCTTAAGACCCTTAAACATTTTAGAAACAGGCTGTAAAATCATCTTCCAGAGAACAAATGTAGCATCAGCTTCTGAAATTGCTTGAACTGGAATGGCTGAGAACTGATACTTTTTGTATCAGATGTTAATCCAGGTTTATCCATCCCAAACTGCTGAAGCTTCAGACGACTCAAGTACTAGAATAGGGCCCACATTTATCTGTTTCAATACTGGAGTTAAAAACTTTTAAGTTACATATTTAAGCTTCTATATTGCTACTAGAAACCAGTGCTTTATTAATAGCAGTTTCTAGGACATTTAAAAATTCTTTTAAAGTAATATAATATTGATCAGAAGTGCTTTCTTTACCAAGTCCTGCTACTGCTGCAGCAATACCTGTCTTTTGCTTATGGTAAAAAATCAAGTATGTCCAAGGAGAAATGGTTTCTCTGCATTCCCTCCATAAGAAACAGAACTGCCTTTTTTATTACAATGTACATATTGAATTGTTTTGTACTTCGTGATTTCCTTTCTGATAAAATCACATTGCTTGTCTATTGCCACCTCTCTATTAATTATAGGTGCGTCCCAAAAAGAAGTATGCACAGATACATTAAGCCTCATACTGAAAAAGAGATTTTATTCTGGTTTTGAGAACATTTTTAAAAAGTGGATAAGAAAACATGGTCAAAGAACAAAGTATCATCCTCTTGCTCCCATATCCATTCACTTACAGTTCCTGGAGACAAGGAACAGTTCCTGCATCCTACTAAAATGACTTCCTATTCTTTCTGTTATCAGATAACACGAACTTCTAACAATGCCTCTAAGCCATAGTTGGTTTTGTTAATATTCACACTGAACTTTTCCTTTATGGTTCACTTGGTAACAGCTGATGCTGGGTGTGTGCCTGAGGCTTGAAATACTCCATCTGATAACCCTCGATGAGTTCCTCTGAAGGCCAACAAACCTTTCCAGAAAAAAAGTGCTACATTGTACTCAGCTGAGACCACAGATGTCTTTCATTGGGCAAATATTGCCTACTACAGAAAAACCCCAGTATGTTCAGAAAGCTTGTGCAGAGATGGATGCTGTCCCACCAAGGATCCTCACTAACTCCCCCCATTTGCTGCGTGGGGTTATTGATAAGCAGGAAGACAGATCTCTGCCAGATGTCCCTGTTCAGAGTGGATTGAGGTGAGATTAAGGACACCATTGTACTACAAGTGCACAGTTCAAAGTATTGGTGTCTGGCTCACCTTAAACATGATGAGCTGAACCATGACAAATCAAGAAGATGTTTGTCTGGTGCTGAGCATAACTATTGTTTGAACATGAATGCTGCTGACACGTGCTTTGAAAGGAGCTGAACACAGCGAAGGACTTTGGCTAAATGGCTTATCCACAAGGAAGAAAACTATCCTTTTTTTCTCCCTAAACTATGCCACTGAATCTGAAAAGAATGAAAAATGGCCAAAGAGGAGTGTTAAGAGACTGGCCTTGCAGATGGACTGGTGAGGAGGAAGACCAGTGGACTTTATCTAAAGGAAGCAATGGTACAGATAGAACCAAAAATATTTCAGCAGCCAGGCTGCTGAAAATGAGCTAGCCCAAAAGTCAGGTGGAAAGGTCAATCCAGGCAAAAGGGACACACTGTACCTGACTTATCTTTTCCCTTCTCATGATTAAACATGTATTTTTCACTCCTGCTGTTAAGCAATGCAGCTGTACATAATGAAACCATTGCCACATCCTCCTAACAGGTGCTGCCACATTTTGTATCGGGGTGAAGTTGGACTCATATTGATTGTGATTTAAATTATTTGGGATAGAGAGGTGGCATTTAACATTCATTGTAGTACCTCACGATTTTGGTTTTTTTTAACAGCAGTTTAACATATCTGGTAACCACAACACACAGAAGGAACAGAGATGATAAACTGCAGCCAATCTTCCATGTAGTGGTTCAGTTCTCCTAGCAAAGAGGTTTAAAAGAACTAAGGTTTCACTAAGGGAGAAGCCAGGCCTGCAGAAATGTCAGGAAGCTGGATGATCCCTCTTAGAATCCTTGTGGGTCCCTTCCAACTCAGAATAGTGTTGCAATATGTGATACTAAAATGCTAATATTGCAAATAAATAAATAAAATATATATCAGTTATTCTTAATT
>VZRO01004982.1:312159-324112 GCA_013397915.1 Daphoenositta chrysoptera | reverse complement strand
GAGCCGTAATGCCTCAGCCCCCCTCAGTCCTAAGCCGGTAAGTAGCGGGTGTCCTCAGAGGGCGAAAGCTTAAGGAAATACAGAGGGTTTAAGACAGCGATGGCCGGGAGAAACGAGGCGATGGCTTTAAGTGACTCGGGAAGCTGTGGCCTGGGGTAGCTCGCTGGGGGTTGACAGCACGGAGTGTATTTACAGCGCCGCAAGGTGTAAATGTCGAGGAGCTTCCTCGGAGCCCAGAATCATCCGGAGCACAGGGGAAGGGTCTGTGGTTGCATTCCCGGGAGTCAGCACGGGGTCAGGAGCCAAGGACTCGGATTTGTGATCGTAATACTGCTGCTGACCCGCCAGCTGGCCTCACAGAAATCTGCTTATCTCAATTCCATAGCGAGCCATGCTGACAGCAAAAGTCATTTTAGGTCTGTAGTTAAACGCGACGTTTGACAAGTTGAGTTTGTTCTAGTGCACTTCAAAGGGGAAGAGTATGAAGAGTTTTAATTAATTATTACAGAGCTCTTGTGTTTTGAGGTTTCTAAGTACCTTGTTACCTGAAAAAAAAAAAAAATTCAGCAAGGTAGCAAGACCCTTAAAAGGTTTTTTGAACCTTTAGAAAGCATTTTATTTTGTTGATTGATTTTGATTCCTCAATTTTCTTTCATTTGTAAGAAATTTAAGCAGAAAAAAGCTGATGACACTGATTGAGAAGTTTTGTAAGAATGATGTTTGCATGTAACATGGAAAATCCTCCTCCTATCCATAATCCTTCTCTTGCCAGATTGCATTTTGCAAATACCCACGTACCTGCACATGCTTCTGACAACCTCTCAATTTGATTTTATATTTGAGCTTGTACTAGATGCCTGTGAGATGTGTGTCACTGGAGCTGAAATGCAGTTTAGAAGCAACTGAACCAGTGGGATGCTGGATCATGTCAATTGACATACCCAAAAATGACTTTGAGGTGTGCCCAGACACAGCTGGGCTATAAGATAACCCTGGTGGCAGGCTGCAGTGGGCAGATCAGGTCAGCCAACCCAGCTGATGCTGCTAAAATGAATGGCCAGGCAATAGACAAGTGTGCCTCCCTCTCCTTCCCTTGCTTATCACCGAATGTACAAGCAAAACCAATGACATCTTGTAACTTGAGCCACCCTTTTTTCTCCCTAATTTAATCCTTTTTGGTCATCAATAATAACCACCTTAGGCTGTGGAAGCACAAGGTTTAATGTCCCTGTTTTCTACTAGAAGGCACTTGGAACCTAAAATCATGACATTCACCCTGGTATTTGTTTGACTTTTGCACCCTTTGTGTAGTTAACTATTTTACTGTGTTAAGTATACATCTTGTTAGGAATGTGGTTCGCCTAAAAGCTGCTTTACTGGTGAAGTATTAATATACTAAAGTTTTTCCAGATTTAACATCCAATGAGCTTGATGGCTGATCAAAAAGATTTAGGATCCATTATGTCAGATCATTTTAGCATAAAGGCACTTTAAGTAGAAAGTACTCATGTACCAATAATGAATGGTGTCACTTTCAAATCAGATATAATACCAGGACATATACAAAACTGTCTTATTATGGCAAAAATTGTGATGTTTGATAGCCCTGGAACATTGTTTCAGAACATATCTAGGAAAATCTGATACTAGAGAATAGCAATGATTATAGTGTTATCTTAAGTTTCTAAATGGAATGTTTGTTTGGGTTTCTTTATCTAGGACAGTCTAAAGTCTCGCAAGTGCTAGTAGGTAAAGCAGGGATACCCTGGCAAACAAGGCATAGGATCATGGAATGGTCTGCGTTGTAAGGGACCTTAAAGATCACCTGGTTCCCTCCTCTGCCATGGGCAGGGACACCTTCCACTGTCCCAGGCTGCTCCAAGCCCCAATGTCCAGCCTGGCCTTGGGCACTGCCAGGGAAGGGGCAGCCAGAGCTGCTCTGGGCATCCTGTGCCAGGGCCTCCCCACCCTCACACAGAACAATTTCTTCCTAGTATCCCATCTAAACCTGCTCTCTGTCAGTTTGATGCCATTCCCCCTTGTCACTCCAGGCCACTGTAAATAGTCTCTCTTCATCTTTCTTGCAGGCTCCCTTTAGGTACTGGAAGGCCACACTTAGGTCACCCTGAAGCTTCTCTTCAGTTCAGGCTGAACAATCCCAATTCTCTCAGCCTCTCCTTCACGACAGAGGTGCTTTATCCCTCTGATCAACTTGATGGCCTCCTCTGGTTTCATTGGCATCCACTGGTATTAAACCTTGTAGGACTGGTTCTGTAGGCATTCTTGCAGCGCAGTGGAAATGGGATGTGTGGCTGGCACAACGCTGCTGTCTGCAGCCTCAGACACACAGAGAATGCCAGGGCTGTCCTAGAGCTGCAGTGCTGAGGTTACAGCTCTGATCAGGACTAGAGCTCAGCACCCAGAGCAGTCCTTTGGGCCCAAAGACAGCCAAGTTCAAGCTAAAGTAAACTTTCTTTCCTACTCCAGTTGCTGCATTTTTGCACACAGTTCTGGGGTATATAAGGCACCTGTTCTGCTTAAGAAGGTGCCATTTCTTACCTGAAGGTCAGTACATTCGCCCTATTGTTGGCAATTTTTTTTACTTCCTTTCAGTATTGTCTAAAGAAGAGCTGTTCAATATCCATCCACTGCAAAGCTGAAGTTATCTCATGTGAAATTCCAGGAGCGTGTGAGTCTTTAACTGACCCAGAGGTGGCAGGAGGTTCTGAGGATGAACACTCAGAAACTCTGTGAGCAAAGATAAAGGATGCAAAGGGATGTTTTGCCCCCTTCCAGTTTCCTGCTAAGAAAGGCAAAAGATAAGCTCTTGGAACATCTATCTGCCCCCTCAAAGCTACAGCTGAGCTGCTGGAGGTAGCTCACATGAATATAGAACAAGTCTTAAAAGCAAATTAGTTGTAAGGTTATCTACAGAGCATGTTTCTTCATCTCCAACTTAGATGATCTTTTTTTCAATATATTCTGCTAGAATGCAGGGCTCATCTCACTTGTACTTAAAATTTCTATAGCCTTATGAGTGATTTGAGAAAAAAGGGGAAAATCTGAGAAAATCTATTACTAATCCTAAACCAAGCATACCTGTTTATTGCATTACTGTGTGGAAGGATTCCAGCACAAGGACATTATGCTTCAAGGGCCAATTGCAGACTGGGAATACAGGGCACTTTAGTGTGGAGAGAAGTCTCCCCATAGCAGGAATTAGCTAGATACATGTGTGACACTCAGTCAAATGTAATAGAAGGCTGAAGAGTCAGAGGTCCCCTCCAAATTAAATGATTAAAGAAAGAAAAAAGGTAACTTTGCAAAAAAGTTAAGAATTCAGCTTTCATTCATCTTGTATGCCAGAACATACAATTGTTTACCTAATGGACCCCAAATACTTTTGTACTTCAGGTTGTTTTCAAAACCAGATTGTGTTGTATTGAAAAAAAAAAACTTTCTGAGTGATGCAAAAGTTGCATCAAATGAAATACCATAAGATGATTGCACTGATAATAACTCTTTGTGGCATCATATTTCAGCAATGCAGAGGTTACTTCAGCATTTTTCTCTACACTTCAGTTACTTTTTACCAAAAAAAAGAAAGCATAAGTTTGTTTAAAAAAAAAAGGTTCAGGTCACTAGATATATAGAAATGATTGTCAAATTAACTTTCTGGGGGTTTTTTGTATGTGGTTAGAATACTTAGCAATAAAATTACTTCATTCCTTCTGTTACATCACTACATAAATTATTTTGCCCAGACAGGTCAGTGCAGATCTCATCACTGTAATAACTATTTTCAGATGAATAACAAGGTCCACCAATATTTCATCATTTAATTTAGTTTACATGCAATCCTGTGAGTTAGAAATTATTATACTAAATCAGTTCTTGGTTTAATTTAGATGCATCTTTGTCCCCATGCAGACATAATATCTACAATATTGAATTGTGGCAATTTTGAGTACCAAAAAATGCACACATTTCACTAGGCTTGTCTACCGCTTCCTCAACTGGCTTATTTTACAGTATTGCAGAATCATAGAATCATTTAGGTTGGAAAAAAATGCCAAGATCATTGAGTCCAACCACAAACCCAGCACTGCCAAGTCCACCACTAAACCATGTCCCCAAGTGCCACCTCACATCTTTTAATTGCCTCCAGCTATTTGAAATGGTATTTCAAATACCTCCAGGTCATTTCAAAATGACATGCTAAAACTTTTAGATTGTTTAGTTCATGTAATATCAACAAATAGGCAGATCTAATAATTAATATAAAAAATAAATAGATTATTCACTGTATAGATTTTCAAGTATTGTTTCCAAATTGTGAATAAATGTCAAACCTAGGAAATGCAGGTTTATGATTATAACACCATTATGTAAATTGACTGAAAAGAAAATTTAAAAAAAAAATCTAACTTCATACAAAATGATATTCCAACAAATTAGGCAGATAAGAAAACTAGGTTACAGATAGTATTAACACCTGGAACTGTTCTACTTCCAACAGATGCGTAATGGATTACATGTTCTATGGAAATGGAAATTATGGTTCTATTTCTGCAGCTTTTAATTACATTAATAGTTTTCACACATGTAGTTTCTCACCAGACTGATCACTGATGGCTTGTTTGAGGAATCATTTGGAGCACTCCCTCCAGGACCCAGAATTCAAATGTGTATAGCTTAAGTTACACCTACCATTAGCATATTACATTAAGTTGCTAAGGGAGTATCATGTTTGCTGTCTCTGGTAGGCCTCAGTCATTTTATACGGTATAAATAGTTAAGTATTTTCTTTTGTCTTTTTTTTCTTATGTCCCCCTTTCTTACTTCTTTTCCCCAAGGTTTATGCTATTTATGTATAGATTATGTATGGATTCTTCTGGATCACACAATGGAATTGCATTTGAATTTTTTTTCCCCAAGACAATTATAGATGACTGTAAGAAATGAGGTTTACTATTCTTTCAAAAACCCCATGATTTTTAAAGTCAGTTTTTTGGCTGTGTGTTTTCTTAGTGCTGTGGCACATCAGTGAGTTCAACTGTGTGTGTTATTTGAACATTTGTGTGTGAGAGACAGACTTGACTGATCAGAGACTCTAGCAATCATTTCATGCACAGTGGAAATGGTCCAAATAACAGACCACATTTACAGCATAACTGGGACTTCCATTTCTGTGCAGCTGAATTATAACTAGCTTTGAGAGATTTGTGAGTTTGTTTAATTGGGTGGAGATGTTATTATTAAGTATATAATAAATATGTCATGCAGTGCAGTATAAATAAAAGAAAACATACAATTCAATGAAAGAGAACAAAACAAAACCCCACCTGACTCTGTGGAGGGTTGAGAATTCAGTTTCTGTCACTCTGGTAAATCACAGTAGATATTCTGACAAATGACTGGAACTGAGCAATAAACATAATTGCATTTGGTGAGTGGCCTCTGTGTGTGACAGTTTCAGAGATGCTGTGATTGGATTTGTATTTGCCTACGTGGCTTGCAGTCACATTGCTTCCAGCATGAAACGCTCGTGCTTGGCTGGCTGAGAGGATCCACCAGAGCCCCGATGCTGGTTCAATGCCATGTGACTTTCCACCTTCCCACAGGTTCAGCAGTGGCAGCTGCTGCAGCTCCATCCCAACTGCACCCAGTACCACAGCAGGAAGCTGGAAGGATGGATGATGGAATCCAGCCATGTGGGACTGCCTTCGTCTGGAAGAAAGTCCCTTGTAGTGTGAAACTGAGGGAGAAAAGGATTGTCTTTTGTAAAATGGATAACAACATGTAGCAAATCAAAATATTTTTACTCTTACTCTGTGCGAGTTAATCAGAGAATGGATAGTCAGTTCCACTCAGGGATATTTTATATCCTTTGTCCCACTGGGCATGAGACACTCCCTTTTTTTTATAGGGAAGCTGGAGTTAAACATTGTGATGATGTTGTATATAACAAAAAGTAAACTTTGCTATTTACTACATTCATCCATCTCCTTTCTATTTTTGTTCTTCCCTAAGCACATGTGGATAATTTTATATGAAAGACGTTATTTTCTAATCCCAGTTTTATTGTACACTTACCATAGCAAATGCTGCTCACGTGTGAACTATTTTGTCCAGATCTCTTCCTGCATTAAAAGACTTACATAATCGTATTGAGAGAAAGCACTTAGAGATCTGTAATCCACTGGTCTTATTGAATGACTTTTTACATAATGAAAATTTGTGAAGGGTAAATATGTTGACTAGGAGTTCCATTAGCACTTAAATAGAAGGTATTTCTGGAAAGTGTACACAAACAACACAAACCTTCCAGGGAAGGAAAAGCAAGCCTGTCACCAATCCTCTCTACATACAATAAGCTCATGTTTAATTTTTAATCAGAAAGCTAATTACATCAGTAATTTAGTCCAGTTTTAAATAATTGCATTACTGTAAAAAATATTTTCATATTTACATGAAGAATTTTGAAAATAATTTTATTTTATATTCATAGTACTGAAGTTTAATGCTAGTTTGTTTGCAAGATAAGGAGAATCACTTTAATTGTGGTCCTGTGTTCCTTTTGTTACTAAACTAGGTAACAGTGTAATGGGTTTTTATGGTGATAGACTGAAAATCCTGGAATCAAATTACAAATTGCTGCATTTAACAGACTCAGTTCTGATGGTTTGATACAACTGTTGATCATTGTTGCCACCAATAGCACAGGACCAAGTTTCACACTCCTTAGGTCGTGTATATCTTTTGCTAAATGCCAGCTTTGCTGGCTGAAAGGGACAGAGTTTGGATCCTAACTCAAGGAGAATCCAACTGTTAATCCAGTCTAGTGTGTTCTCAGGTTTTCAGATTTTCTGAGCCAGTGGGTCTGTACTGAACACTGGACAAGCAGTGCTGAAGGCAGCATCATCTGTTAGCCTAAATGTCATTGTGGCTGTTTCCTAAGGCAGGGATTTCTTGACTTTTCAGACTGCTGATTCCCTGGCAGTGTAAGTTCAGCTACATCACTATTCAGCTTTGGGAGCCCGAGAAGGCTGTGTTTATGTTAACAGAACAAATGAGAGGGTTTAGCACGTTACTTCGATTACTATGGTTGAAGCAGGAACTTTAGTTTAGAAGAGCCTACTATAGACAAGCTTTATTAATATTCCAGCTTTTCAAAGAATCATAGAATGGTTTGGGTTGGAAGAGACCTTAAAGATCATCTGGTTTCAAACCCTGCCATGGGCAGGGACAACTTCCACCAGACCAGGTTGTTCCAGGCCCTGTCCAGCCTGGCCTTCCAGGGACGGGGCAGCCACAGCTACTCTGGGCACCCTGTGCCAGGGCTTCCCACCCTCACACAGAACAATTTCTTCCCAGTATCTCATCTGAACCAACTCTGCTGGCAGAGTGAAGCCCTTCCTCCTTGTCACTCCATCCCTTGTAAATAGTCTCTCTCCATCTTTCTTGCAGGCTCCCTTCAGGCATTGGAAGGCCACAATTAGGTCACCCCAAAGTTTGTCTTCTCCAGGCTGAACAATCCCAATTCTCCCAGCCTTTCCTCACAGCAGAGGTGCTTTATCCCTCTGATCAACTTTACGGCCTCCTCTGGACTTGCTCCGACAGGTTTTGTTTGGTTTGAATTACCGCTACAAGCAAATCAGGAAGTTATAAGGAGGTACTTTATTTTAAGTTAAATAAGTAGTGACAGTAACAGGTTTGCATTATTCAAAGTGTAGAAAATACCACCCATGCACAGGCAAAACCAGTGTAATTCAAGTCAGGAGTTAAGATTTTAGTATACAGCAAATTTAATGTGTGTATTCTGTGAATAAAGACAAAAGAACTGAAGTAGATCAACACTGATATTAATGACCATCTTCTTTTGTACTACAATTGCATTCTCACCAATCAGCATGAGAGTATGTGCTTTTTCATCATGCTGCTTCAATATAGAGTATTTTGAAGTATGAATTCCCATTTTTCCCAGACAAAATAGCATTTCCAGTCTCCTTCCAGTTGCATTTCAGTAGGGGAAAAAATGAAGACTGCAAATCTATATCTCTATTTCTTAATTTAAAGGAAGCCTCAGTAATTTTGGGCAATGGTGGTTTCATTTTGTTTTGGTTTTTTGCAGTGTCGTGCCAAACTCTGTCACATGGGACAAACACGTGTAGGAGATGAATGGCAGGCACTTTATCCATGTAGACAGTGCCAATCCTCTGTTAAAATTCTACTTCATCTATTAATTTCAGATAGCTTAAATATAAGGTGATACAGATTTTTAGGAACAAACTAGTGATGAATTAATTTGTAGCTGGCTTTGTCTTACGATTTGAAAATTCTTTTTCCAAGGCCAATCCTTTAAATGGTAATTGTGGGCATATTCATAATAAAGCAAGACTTAGAGAGGCTATTGATACAAATTCTTTGAATCCTATAGCAAAAAATCCAAATTAGAAAAAAAAAAAAGCAATGGAGTGAAAACTTACAGTTTACCCACCCACTGAGGCTTGCTTTTAAAGATGACCTATTCTTAAAAATTCTTCTACACGACTAAGCATGGATAAACTGTTTATCTGTGGTTAGGTGTGTGGAAGATAGCAAGATAAAGGTAATGAATGCTGTCAGTGTTACCATTTACTTATCCACCAGAAAACAAACTTGCAATTATTACTTGGGGTTTGAGAACATGTGGTTAAATTAAAGTCTGATTGCACAAGGTATATGGAGTTTCCAGGACACGCAGAAATAGAGCCCAACTGCTTCTCCACCTTCCTGTGAACGAAGTGAAAGGAGAGTGCAAAGACTGGAAATACCCACAGATCCTTAATGACAAGTGGTGGCAATCCAAATAGGTACATTCTCCTGCAGCTTTTGCTGTATTTTCCTTAAATATGTTTACTCATTGTGATTGTGAAGGAGATCATCCAATTTAAAGGAACACTGAGCAATTACACCTTGTCTAGGCAGGCTGGACCTGTAGCACTGATAAACACAGACCTGGCTTTGTTATAAAGCTGTAGGGGATCTCTAAGGATGTAGATTAACTACATACTACATATAAAACATATCCTATGGAACGAGTGAAACACAACAGAAAGGAATGTGGAGTTGTCTTGTAACACTCTTAATTCCCAAGAGAATGGAGTTAGACCGGACCAATGTGCAGAACTCACATTATCCTTCAACATAAGGATCATCCATAGCTTTGAATTCAGCCCTCTGCTTACTATTTTTTTTTCCCCTACAAGTGACCAGATTCAAATACACTTTTTTTTTCCCCCATAAATCCAGTTCTTTTAAAGTTTTAAAGACTAAACTGTTTGCTGCAGTTTTTCAAAGTGTATTTAGTTCTTAACTAAAAATATTAGGTGTTTATACATGTTGTCAATTTTATTTAACAAGCATGAAGACTGTTCACAAAACATGTCTGATTATTACTTTTTGATAAAATGCCCATAATAATCAATGAAGAAAAATAACTTCTTAAAACCCCAATATTATGGGGTCTTTATATTTGGCTGTGGAATGCCCCATACACCTATGGCACTGTAGCACATGTACCAAGCATTCCTGAATGGACAGTGTGTGTTCACAGCACTAGAATGTATTTCCAGAAGTAAATAATAAATACCATAACACATAAATCCTTTTACAAAATATTGTAAAGCTTCTCTGCTAAGTAAGTGTCTGTTCCCACAGTTTTACATTTAAATGTAAATTCCACAGGGAAGCACTGGAAAGTTTTATGTTGTTGCATTTCCCTCCCAGAATTGTAGTGTTATCAAATGGGACCAATCCTACAGGCTTCCTGTTTCCCAGATGATTAATCAGACACGACTGAGATACGAAACTGAGACACATTTTTAGCTTTGTCTGGATTTCTGCAATTTGGGAGCTTGCAGAATTGTGACTGTACACATACAAGCATCAGTCCCTGCCTGTCAACGGGAGAGGGGATCCCATTTGGAGGGTCTGCTTTAACTTGACATAATTTTTGTTTGCTAAAATCTATTTTCCAATGTTACTGCATCTGCTGTGGGTAGACTCATTGCTCCTGTTTTCACAATTAATCGTGAAGTGCAAACTGCTGCTACAGAAAGACAAATTAGAACCAGTAGCAAGACTCAGCCTTTCTGCAGGGAAAGATAAAATCGTGGTAGATGTGAGTGAAAACCATGAGGCTTGCTAGTATTTTTCTGAATATGCAACTCTGCCTTTTTTCTATCTGGATTTTGAAAGCGATTAGTCATTCACATATGCTGTGCCAATTCATGCAACTGGGTTCCGTACAATCCAGTCTAAATCAACAAACAGTACTTGGTATCAAATATCGTTCTATTTTCTCCCCCCTCCCCAACCATTAAGTTATCTAAAACAGAGATTGGTTACATTCTTTTATTGGGCTTTTCATCCTTACCCCTTTCCTCCACGCAATAAATATTTTTTGTATTTGATGGAAAAAAAAAGTATTCTCTTCACTTGGTCAGACAAAATACCCATGTTAGCCTTCAAATTTATGTTACTCTCCAATACTGTAAACAGTGACCAGCAGCAAACACCAGAGCCTAGTGAAGAACAAAAACCACAGGCTTCTGAGAATAGTGATCTATTAATAGCAGACAAATCCCTGTTACAGCCAGTAGTGATAATACCCTGATACTTTGCTTAACTGTTACAAGTCCAGCAAACGAAGACATTCTATTCTGCAGGCTGATTTGCATCCCTTTTCTTCAAAAAGCATGAAGAAACAAACAGTGCTTTTTAGGATATCGAGTGGCAAAAGTTTTGCTTTCTTTGAAGCGCTCGTTTTAAATTCTCATCTCATCCAAGTTACACATTTTGAAAGTAAAGGTGAGGCATGAAACACTCCAGAGACAGGCTGGAGAGGGTCGCTTGTGTCAGAGCTTGCACCACCCTAAGACAGTTTTACCACACACACTGCCAGGACAATGGCGATAATGAGCACAGCAGCGAAAATAATCCCAGCTAGAACCTTGCTGATATCGCAGAAGGATTTATTTTCCTCCACAGAGATCATGCCAATAGAAGAAGCACCCACGCTGATGGTGGATTTCAGTTCAGCCCCTGGGTCTTGCTTAGCCTCTACTGTCCACTGGGGGACATTGACCTTCATCTCCATCTCGTACATCATCTCTCCTACCTGGTTGATCTCGTTCTCGAGGTCTTTCAAATCCACCACGTCTATGTTGTGGTCAGCCTCGTATTTCATGTTCTGGACGCTCATGGCGCGGGCGGCCACGCCGGAGGTTCCCCCGCTCATGCCCGTCTGGATCAGGTGTTTTTTGGGGACGTTCAGCGGGAACTCGTGGCCCAGCTCCAGGGCTCTCCTCATGTCGATCTCCAGGATCTCTAGGCACGTGGAGAAAATCACCCATAGCCTCTCGAACTCGGCTTTATCTTCCTTGCTCACGGTTTTGTCTTTCAGGACCGTGGTGAGCTTGTTCCTGTTGGCCACCGCCAGCTCCTGAGCTTTCTGCCGGGTTTTCTTGAGTTCCTCTCGCAGGTTCTGAGAGTCCGAGGTGCCGCCGATGGTCAGCACCATGTGCCGGTAGCAGGCGGTCACCTTGTTGAGCGCGTCCAGCAGCGCCTTGCACTCCTCCTTCACCATGGTGGCGGTGGGGGCCGTGCCCGGTGCCGCCCTGACTTACCCGGTGCCGGGCCCCGGGCGCTGCCACAGCCGGGCGCTACCAGCACACATGGCAAGCGCTGCCTTCGGGTCGCGCCTGCATCCAGCACCCCCTTACCCGGCTGGTCAGGCGGCGCCGGCGCCTCCAGGAGCCCGGGCGGGCGGCGGGGNCGCTGCTGTTTGAAAAGTGCCCAACGCCGAGGAGGGAGGAGAAAAAAATACGAAATTAAAAAAGCCAAGGCTAAAGCTCTGGGGAGCGGCAGCCGGGCAGCCGGCGATCCCCGCCGCCGCCACTTAACTCGC
>VZRO01004982.1:252553-311952 GCA_013397915.1 Daphoenositta chrysoptera | reverse complement strand
GCCTTCGCCCGGGCCGGAGCGCGGCGGGGTCGGGCCGTGCGGACACGTGGCCCTGGTCAGGTACCACTGCGGCAGGGTCGGTCCTCGCCGTGTTGAACCCCAGTGTGCACGGCAGGTCGATCCTGCCNGCGGCGGGGGAGGCGGGCTGCGGCTCTGCGGCCGGGGAGCAGAGGCGATGGTGTTGGTGTGAGTAGCGCTCCCGCCGGGACCGTCCCGCCGGGGTGGGACCGGGGAGTGCTCCCGGCCCGTCNCCCGGTCCCTCGGCTGTCCCGTGTGTCGCAGACGCTCCGGGACCCGGCTGGGGAAGGAGCTCGCTGTTGTTGTCACCCGTAGGAAGGGCCGGCGTGCGGTCCATCCAGGGCACTTGCAGTTAGTGCAAGTCAAGCAGTTGCACATCAGGAAGTGCAGGAAACACGCCAGTTCTCCCTGTCAGAAGCGATGCTTCACCACCTGCCCTTGGCAGTGTGCTGGGTGCAGCACGGTGAGCACTGATGGGCACTAGGCCGTGCTCGTGTGAGCATCCAGAGGGATGGAGGTGATGTGGAGTGCCACTTGGTGAACTGTGTTGTCTCTAGCACCTGATTTGTCTGCTGAAGTGGGCTTCTGGAGAGCTGGCTTGTCACAACATATGCTACCGCACATGCCCCAGGGTTTGTGGGTAGCTGAGTGGTTTTGTGATGCTACAGGAGCTTGAAAAAGCTGTGAAGCCGCAAGAGTCCCACAAGAAGGGGAGCATGACCCTTTCCCTTATCTTTTATCACTACCCTTGCAGGGCAACGTGTGTTATGAGCAAGATAAATTGCTATGAGGAGCAGAGTCCAGGCAGACTGGCTTTCTGTTGCTGAGCCCAGCCTGAGGAGTCTTGTCTAGACTGTGTTCCTCCTTCTGGATTTTGTACCTTGGGCTCCACTGACTGGGGGTTTTTGTTTGTTTATGTTTTGTCTTGCTTTAATTTTGGCCCTAGTTCCAAAACCTGCGTAACTTCTGCTGCAGGTTGCTATCTGTGGAAGAAATTACTTCTTAAATTTGTGTAGATTATTAAGTTACTGCCAACTAAACTGAGTAGCTTTCTATCAAAATACATGTTGGTAGCCTAGAAGAAGCAAACCAGTCATGTCTGTTTCCTTGTAGGAATAGAGAAAAACGGATGATTTTGACCTGATTGTAAGTGAAGTCTTGTAATTGCTTAATCATTGTCAGGTGGAAAAAGGATTAGCTCTGGGTTTCAATCCGGAGTCCTATGTGACATAATTGTTAAGCTTACTGCTGACTAAACTATGCATATTTGTGTGTCTGTTTTAGTGATGTTTAAAATCTGCCACAGAACAATGAAGCTGTGTGAGAATCTGGAAGCCACTTCCCTGAAAGTGCCTGGGAAGGGGAGGGAGGGAATATTGGTTCAGAAACATGTGACTATTTAAACCTGAAGGTAGAAGCAGTCATAATCTGTATCAGGTCATGCCTAAGTACATGTTTAGGTGTGTCATGTGGGAAGAGCCTGTTATTTAGATTAGTTCTAATTTAAGTTCAGCTGCATGCAGTTATACAATTTGCTTAGATTGTGGGAAATCTTAAAATTCACTTGTTTGTCAGTCAGGCACAATGTTCTGAAAATCCAAATCTTGATACTGCTTTCAAACAAGATGCTGACTAGCCAAAATACTATCCTGGGAAAATTATTAGGATGGAGGTAAAAAATCCTTAGAACTGACTTAGGAAGCAGCATAATGAGTAGCAGAAGAAATGTATTTCCTGGTTTTGTGGCAAGGCTTTCTTGCAATAGATGTTAATGACCATATTCTTCCTGTGTGGTACTCTTAAAACTGTTTGCAAGGCATTCTGTGAGGCATCTTGAACATCACTAATTAAGTGTTATAGCCTAATTTTAATTCCTTCAAGTAGAATTTTAAATAAATGCAAGTTCGTTTTGCTTAAATGGTTGGTAAGCCTTGTCTGAGGGACTTACTTTTAGAGTAAGCTCATATACTAAATTTGGTCTGTAGACTGCTATGGCCTGGGAAAGCTTGAAGCCACTATGAGAGGAAGAAGGGAAATAAGGATGAAATACAGTGAAAATGAAATGTGACATTAACCCCTTCCCTCCCCCTGATCACTGAAAAACTATGCACTTTTAGTTCTGTGATTTGTTTTCTTCTAAGGTTTTTGCTTGTAAAGTAGTGAGGGGATTTGATCCACAGTAAGAATCTTAATTTATATTGTGGAGGAATGTTAGACTGATACTTCTGAATCATGATGTTTACTTTCAGGAAGCTCTTAATTAGCTGAGGCTCTTACATGTTTCACTGTGTAGCATTTATACACCAGTGGTCGTTAAAATAATTTATTTTGCTAGTTAGAGCTTACCTGCTGAATTGTTTCCCAGCCTTCCTTACCCTTGCACCAGTACCTAAATGAATGAAAATATTTGGTTTAAGTAAACCTCTGTGTATTTCAACTCCATAAGAATTTACCCCTCATCTCCAAAGAAGGGGAGTGAAGTACCAAAGTGCTGAAACCTCTGAGAGCCTGAGGAGGAGGTGACCTTAAATACTGCTCACTAGTATTTGAAGGAAGCATCCTTGTTTGAGAAGCTGTTTTGGAAACTTTGTATTTGCTGTTAATGTTCTCCCTCTAAATGTTCCTTGTAACTGTTGGTGGTTTACTGAACAGCACTTGCACTTTGCTCTAGAGCTTGCTTTGAGTAGTTCAGGGCTGCATCAGAGAACGTAATGCAGCTTCAGTAGTGCTAAGACAAAGAATGAAACCTCTTTGCAGCCACTGTGGTGGATTTCTAAACCTGTGAGAACTGGGAATCTAGTGTTTACCCTGTTGTGAAAAGAGAATGCAGCTTGTTCCTGATACTTGGCTAATGACAAGCAAGATGATTTTGAATATGTGGGAGTAACTGGATAGAAGTGGGAAGCTTGGCTGTTGGATGATCCACACATATTGAAATGTGCTTCTTCTGGAGGAAAGGAACAAGTGACTGGGGAGAGTCAAGCCCTCATGTCTGGGACAAGTAAGGATGTGTCCACATCAAATGATGGTGTAAATGCACTGTTAAAATATAAAGGGTGAACCCTCTTACAACCTCTGATGAGTGAGGTCATTTCTGGAGTTAGAGGTGGGGCTCATCAGAAGCTGCACAAGGATCTGGTACAAGCCCATGTGCTCGGCACTGCCCAGGGCTGCGTGGTCTGGGGGAGGCCTGGCCAAGGAGGGTGGGAGCAGTGGTAGCAGGGCCAGAGCTGCCAGGCTTAGAAAAGGCTTGGAGGGTGGTGGGTACAGGCAAGACCCAAGCCAGGAGATCCTGTGCCAGCTCTTAATCCTTCAGTGGAAGAAATGTGTGCCTGGAAGGGAGATGCTGGGAGAAATTAGCATTTTCCTGGAATGCTTGTGACCCCTCCTTTCCAGACTGATGTTCTGGCATGATAAAACTTAATTTTTCACTTGTTGCTAGTAAGTCTTGAGCTGACTGATGTGAATTCACCACTCTGTAATCTGATAATTCAGAGGTACTACTGTCATAGTTCAGTTTCATAGAAATCAGTACAAGTTGAACCTGAATCTGAAAGGGATAGGAATAGATTTACTTATTTACTCCCTCGTGGTGAGCAAGGTGCACTGGAATGTGTCAGGTGTTTTTCATAGGATGCTCGACACTCATCCTTTAGGATTTTTAAATGCTCAGAAACAGAAATGATCTTCTGTTTTTATTTTGAGGTGAATGCTGATGTAGAACTCAAGTTCATATCGTAACCTCTGCCCAGAAGCAGAGTAACCTGAGGAGTAATAGCACTGGTAAAACAGGGACTGGAGTGGTAACTTGAGTTTTTGGACTGAGACTATTTAAATTCCATTGTTAGATTCCTGTTTGCTTGTAAAGTGTGCCAACATATGCTTACCTTTGGCTGTTCCTTCTAACAATTCGTGCTCTTAGGGTGTGTCGGGAAAGCACTTCTGTTAAGAAAAAAGAAGTTAATTTAGAACTGGGGACAATTGCTTCCTTTTACTTTTTTTTTTTTTTGTGGAGCTGTGTAGTTTGCTAGAATGATACATTTCTGATAAAGTTTGTAGGTGTATTTCTCTGCTGCTATGCGATAAAAATCTTTTAGTTGAGTAATGAGTCTCTTCTCATTTACTCATTATTTTGACCACTTCAGCAAATATCAAGTTACTGTTTTACTAAGCCTTAGTTGTTCCTATTGTAGGTATTGCGAACTAAGTTGATGTTGTCATGTGAAACTTGACAGTATTGGTAAAGTAAAATTTATGCTTCTTGCCGTGCTAATGGATCTGGTGTTGAAGGTTTTGGAGAACGTGGCATTCTGCTTCCTTGAAGCTGGACTTCCTTGAAGTATGGAGAGGACACTGAGGTACTTGATGTTAGTATCCCAGTGTAATATCCTAACTTGCTCTCCTGGAGACATTTCAGGTTACTGAACTAAACTAGTAATTTTTACTAACTTTGGTAGCTGTTTTTACTTTGTTCAGCTAAATTATCATTAAAATGCTGTGGTGAAAACACAGAATATTATGCTGCTCAGCATTGACTAGTGTTTGTATACACAATCACTCATTGTGTTATGAAAGGCATTTTCTTTGCAGTATGTTTTGTTAAGTCTTTAGTAGGGCTGTAGCAGGACGTTGAGAAGATGATGTGCCTATGGTTTGAGTAAATAGTTGTACAAGTTGAATGTGGACATGAGGTAACTGCCAAGTAACAATGCAAATACAATGACATAATCTGCTTTCATGGCTGTTTGTCTAAATTTCAAAGTACTTCTTAAAAGGAACTGAAAACTGCAAGCTCTGGAAAAGGTCCCTCACTTGTTCATCTCTAGAGGAAAACACCATCAATGACAAAATGAACTGTCGGAATTTATTCCTATTCACTGTTTTCAGTACCAAATGTAATGAGGCTTCATTTCCAGTGTTTTAGAGAAAACAGTGACATGCTTAGATTCCATGTTTTTCACTTGGGCTGTCCTTTGTACCATGGTTATATCATTAGAATTATCACTCTGCTTTTGATCTAGAAAGGATTTGTCCGTTGTAAGATTATGATTATGGGTTTTTTTAAATTGTAACATAATGCTTATTAGATTGTCTGATCCAGCTAGCTTCTGTTCTTCCAGCAATTTGAGCTATTTCTGTGTTTACAGGCATGAAGCCATACATTGAAGTGATTCCATTTAAACCTTTTATATAACATTAGTACTTGAGTATTGCTTTACTGTTCAGCATGATAGAATTTAGTAAACTTCATAGTGAATATAGCTTATGATAGTTTTTAATGAGTGTTCTGTTAAGCATTAATCAGTTCTGGTAATGTATATAAGGCTTTGTGCATTTTCTGTTTCCTCAGTAAATCCAAAGCTGCCCAACTTGCAACTTGAAGAGTAAGTTTGTGTCACCCCCAAGTTAAATTAGGTAGAAGCTGGATGTTGTGTTCTGCCAACAAACTCTTAATGGAGAATTCGAATGTGTTCCTAGAATTACAGCAATGCATTAGCCAGTATTTTCAGATGCATTTAACTTTTGGGGTGGAAAGAAATTGACTTAATCTCAAAAATGCCTGTGCTTTGGGGAAGCTTTAATGTACTCTCTTGAATATGTAGACTAAATTCCTTCAGTTTGATTTTGTTTTTTGTTTTTTTGGGTTGTTTTTTTTTATGACTTAAATTGTTTCTACATCCACACATCTGTCTTGCTGGAGAATGCTGTGGGAAGTTGATGGAGGGCCAAGTGAATACAGTAACTAAACTGTTCTAGGTAATAAGCATTCCACCTCTTGTTTTTCATATCCACATTTTAATCAGATATGATAGCTATCCCCTAAAGAGACACTGAACATCTGCAGGGGTAAGAGAGAGAGAAAATGGAAGGAAACTGAGAGTTGTGATTCTCGTAACAGTAATAATGTGGCCAGTGGGTGTTGTTTCCTGCTGGGTAGGAACATGCATGCAGGGAGCAGTTCAGAGTTACTATCTGCTCTGCCCAAGAAGGGTGACAAATACCCATGTGAACTGGAAGTTTTACCTTCCTTCTTGGGGTGGAGCATGTCAATGGCACCTCAGGTGCATTACAGTAACTGAAATGCCAGAATTCAATGTTTGAATGCAGTTTCTTTTCACTCCTTGCTGGAGCTCCAAGTGTGATTCAACCCTGTCAGTAGTTCTGTAGTAAAATAATCTGTGGCTGCAACTAAGTGTTTAAAAATTAATTAATTGTGATGTGTAACTCATGAACCAGAAACTGAAGATTATAATTTCAAGATCTTCCTGTGATGGTCCATCAGTAATGATTGTTAAAGTACTCCAGTTGTTCATGTTTTTTTCAGGTGCAGGCAGTGATTTAAGAGGTCAGACAGACAGCAAGCTTCATGTGGTCAGGCTTTCTATGTGAACTTCTCACATAAATCTCTTCCACTTGTTTTGCCAGGGAATTAAGTGTTACTTTAAATTTCTTTCTGGACAAAGCTTATCAGTTGGGGGTTTTTTTTGATGGTGAAGTACAGGCTTTTTGTGAGGAGGATTTATGGTATGTGTTCCCTTCCCCTCCTGTTATGGAAAGAAGTCTTTGGACTTGAAGATTTGTTAGGCTGAAAGACTGGCAATAAAGTTGTTGGAGACATTTGTGCACTGCAGTTTTAGCACTGCGGTCTCATGCTTGGTTGCCTTCTTGTGTCAATGTGCTTTTATCCCCAACACAGTATGTGGTATGCTAACAGCTTCTCCATCACTGTCTTGGGGAGGATCACAGCAGTCTCATCTTCTGCTGCTTGGCCAGATACATGAATTCACCAAAATAAAGGCAGATGAAGATGTCTCAATGGGATAATTACATTAATGAAAGCTTGATTTGGAAAGTGTCTGAGGAGACCATGTAATCCACCCTCCCAGCTTCGTTATGTCCACTATCACCTCTAGTAGATGTTTGTCTGACACACTCTTGGAGATTTACAACATGAGAGACTTGATAGCTTTGCCAAGCAATCTAAACCATGTGTTTATCTTCCCTTTTGAAAGGTATTACTGATCTGTAACCTAAGCCTGTTTTCTTCAGTTAAGGCCTACTTAGATGTTGGGAAAACGCCTTTCACTGAAAGCTTGATCCACCTGTGGGAAAAGAATCCTTACCTGCTTTATGCAGTTTCTTAATTATAAACATCACAGCCTTCCATAGATTGGAGTCTGCTTACAGGGCTCCTTTGCCTTTCTTAGTTCGGGCTCTTCTCCAGTCAGTTCATCTCCTGTGATGAGGACAGGAACATCCAAAACCATCCAAAAAAAAAAGCACGTGGGACTCTCTAGTCTTGCTGCGGCAAACTATTTTGTAGGTTGCACATGTGTGTACATACAGCCCTGCTTGGTGCTTGACTTGTACTAAATTGTGTTTAGTTATATATACTAATTTGTCACTGAGTCATGTTTGGTCTGCAAGCAGCAGTCATTAAGACTTACTTGGAATTGTGGCCTAGCCAGATGTTCAGCAGGCAGGATTTTTTGTAGCTAACCAGTCCTGCTAATAAAGGAATGTCTCAGCCCTGCTGTTCTGTGGATCAGCAATGAGATATCTGTGTTTCTGCAGCAGACCTGCCACAGGGCTTCTGCTGCCTCTTCTCCTTCCCCCAGCACTGGCTGAGGAAGAAGCCCACATCTTGAACTTGGATTGCAGCTGCCTGCCAAGAAATCTTTATAGTAATCATGTGTTGGAATTACTGGTGATCATCCTGTTTACCTAGACACTGTGGTAGGACAGATCATGGATTATAGAATTGGTTGGTCTGAGTTGGAAGGGACCTTAAAGCTCATCTCATTCCACCCCCCTGCCATGGCCAGGGACACCTTCCACTATCCCAGGTTGCTCCTGGCCCTGTCCAGCCTGGCCTCGGACACTTCCAGGGATGGGGCAGCCACAGCTCTTCTGGGCACCCTGTGCCAGGGCTTCACCACCCTCACAGAGAACAATTTCTTCCTTACATTTAATCCAAATCCACCCTCTTCTAGTGGGAAGCCATTTCCCCTTGTCCTGTCATTCCAGGCCCTTGTCCAAAGTCTCTCTCCAGCCCGTTTAGATACTTGAAGGTGCAAGAAGGTCACTTTGGAGCCTTCCCTTCCCCTCTCACCTCTCTCTGCGTGTTTCCAGGGCAGAGGGGCTCTGGCTCTTGGAGCACCTTTTTCCTTCTCCTCTGGACTTGCTGCAGCAGCTCCACGTCCTTGTGCTGGGACCCCAGGCCTGAAGGGAGCTCTGCAGGAGGGGTCTCACCTGACTGGCGGGGCAGAGGGACAGATTCCCCTCCCTTGACTTGCTGCCCACACAGGGGGATGAGCCCAAGGTATGGCTGGCTCTTGAAGCTTCAGATGCAGGTTGCTTGCTCGTGTTGAGCTTAGATTAAGGTGGACTTTTTCTAGGTTTGCAGTCTTTAATTACTCAACTTAGTTTGTCTTCTGAAGTTGTCAGTGAGCAAACATTTTCTTCCCCATTGTGATAGCAAACTGCATAGCTGTGCTGATATGGGAGCACTGAATAAGTAATCTTTCATAGAAGCTCTTGGTCTTATTGTATGCTTTGAAAATGTATGGACCATTCTGTCTGAAACTATGCAGGAAAACTGCTCGAGGCACTTACCTGCCACTGCCAGACTTCAGTGGTTCAGGCTGGGGTTGTCCAAGCTGTATGTAACTGGTGATAGCTTTATAGTGGAAATGACTTGTAGCTTTAACTGGTCTTGTTTGTGTTTAGCTCTCTAAGGGAGCTCTACCTGTGCCTGATTAGAAGGAGGGACCAGAGCCCAGCTCAGTTACCAGGTTGTAGATCAGTTGACAGCATGGCTGAAACTCAAAGGCCATCTGGAATTGATGGCAATTGGGTGTATGTTTTTCCACTCCCTTGAACTGCCATACAGTGAGCTCACACTGAGAAAATAATGTGCTAGGAGTAATTCTGCATTGGAGAAAACAGGGGGATACTGATTGTGTAAGGGTGGTGTGCTCAAATTAGAGTCTCTAGCTGTGGTTACCCTTTCTTAGTATATACAGCTGAAATTGCATAAGGAAATCATACAGCTTCTGTTGATTACTAAGGGAAGCTGCACGAGGGCAAAGATACAGCAAGCTTGTTATTTAAGCATTTGTATGCCTGTTAATCTCAATTCTTGTTAAAAAAAGAAATTCTGAAGTTATTCCAGGAGGGACCTGGTAGGGTTTTTCCTGCCCTTGTCTCTATGTGTCATAGAGAATTGGACTTGAGGAAGCAAGCAGTTGAGGGTCTGCTCCCTTAGGGATCATCTTTTCCAGGGCACTTTGATACCTATTGACAGCATTTCCAATGTTTACAGGTTGGGTTTTCACTCTCCAGTCTCTTTTGCTCTCTGATTAGCCATGTTACTTACCTGCCTGACCTCAAATCACTGAGACTGTTTTCATGGGAGCAGAGATTACCACAGATGATGATAAATTTCATGGTGGCTTTTTAATTATGACATGGATATTCATATCTCCTTAGTGTCCCTCTCTAACTTTCCCTGGTAAGTCGAGGATTGCCTTACGGAAGGGTTTCTGTTACA
Source organism: Daphoenositta chrysoptera (assembly GCA_013397915.1). Lineage (NCBI taxonomy): Eukaryota > Metazoa > Chordata > Aves > Passeriformes > Daphoenositta > Daphoenositta chrysoptera. The sequence goes on along the minus strand of VZRO01004982.1, from coordinate 302,381 downwards.
CTGTTTGGGTGTCTCATTGATGTGTGTCAGTAATCCTTATTCAGGTGGGTTTTAAGACTTGCATGGGCACAGTGCAAAAGCATCCATGTCCTGTGGTGCAGTAGAATCTCCTGTAAAAAAGCTGTTGTCTCTTGGCTTGTTGTAGATCTCAGCAGCAGAAGTTAATTTGTATATCAAAGTAGTAATAATTTTGATCTTAACTTCTCCTCTCCAATATTCACAGTTAGACTCCAACACCTGGACGGCCTAAGGAGACATTGGGGATAACTGTGTAGTTGGAAATGTATAATCATGAAAAATAATCTGTCTGAATAACTCCTAAGTAACTGTAGTTAATAGTTAAGCAATGCCACTGGCTGCTTACATCAAGATCTGAGACTGCTTTTTTCCTTGTGGACAAGGAGAATCAAACTGCCCCTAGGTATTCCCAAATATTATGTTTTAGCAGATACCACGTATGATTCATCAACCATTCTCCATACACATTTTAGAACATCTCCTTGGAATATCTGAAGTCCATATGGCTATGTATGATGAAGATATCTTGAAAAATCCCTTTTATTTGGCCATTCAGAAGCGACGTCCTGATCTATGCAGCAAAGTTGCAGAACTCCATGGTATTGTAAGTATGAAAAAGTATATTTAAAAGCTGCTTAGTAAATAGTAGCTATTTGAATTTAAACCATATGTCTGCTAGAAAACATGTAAAGATTAGTTCAAGCCTACAAAACTAGGAAATGAAGCAGAACAATTTTTAGTTTAAGTTGAACATTATTTACGAATATGGACCTCTTGCTGTAATGCAAGGTTGTAAAAAGTTGAGGTTGGTATTGCTTCTAAACTCTGCAGGAAACTTATTTTCTCTTCCATGGACTGACGTTACATATTCTCTCACAAGTTTATAACTTAAATGGGATTGACCTTTTGAAATGCCTGGTGGGCAAGCAGATACTCATTTGACAGCATTTTACTTAGCAAAATAAAGCTATTAAACTGACCTGGAATAAAAACTCCAGTCCTTAATATTTACTTATCTGGGTATTTTGCAATTAATCTTCATTCACTGTTAAGTGTGTAGAGACTCCATTAAACGTGGAGGTTATTGTTACCTCATGATAAAATGTTTCTTTCTAATTAAGAATTTATCCCAAATTGCCGATCTGTTGGTGTAAACCCAAGATGTTTATCTTAGATTTTTTTTCTTTCTGACGGATTTTCATTTTAGTTTGAAAATATACTTTGTTTTTTTATTAGCTGCTTAATTTTGTCACTTGTGTGACTGGTGCTAAGTAACTAAAGATTTAATTTACTTCCCTTAGTATTGATTGCTTCAGTAGCATCTGTCAGCCTTTTTCAGATAAGTTACTAAATGAAATTTCTGGGTTAATTATCAAATTGTGTATCTAGTGATAGCCTTTTCTTTTTAAATAAAAGCACCTGTAGTTCCTGTATCTTTACTAGTAAATATTTATAAGCCTGATTTAATTGCTTACCTCTAAAGGACAAAAGCTACTGATGTGTAGCTGGCAATACACAGCATTTCTCTCTAAAGTGTGATTTAATTTTTTTTAGGTGCTAGTTCCATGCAAAGGAAGCCTTTCAAGCAACAGTCTTTCTACCTGTCAGTTTGAATCTTATGTTCTGAAGCCACTGGAAGAAAATTTTCAAACCTTAAATGGAAAGGTATTTCTGTTTTGATACCTGAATGTAGCTTGGGGACACTGCAGTAAGTGATTCACTGCTGCTGCTGACTGATTGTGTGAACTAATAGTTACAGAAGAGGCAAGCAGGGCTGGCACTGCATAGGGTCCTGGTGTTTACATTTGTAATTTTGCAGTATAGTCTGAGAACTTGGACATACAGCTTGCACTATAGATAGTTTGCAGGCTGCCATCTAGATCTTCCTACTGCAGATGTCCTCACTGGAGTTGCTGGGAAAATAAAGCCAAGTGTGAAAAATACAGACTAGGTGTGTATTGTTTTTCTGAAGCTGGGTTACGTCCTGAAGTTGTTGGGTGTTTTTTTATTTTCCTTTCTACTAAAAGTGCTCTGAAATCTGCAAACAGGCCTTGGTGATTGTCTGACACCTCCTCTAGTAGTAGACTTGTAAAGGAATTGGCTATAAGCAAGTTCAGCCAGTCACTGAAGACTGAAGGAGCTGTTGTTTTAGTGTCTCCCCAGCATGAGAATGCAGAGACTTTATAATCTGGGGCTTTCTTGCCTTGCAAGTTCCTCTTGTCCCCCTGGAAAATGTAACTACGCAGTGCAGAAGCCAAAGAGTAACTTTTTTCAGGCAGAGTTTCACAGTTCATCTTCTCTTTGTTTTGTTTCAGGAGATCTTCATCCAAGGAAACCTCATCATTTTAGGAGCTGGTTTTAATGATCATCTCTCGGTACCTGTTCTCTTTGAGGAAACCTTTTACAATGAAAAAGAAGAAAGCTTTAATATATTGTGCATAGCTCATCCTCTGGAAAAACCAGAAAACTTAAGTATGTATTGGTGCCAGTTTGGTGGCTGCCTTTGCACAGTGAGCAAATTAGTGATTGATGTGCTTAATAAATGTGTTCATTCTGGAAAGTGTTGGCTTGATTAAAAGGCCCTGGCATTTATCAGCTTGCTGGGCCAGATGTTGGTGTGCTGCTGCAGAGAAATATCAAGTTGCTGCCAGGCAGAACTAGTGCTGAGACTGGGGCATAAATCCTGCAGAATTAAGAATCATCTGTGGAATACTTAATCCAGCATGATTTTTCTTAGCAGTGTTCAATTTAGTGCTGACTGCTTAAAAAAGGGGTTTGATCTTAAATGTGACCACGTGAGTCTTGAGGTGCAGGGTAGATGCACAAAAAACTGGAGAGGTAAATTCTTTCATGATCACTGTCAGGGGATAGAAGTTGTATGGCAGAGTTAGGTAGCAACCTCCTGGTGGTGGTCCAGCTTACTAAGTTGAATGTCTTAAATTTGGCCTGTACTGAAAGTGCTCCTTAAGGCTGTAACACTATTTTCAAGACTACTGTCAATACCGTGAATGTTAACAGCATGTCCTTGTGAACTTGCATAACAATCTATGCTTACTAATTAAGAAGAACAGAAGCTCCTTAAGAAGCTTAGAAGCTTCAGCTTTTTCTGAAATAAAAACATTAGTCTTCCTAAATAATATTTGAAACAAGTGAAGGCAAAGAGAAGTAGTACTAGGGTAGTGTGAAAGTAGTACTATGAGGGAAGTATGGAAGTTTTTCTGAAGAAAAAATCAACCCAGCTGCCATTCATATAGCCTTACATTTTCTAAGTATTAATCTATATCTCAAAAATTATTCTTGGGATATTCTTTATAGCCATTACTTAATATAGTTGTATTGCAGTCTTTCAGAAGTGAAGGAGTTTCTAATTTCAAAAGTAATTTGAAAAGAATGATTTAAGCCTCTTATTAGTTGGCTGCCTTTGACTGCAAAGGAAAGATTTGACTAGAAAAAGGAAAAGCAACATGAATTCTAAGTGAGGGATTCAATTATCTTATTCAGAAGGAAAGTGGATTTGGTTTAATGTTACATGAAGCAACTTTACTCTCTTGTTCAGAGATAGCATGTCTAAATAAAGAATAGGTTATGTAAAAATCCAAGAAGGGATTTTTGCAGCTCACTTAAAGCACCCTGACTTCCTGCATGGGCACTCAGTCAACACTGTAATGTGCTTTTCTTCTACTTTCAAGGTTGACTTACACAACTCATAAGCTGAGTGCATGTGGTAGTAAATTACCCCAGTGTAAAAAAAACATGTGAAATCTGTTTTAGCTATTCCAAATACATACTTGACATAAAAAGCAAGGGAGCCTGCTCTAATGTGATGCATTAAATTCTTTTAATTAAAGGCAACACTCTAGTTAAAGGTGCAGTAAGCTGAATTAATGTTTCGGTGCACACAAGCTGGCTGTATATGCAGGGACAAAACGTATTGTACCATGCATGCATATTAAGCCTATGTGTTAATTCTTGTTAATTCTATTTTAGGTGAAACTGCAGCTTCATCAAACTCCTATTCACTTAAAAACATTGAAGATGTTAGAGAGTTCTTGGGAAGGCACTGTGGGAGATTTGATAAATACATAGGATCTTTCTATAGAACATTTAAAGAACATGAAAGGAAAAGCCTCCGCCACTACATAGTCAGTATCTTCCTTCCTGATGTCTAATTTATTAAGTATAATTCACTTCACTGCTGCTGTTACCTTTGTCTTACTGAGCTTTTCTGTGTCAGAGTAGCCTAGAGTTGTGAAGGGGGAGGAGGGAGAAGTGGTAATTTGCATTTAAGAATTGCACTATCTGAACTGTTTAGTGAATGCAATAATTATTGCTAAAACTCTTACCATACTATACACTTTTGAGACAGGGAAGACTTTCTTTACTTATTTAGGCTTTGTTCCACCAAGTCCCATTAACCTGAATCTGATGGCTATTATCCTTTCTCTCTCCTAGGATTCTGTCAATGCACTTTATACCAAATGTCTGCAGCATCTTTTGAGAGATTCACACTTGGTAAAGACTTACTCCCCTAAATACATAGCCCAGTGTTACTTAAGCAATAAATTATCTGACTTTCACTTGCTGTTTATGGCTTTGCTTTTCTAGAAGATGCTTGCAAAGCAAGAAGAGCAGATGAATCTGATCAAACAAGCAGTTGAAGTAAGCATCTGAAATGAAAGAAAATAACTAGCAAGCTGTTTTTAACTCTCCCTTTCATGCCTAAAATATTGGGTTTTTTCTACAGATGTATATCCACCATGCTATTTATGATCTAGTCTTCAAATATGTGGGCACGATTGAGGCAAGTGAGGTAAGTTTCTTTATTGCTACATACTAGTTATGTTCATCTAAAGCATTTTAAAAACCTGTTGCCTTTCTATTGATTAGGATGCTGATTTTAATAAAATCACGAGGAGCCTTCAAGACCTGCAGCAAAAAGACGTTGGAGTGAAGCCTGAGTTCAGGTGAGAGAGATGACTGGATTCTTTGAAGAGTCACTGAGATCCTGTCTTAAATAGGATCATGTCAGCCAAAAAGTGTCCTCCTTCAGACACAAGCAAGATTTTTTTATACTTCGTTCATTTGAGATGGAAAATTAAAGCTTGGCAAGTGTCATATGAGGACAATCTTTGCATTGATGGTTGTCTCCTTTACATTTGTTTTTAAGCTTCCCTTTCCATCTTCAGGATACAGAAATGCAGGTTCACTTGGAGTAGAAGTGGGAATATTTTGGAACCATTCTTCTGTTCAGCTCTGCATAAATTAAAACTTGGGCTTTGGACATCCTGCAGAGGAGCTCTGTATGCTAATAATTTGTTTCTAATTATTTTGTAGTTTTAATATACCACGTGCAAAGCGAGAACTGGGTCAGTTGAACAAATGTACTTCCCCTCAACAGAAGCTACTTTGTCTGCGTAAAGTTGTACAAATTATTATGCAGTCTCCAAGCCAAAGAGGTCAGTAATTAATGAATTAATAATTTTAACCAGCACACACAAAGCACTTCAGTATATAAACAAGTGTTTGGATAGCACTTGGGGATCAAACACAATTAAGCTGGTGTCTCTAAAGAGAGCAAAAGGGAAGTGAGGTAGATGTGTCAGCACTGGCTCTTGTGAGGTGAGGTGGGGTACTGGGTTAGCTTGTGTAGTTTTTAGCTCAGACATGTGGGAAGCTCACATCTGCCAGGACACTGCTGGTGATCCATTTTAAACACTGAAGATTGCTGCTAGATCAATCTTTTGTATTTGTCCATGTTCTCCTTGACATCTTGAAACTGATGCTCTTGAGATGCATCTTTTGCAAAATGCAGTGTTGGGTGGGGCCAAACAGATGTGCTGCTGTAGATTACAGCAATGATTCTGTGATACGAAAGCACAATCCTCTTAACCTGGCATTTGCTTTATCTAGCTTGAAAAGAGAAGATACTTCTACAAAGCAAATAGAGTAGCACAGTGAACTTGGGCTTTCGCTACTCATCTATCTCTTCCTTTCTCCGGGAAGACTGCTGGGTTATGGAAAAACGTATCAGCTTTGAGCATAGTCTTTGCCCTCAAGAATTTCAGAAATCTTGAGCTATTGCTCTGGCTCTTGCTGTGGGAGGGGAGGGACGCTGGTCAAATATTGCAGGCTATACTGCACAAACTGCATCTCCGTTGGCTCCTGACAGCCTGTTTCAGTGAAAGATTGAGAATCTTTGGAGGCCTGCCCTGAGCTCTCCATGCAGTCTCTACTAGTAGAGCTGGCCCTTAGTCTTAGGAGGCAGAACTCCTTTTAGAGTTATTGCTCTTGATTTGAACCATGACATGACTAATACCAAATTCTTTTTTTTAGTTAACATGGAAACCATGTGTGCAGATGATCTTCTCTCTGTTTTGCTGTATTTGCTTGTAAAAACAGAAATCCCAAACTGGTATGTAACTGTTTTGGCTATATAGAACTCCTTCTTACCATCTTGTGTAGTGCTGCTGTAGCAGCAAATGTACAAATGTTTCTGAACGTACTGTAATAACTTACTGAAAGTGTAAGAGGTCCTGTTGAAATGCAGAAAACGTTTTATAGGACGAATAGCAAAGATGTGTTATAAATGTAACTAAATTAAGGACCTATCAGGAATGTGTCTTTTTGATTCTCAGCCTAGAAAACGTTTGTAGTGGGAGGCTATCTTTCTATACATCTGCATGTCAATACAACCTTCACAGAGTGGTTCTCTCTCATCTGTGTTGGGCACTGTGAAACCTTAATGCATTTCAAGATTTGATGCATTTCTTACAGAGAAACTAGCTGTGACTGTTTAATTACTTCCTGCCAGCCTATGCCTTTGTCTCCTCATTTTCAGTGAATGTCTATCTAAGCCTTCCAGCAGTACCTGAACTGATTCTCACTGTTGGTATATTCTGTACCTCTGAGATCAGCATTTGGCCTTTAGCTTGTAGCTAGCACTGTGGTGCTCATGGTGCTTGAAACATTGCTTCACTCTGTTCAAAGATGGTCATCTCCCACTATTGTCCTTATCTCATCCTTCATATTCCTTCTATCCACTTAATAACTTTTCATTGAATATTTAAGAGATAAGTAGAGTTCTGATCACTCTACAAGCTCAGAACAGCCATATTGTTGGCCTAACAAGCTTTCTAAAAGCTTTTTCCCAACTCACACCTATTGCCTGTGTGGATTGCCTAAGATGAACTGCAATATGCCATGCTAGTGTCTTATTTTTAGTGGTTCATGGCTTTAACTTTTTTTTTTTTCAGGATGGCCAACTTGAGTTACATAAAGAACTTCAGGCTTTGCAGCTCAGTGAAGGATGAGTTGGGATACTGCCTCACCTCAATTGAGGCTGCAATAGAATACATACGACAAGGCAACCTCTCTGACAGATCAACAGTAAGCTACTCTTAAACTCAGCCAAATGTTTATTTGGTAACTTGTAGTTCTGTGTACCATTGCGGGTGTAAATCCAGCCAGAGGATACAAATAACTAAAATAAGGATTCCCTTTCTTTGCTTAAAAAATGAGTAGAGGTGACTACCTGAAGCAAGTGCTAAATTTACGCAAATGATTATAATGAAGTCCTAACTATGTACCAATACTTGTTCATTGTATACTTCTTGAGGAAGTACTTCAATGTCAAGTCTACCTTTTCATATGATTAGAGGAAAAATGACAGCACTGTTCTCTACAGATGAGTCTCTAGTATGTTTGGTATCTCCTGTATGTCCTCTACCATGGTTGTGAAAGCAGTGCAGTACTTGAGAAGCAGGCATAACTTAAATTTTTGTGTAGTTTTAAAATGCTTAGCTGTGCTAGCAGAATGGAGATAGCAGTGTAATTTAGAATTATTCAGCAAATCTTCATACTTGAAGAATTCCATGTGTTTGCAGTGCAGGTTACAATGCTGCACTGAGCTGATGGCTTGGGGGAGTGCAGGGTTATGACAAGGTGGTGTTTGAAGGTCAAGTTTGGCTCTTGGGATCTCTAACCTGGCAGGGACAGGAAATTTGTGGATGCATGAGAGACTTCCTGCTGGACAACTAGACCTGCTGTCAATCTGTTCACATCCCTGCAGGCCAGTCAAGGGAGATGCTGATGTGACTTTGGGAACTTCTATGATTTTAGAACTTTGTAGATTATTTAGTCAAGGAATCCAATCTTACCACTCCTGTAAAATTTTCTACTGTTGTAAAAATAGGTATTCCTGAGCTGATGTGGAAATCAGAAGGAGTGAATTTGGAACCAGAGTGAATTCAGTGTGTCTCAGTCTGCCCAACTGCAAAGCACTGGAATCTAACTGCAGGGGCCAGAATAATGGCTCAGTGTGCAGGGCTTGTGATGGGACAACCTGGGGCACAGTCTTAAAGAAGAAGCACTTAAAGTAACATTTTGACCTCTTGCTATTTTTGGTTTTGTTCTTTTCTGGGATTTTTCCATGAACCTGTTGTGCAGGTTTGTCTTGTACACTCAAAAAAAAATCAACCCAACACTCTCTAATATTGTGTAAGAGCGGTATTTCTTGTCTGTAATGCTATATTGAATTATGTTAAAAAAAATAAAAGTATTAGTTTAAAAGAATCAACCTGCTATATGATTTTGCTTTCTGAAGTCATTTGGCTGTCATTCACAATCAATATACAAAGAGCAAAGCTGGTGCTCTGAATGGAGAACTGAAACCAAGGTAGAGTTGTCTTCCACAACAGTGCCAGAAGCTAAAAACAGTGTCCTGCTCTTAAATGTCTAGAATCAAGACTGTTTGCTATTAAATGTCTGATCCCTCTGTAGCTAAGGATAGCAGTTTTTATACTGGGATTGCATTTGAGTGATTGTAACTTAAGTGCCACTGCCATGAAGGTACTTATATTTATTTCTTTGGGAGGCATCTGTCTTGAAAGATAACTGTGTTTTAAGAAGTATAACTGAGGGCTTCAGTGTCTGCACCACGAGAAGAGCAAGTCGTGTTTCTGCCCATGTTTCAGCTGGATCATCTCCAGACCTAGAGAACTTTCTCACTTCAGGGTGAATGTGCAACACAAAATCCTCTTGCATTGCCTTTCCTTGGAGACAGCCTGGCTGGAAGGCAGCAGAACCCTGAGGATGAAGTGAGTGGCAACTTGTCCTCAACACAGCTGAAAAGGAAAGAGCCAGACCACCCTTTTCTCCAGTGTAGGAGAAGGTGGCACACAATGAAGAGAGAGACTCTGAGACAGGAATGGAAAAAGAATAGTGAGGAGGTGGAGGAGCATTGCTCTCCCTTCATAAAGTTACCAGCTGAGATATCTCCTTTAATCTCTGGTAAAGGAGATGAACTTCGAAGCAGCAGCAGCTGTCATCTTGCTGCCCTATGATTTTCTTCTCCAGATTGTGCTGGAACGGGGTGTGGGATTGAAGGGAGCAGGAGCATAGCTGTGCCTTGGGGCTTCATTACAGCCCTTTATGTGGTTATGCTTAATTTTATAGCTGGCTTCAGATGGAGTTTCTGGCAGCTGAGTAATGCTGCTGTCCAATCCCTAATGAAGCTAACTCCAGAAAGAAAATTCAGCAGGGGCCTAATGTAGCCTGTGGGATAATGGGCACATTCTCACCCTTATGTCAGTCAACTTAGGATGTCTTTCCAAATCCCTTCACCCAAGGTCATGCAAGTCTTTGTGAGACACTTTGGTTGTGGGGAGGAGAGGTGGCTGTAAAGGACCAGAGAGTCAGTTCTGTTTTCTGGGAGCTGTCAACATGATTTTATTAGAATTCCTGTTAATAAGTATTGGGTGCTAGCTAATTCCTATGCACAGCTAATGTGTAGTAAGACTGTGTAGTTCAGGGGGTTCAAGTGAGGTATAAAACAACAGGGAGTCAGAGCCAGCCATAGGGGAATAGGCAGCATTTTGTTTCACATATGGAAAGAGCTGTAGGTGGGGAAGAGCTTGAGATGGGGAAATGATCCCTATTCCCCCTCCCCACTAAACACTTTACTAGTCTTAGTTTGTGCACAAGACTTCCTCTCCTGGCTTCTGCCACCTGTGTTTCCTCCAAGTCATCAGCTGTAATCTGTGAGAATGACTTGGGATAGATCATTACACAGGTACACTCTCATAGGTACATATACTTCCTTTTTCTACACAGAGTAGTATTAGATAAAACGATCATTAATGTTTGGGTGTGTATTTTCTAGACAACATATGCTTAAAATACCTGAAAGTCCCACTCAAATCAATCTCTTTTTAAAAGAAATATAAATTCTTGGGCTGCAAGTAAAGATGGTACAAGTGAGTTTTGACTTTGAAGGCCCAAACTTGCTTAATCCTTCAGTGAGTATTGGATTCTTCTGTCATTCCATATTTTGTTATGGAAGATAAGTGGTTTCACCTGGGCTCTTTATATTCTGATTTATATAATAAATATATAATACTGCTACATTATGGTTGTTGTCTCATGTGACTCTCTTAAAATGATGATTCCACTTGGGGAACACTTCTCCTGGAGACGCACACTGTGGAAGGAGCAGTACTAAAACTACAGTAGGTCTTAGATTCTCCTCAGTGAAAGTATAAAGCTGTCTGCGAGCATCTACACCAGAAATTCTGATTAGACGTCAGACACTTGTACCAGAAGTTAGGGTTTTTATCAAATATTTCTTAGGGAAGTTATTCCTGTTCATAGTGAAGGATCTATCTAAGGACACTAGTGTTACATGTCTTGTAATTCTGAAAAGACATGCTTGGGTATCCTTAGCTAAAGTACTTATTTTTGAAAAGATTGGTGAATATTTGTCGCTTTTCATGTATCTAAATAGAAACAACTTCCTGTGAAGTACAGCTAAAAACTTTCATCTCCTCACAAATATTTTAAATGACATTATTTGCTATACTCTTAAGGGTTTTTTTAGACAGCTTTATGAGAGGCATCTGTGTTGATTTTGAAACATGAATAGTCTAATTTCTAGAAAGTCTGAACTCAACTGATCTTGTTAATTTGCAGTTCATGAGGCTCTTAAACTTCATTCTATCTTGCTAATGTTAAGAGTGGAGTCAGACTGGTTTTACTCATTCACATGTGGTCTTGACAGACTTTAATTGCAAAAGCCATAGCCCAGATCCTAAACCACTGAAGTTTGCCTGATACATGGGTGTGTATCTTAAATGCAGTGGTTTTCTGTTTTATGGAGGCTGAAGTATTTCCATTTCTAGAGAGCCATTATCCAACAACAGCATCACTGCCAACCATAAGCAACTGTCGACCAGAACCAACCATGTGCAAAAGTTTCCAGCAGCATTCTTAGAAAATGTTTTCCTTAGGTTGTTGTTTTATTTCATGGGAGGGCCATGCTGCCATTTCAAAATCGAACTCCACTTAATGGTTTTCACCTGGTTTTGGAGGCATTTATATTCTTTAGTGCATCCTGAAGTGTATCTTCAGCAGTCTCAGAGAATAAGTACTGATGCAAGGGTTGCACTGCATCTACTTAGCTCAAACCAAGTAGGAAATACTACACAAATGGATCTGCTGCAGAGCAATGCTTTGCCTGGTGCAATCTTTTATTTTTCAGCAAGCAGCAGAGAGTTCAGCATTCTTTGAGTCAGAGTTGTATCTGGGTCATCTTTTTTAGTAGCCACCAGTAGACATGTTTTACGTGAATTTGTCATAATTTCTCCTCTTGAGAAAGCTGTGTTGTACCTCTTACAGTTCATGCTGTCTTTGGTATGTATTTTTTAGTTTTGCTGTGTTGGTACAGCCATAATTAATCACAGCAAATTTCAGTAAAGGAATATTCTGGTGAACATCTACTTATTATTTCTGTGTGTGCCCAGTCTTCTATGTCTCAGAAACTGAAATGTGAAACTGACTCGGATTCACATGTGTCTGATAATTAATATATGGTAAATACAGCGTTTAATATTTTTAGAAGTTAATTCCACTGTTAAGGTACTGCACTTTTGCCTGTAAATGACTGTGTAGATAATCAATCTATTTTATTTTCAGGAATCTGAGAGTCTGTGTGACAAGCTGCTCTTAAGACAAAGGATGAACTTGTTGTCCCAGATGTCTGCTGCACCAATAGACTGCTTGTTTAAGGTTAATAACTTTTATGGCAGAATATGTATGTATTTGCATATTTCATGTTTATATCCCTCCCTTTCTGGAATTTTCTGGAATGCAATGAAGGGTTAATTAGATTAGTACTGTGAAATGCATTTTAGTAGATGCTAAAAATCTTTAATTGAGTACATTCCTGTGCCAAAGCCTTACTAACATAATATAATCTTACGGATTTCAGCACATGTTATATGAAATATAGAAGTAAAGGAGGGTGAAATGCTACTGCTGTTGGTATTGTGTGCCCCATTTAATGCACAGATGTGATATTACTATCTGGTTGTGTCTCACAGCTTTTAGTGCTTGAAATTGGGAGAGTTTTCTGAAATAATTTAAATGTGGTCACCTGACAGCAACTTCATATTATCTGTTAATCTCAGACTGTCATTCTAAAAGAATTTTGCCTATACAAGGACACAAAGCAGAGCTTCTAATTATATGTGTTCACAGCTTATGGCTGGAGACTTAGTCATTTTATAGACATGTTTCTGCACAGAGGGAGCTCAATTTCATGATTGAGTCTAAAGAGAACAATAGGAATTGTTTTAATTTTTTATAGGAAGTGAAGTAAGCCAAGAACAGTTTCTTTTTAATACTGAATACCCATTAGGAGGTTTTGTGCTGTGACATTGTTCGTTTCGGCTTTCTAATGCTTGAATACATCTTTCATAATCAGTTCCTTTCATTTTGTGCTTCAGTAAATTACTCGGGTTTTTTTTTCTTAAAAGGAGCCCTTTTATATTGGTTCCTCATTCTTTTTTCTCTTGTTTTTTGTAGCATATTGCTTCAGGTGATGAGGAGGAAGTGGAGCGGCTGCTAAGTCAAGGTGACAATGATAAGGACACTGTACAGAAAATGTGTCACCCCCTCTGTTACTGTGACAAATGCGAGAAGCTGGTTTCTGGGTGAGCACTCTTCATCCCCACAACTACACAGAAAGCTGTGTAAAAGCCTTTATCTAAGATTTGCTTCAGAAAGTATGCTGCTTTTGGTTATAGAGGAATTTGGTAGCACTTCAGGATGTAGTAGAGAGCATATGGGTGTGTGGTTTGAAAAAACAGGAGAAATATCAGGAGAATACAGAATCCCTTGGAACCCAGCCATGCTGTGATGGAGGCTGTGTCCTTTGGTAACCGTGGTATTTCTTCTCTTGAATCAAACTTAAGGGTCTGGGACAAACCCACTTCTCTTAACAAAGTGTAAAGTTCTGTATGGATTAATTTATCAATGTAAAGAGATAAAAAGTTCCAAAATCAGTTTTTTGTCATCCTTGGCAACTTTTCCCTTTCTCTCCTCCTTCCCACCTCCACCATGGTAACTGAGCTGCTTTCAACCCATTGTGTTTTAAAGGAAACTGAATGACTCTTCCATTATCACCCCCTTTTCCCGAGATGACCGGGGATACACTCCACTTCATATAGCTGCTATTTGTGGTGAGTGAGCTTGCTTTCCTTCACTAGTGTTTCCTACTCCTTTTGCTTTTATATCTTTATGTTAGCCTGTTTTCCACCTTTGTATTAAAGTTGGAATTTTGCATTAAGTTTGGTTTTTTGCTTCTTTGCTATTGAAACTTTGCTGTTTCTATCTCGGAACAGAGCGAAGTTGTTGTATGTTCTTTTAAGCTCAGTTTCTTATGGCTGAGTTATTCTTTGTGTGCTGGCTGTTTACTTTTGCCATAGTGGCCACCACAGTAGTGCTTTCTTCAGCTCTGAAAAAAGTAAAAATGTGTCATCAGAAACCAGTCTTGTTTTAAAGGACCGACAGAGTGAGAAATTACTCTTTTCTCTCTCCTGCAGCTGGCTATGCTTTGTAGGTTTGTAACATCTGTATTGTAGTGTTCATTATGTAATTGATCTTCCTTTTATTAAAAGATGTATTATTTTCTTAGGGGGTGGTTTCTTATTTATAATTTCCTTTTTTGTTATTATATTGAATCCAAATATTTTCTATTGTTACTCATAGGATACAAGTATAGCTTGCTTTTAGCTGGAGGTTCATTTATGGGGCTTTGACCTTGAATAATCTGCAACAAAAATCTCAAATAGCAAAGCAGTGAATACGCAGTATATGGAAGCATAGTATGCAGAGATGTAGGGTACCTTGGTTTATAGTCAGTGTTTGAATTTGAAAAGTAGCAATGTTCTTGTGCAAAGTTTACTCCTTTCTCTGAATGCTTGTTTTCCAAGGTCAGACTTCATTAGTGGATTTACTGGTAGCCAAAGGAGCTGTTGTCAATGCTACAGATTACCACGGTTCAACTCCCCTTCACCTCGCCTGTCAGAAGGGATACCAAAATGTTACAGTAAGCACAACACCTAACCTAAATAATAAATACATGACTCTTACTAAGCTCTTCTACTGTTACTGTCATTTAGATCTTCTGAGAAGCTTTTACCAGAACTGTGAAAGCTGTCAGGATGGAGGATCTTTCATCATTGTAGTTTGCAAGACATTTTATTTTTTCTTACACTGCAAGGTTTTCAGCCATCGGTAATAACCAACTGGCAGCTATGCATGCCTGATAATTCATCCACTTTACTAACACAAATGTCCAATATATAATACAAAGGGAGAGCATCTCTGCTCTTGCTTGAGACAGAACAACCATTGCAGTCATTGGACTGAGTTAAATGCTTCACACTGTATTTAGGATAGACTGTGTAACTACAGTCATTATTGTCTACTTGAATTTAATATATGTGGTATTCTTCAATAAGCATTGTTGAAATTTAGCTGTGTCTTTACTTGCATAGGCTCTTGAAATGTGAGGTAGATGATGTAGTGAATATATTGCAGTGTTTGCTGCAGTAGAAGTTTCATTTTTTTTCAGTTCAAATTCTGAATATTTAAGAAGAGACTTTTTGGTTCTCAGGGTAGGGCATAAACAGCGCTGCAGTGCCAAGAGGGTGGTGTCTGAAACAGGAGGCAGAGCTAGTGTCTCATGAAGTGCTTCATCATGCCAGAACCCTAAAGGAATCTGCAGAGCAATAATTGTTTGTACATTAATTTTTTAGTTACTTAAATGTCTACTTTTGTTTTTCTTTTAAGCTGCTCTTATTGCACTACAAGGCAAGTACTGATGTTCAGGACAATAATGGAAATACTCCACTTCATTTAGCCTGCACTTATGGTCATGAGGATGTAAGTAACTGTTTTGTAACAAACCAAAAGGGCATTCTAATGGAATGGCATTAAACTGATGCAAATTTGCACTAAACTTACATATTTTAAAAAGCAAATAAATATATTTGAAGACTAAATTGTTTAATGCTCTAAATTAGGAATTTATTTGGTAGTTCACAGCTATTTTTAATGTGAGTTCACATTAAAGATAGCAGTTCTTTTCAAATTTTGTAGTTATTTAACTCTTTATTGAATCACACTGAACCACTAAAGCCTGCTCTTTAGGTAATGGATTACATGAGCAGCAATAAAAACAAACCTTTTAGATTGTGCCTGTTGTCTGAACTGAGACACAACACTATAATTTATTGATAGCTTTCGTTTTCTTTCCAGTGTGTCAAGGCTTTAGTGTACTATGATGTGCATTCCTGCAGACTGGATATAGGCAATGAGAAGGGAGACACTCCTCTCCACATCGCTGCTCGCTGGGGCTATCAAGGGATCATTGAAGTGCTCTTGCAAAATGGGGCAAACCCGGAAATTCAAAACCGGATGAAAGAGACTTCCCTACAGTGTGCGTTAAATTCCAAGGTATTTGTCTTTATCTTCCAGCCTGATTGCTTTCTGATGTAACACCACAGAGATGTAGATGTTCACTGCTAATAGGGTTTCACTACTAAAGAAAAAATGTGTGTTTCACTCTGAGGAGGAAGGGTCACATTTTAACTCCAGTAGCGGGAATACACTCTTGTGTACATGAACTTTTAAATGGGTACTTTTAATCTGCTCAGTCATAATCTGTTACTAATTATTAGGTTGTCAGCTAATCTGCGTTTCAGTCAGTAGATGCCTCTTTGAGTGGAGTTACATTAGTTCTCTTTAATATTTTTATGCAGATTTTGTCATTGATGGAATTAAACTACCTAACATTTGAAAGAGGACAGAGTGCTTCTGAGGTAACAGCCCATGTGAGCTGCTAAACTGTTTCTTGCCTATGCTTAACCTCCTTAATTTGATATTTAACCTTTTCTGGTTTTTAGTTTGTTTGATTGATTTTTTTATGGTTTTTTTCCAACTGTAAGTCACCGCTTAGGTCTCCTCAGCACTCAGCAGAAGCTTTCAGCAGAGGATCATCTGTCTCAAGCCTGTCATCAGCATCAACTGACATAAGGCAGGAAGAAGTAAAAAACAGTTACAAAGAGGTAAGACTGAGGTACAAGTTTTGACAGTAAGCAAAGTGAAGGAAGCTAGAAGAGTGATATTTTGCCACAGTGTTTTAAACTGCTTCTTCAGGAATAGCCTTCTGTCTGGTTTGGGAAATGATAGCTGGTATCCTCAGGAACTTGTCCTCTCAGTACCTGAGCACTTATTTTTATATGGTATCAACTGCTCTGTTGGTTATTTCTGGGGAAAAATTGACACCATCTCTGAAGTAGTTGCTCATATTTATTGACGTTAACTATGTAATTTGAGAATTTGTTGAAGTTTACAAAATTACAGTGGCAGTCAGTGTCCCAAGGACCTGGCTGTCCTGTCCAGGAATTAAATGCCACTAGTAGCTTACAAAATCTGTCAGGAAACAGAGACTAGTACAGGCATGCTGGCACACAACAAACTGGAATGTTAAGACAAGCTTTCAAAATAGGCACAGGAATAAATTTTTAACAAGTGAGGAGGTACAGAGTATATATTAAATATCTTGCATGTATGTGTTTGCTGATTTTGCTCTGTCCACACCAGATAGCATCCTCTGAATTTTTTCATGTGGGAGCTCAGATCCATCCTTTCTGTTATCCCTTCCTAAGATTGTCATGTCACCACTCATTCTGACGCTTCTCTTTATTTTTCCTAGTTTCCATATTCATTTATTTTTCCAAATTGGCCTCCTAAGTATGTTTGTATCTCTCAATATCACTACTACATTCAAATTCTTTCTTTTCCTGCTATTAAGACGTCCTTCTCTTGCCAAAAGTTTCAGTTTCCTAAAAATATTGAAGAAACACAAAGATGTAAATTTTGACTGAACAGTATGAGTTCACACTTGAGTTGCTCTATGAAAGGCTCAGTGTAGGGCTGTACCTCCCTGTTTGTACAGAGTCAAGCACTCTAAATAAGTTCTCCTCGTAGACTGAGGATTTATTTTTCCTTGAAGGAACAAATTTATCCCACCCAAGTGCTAAGACTGTAGTTCAAACCAGTGAAAAACATTACAAACTGCTTACACCTTAGGTCCCTGGGGTTAATGACCTTCTCTGTAATGCATCTTTAGTTCATTTCTGTTTGCAAGTTTCACCTGGGCTCCCTGCTCAAAGAGGCAAGAGTCTGATCCTGAGAGGGCTCCATGAAGGGAATGAATGCCACTGGAAGTAATCGGAAACTGATATGGTCTGATTTCAAGGTTTGCACCTTGGATTAAGGGGATCCAGTCAGACCTTTATTAATCAATAGTGAATTAAACTCTTAAATGAGCCACTTGTATCAGCTTGTTTATTAGGACTTAGAAAAGAGAGAGTGAAAGAGGCAGGATTGTAAATTTGGGACTTGCTCTGTTGGAACTAAAATCTCCAGGCACAATTTCTGTTCAGCAGCTGAAAAACTGGCCATGTGGGTAAATTGCAGGAGATTTGTTTCTTCAATTTTTACATTTAAAGGAAGGTTCTGTTCCATAGAAGAGCAAGAAAACAAACTGGAAAGATCGGGAAATGCATGTAGCAGACATTTTGCACTAAGTACTCTTAATAAATTATCTATAAGCTGCATAACAAATGTTGTACCACTGCTGGGGCCTGAGGCAGTTTTTAGTACTGTAAGGAACTTGTTGTTTTTGGAAAGAAATTATCAGACCTTGTGGGTCACTGCTATTGCTATTACTATTACTAGGCATCTTGTATGGCATAAGATGACTCCTGAGAAATCATGAAGACATTTACATTCTCCAGTGACATTATTCTGTATGATTAGGGGAAGTTTAGGGGAGGCACAGACCTCCCTAGTGTATATAGTCCATTTTAGCTGTATATGTGGAGAGATTGGGATTCAGCTCCCCCAGCTTCTGGAAGACAGTTGTCTTCACTTAAGACATCTATATCCCCTCCTTAGTCAGTGAAGGGAAATTAACTCCAGAGAAGAGTTAATCTCAGACATGCTTAGTTTGACCTGAGCTGCACTCAGGTGTTATTTGTTGACTGCATTCTGTTCTGTAGTTACCAGAGAGGGAGTTTAAATGCCTGGCTTAGATTTAGACAGCTGACTTTTAGACATTCGAAGTTGGGAAAGGAAAAAAAAACCAAAGAATCATAGACTCTGCCCAGAGTGACCAGTGCATGACTTCAAGGACCTTCATCCTGTATTAGAAAGGTAGTAATAAAACAAAACTTAGCAGCTTTTCTAAGAGAAGATAAAAATTGAGAGATTTAATCTGCCCTCTGATCTTTCAGCTGTTTGTGTCCTGTTCTTCATCTAAAACCATGAAAGAGATCAGAGCAATAAAACACAAACTTCAGTCTCATTCTCCATTGTTTGCCTTGCCAAACACCACTGTCACACTCAGCAAGGTGGTCATTTCTAGGTGAAGATTGAAATGTGACTGTAGCTGTCACTCCATGACATCTCCAACTTGCAAGATGTTTCTCACTATTGAAACAAATGTGTTTGCACAGCAGCATCTTCAGTGATTCTAGCACAGTGCTGGAATAATTTGCCATAATGCTGAAACTGACTTTCACAAAGCTTATTAAATGACTCTTCAGCCCTCTGCAGAGGCCAGGTGAGTTGTGAGAGCACTGATGGGCTCTCCCTGCCCTTTGGCTGGCACCTTTCCTGTTCCTATCAGGTTGGATCTTGACTCCTTCATGTGACAGTAGAGAATTAGAGAAGTGGGGAGACAAGTTAATCTCCTCCTCTTGCTTTCACAAGCAATCTAAGGGGAATGGCACCAGTGCTCTGTAGAGCACCTACCACCTCTTCTTGCCTCACGTCTCTTTTCCCCTGCAGAGCTCATGAACAGGAGAACACCTTCACCCAGCAGTTACCTGGCTTGACCTTAATTGGGCTAATGCTGGTGCTTTTCCTAATGCATACCCTTTGATATTTTTTCTATCCAGATTTTCAGTGAGAAAACAAATTTCATACTTACAGTCAAGTTAGATTTGTAAATGTTTGGGTTTTAGCATAGGAATAAAGCAGTGATCTGCAGATGTAAAGGGAACAATTGGAAAGTATCTTTTTATCTTAAACTGTTGTTTCTCAAATAGCACAATAAAACCTGCCATGCTTTGTGCTCCTGGTAGCATAGAGTAGCTCAGCAGGAGTCCAAACAGTATTAGTGTTTATTAGGGTAGAAAGTTGCCTTGAGTAGGGATTTTTAATGTTCGGTTCACACAGAAATGCACAGGGCAGCTGCTGCTGGAGCAGCATACTAATATATATCAGCTTACATGGCTTTGTTTATGGGTGGGCCACATATCTTCAATTTAGATAAGTACTGTTTAACCAAGCAAGTCAGAGATGATCAAATGGCCACAGGCCTTGGACAGCTTTTCTATTTCATAAAGGAAGAAGGTTTTTCCTTTAAAACTTTGTCAATAAATATGAAATGGGCCAGCAATAATCCTAGTGCATGAGCTTAGGAGGTTAGCAAAGGACACAGGATATTCTGTGTTCTGCTTAATACCAATACTAACAAAGCAAATAAATTATTTTCTTCATACATAGGTGGAAAAACTCCTGAGAGCAGTTGCTGATGGAGATCTGGAAATGGTGAGTGTTAACATGGCTGTTGAATGTTATTGAATTCCATTTTATCTCATTCAAATTTAGGAAGTTATTTGTAAATAATACCAAGTGGAGAATGCTTTGGGTAATAATCTCATATAAAGAGGAAATTTAGGAGACACTAGTCAGCACAGAGATGTTATTTGTGGGGCACACAATAATGTGTAGTTTGGATTTCACTTCAAATAGGCAGTTGATGGCTATAATAATACCAGTTTCAGAGGTGATGTTCTGTAATTTGTGATACCACCTCTCTTGGCTATTTTTTTATTTATTATTGCCTTTATTCCTTAAAAAATAAGATGCTTCCAATGTCATTCTACTGAAAAATTGAAGATGACAGAGGAATCTTTAGAAGTTTTACTTTTGGAAATGTGTATAAGGCTGTAGATTTCTTGATTATCTTGTAGTTCACAGAACAAAACCTTAAAGCTGTGTGAGAATGCAGGTTTGCTCTGCTGGGTGCATGTTCTGAAAAACCTGTTTGGGTTTGGTTTATACCAGGAGTTACAAATGCCAGTGAAGCATCACACAGTTGTCAGAAAATAGAAAACCCATGTCACAAAATATGTGCCAGGTTAATACTGTTTCTCTCATGTTCTGTTCCACTGAGATGATAGAAATGATTTGTCAGCTGATAGAGCAAAGAACTGTTCAGTTGTTGAGTACATATCATTATCCTAGTTTACAATGTGACTTAATATAAGTAATTATTTCCATGCAAGCCCTTAAGTCATTTCAAGAACCAGTAACATGTACAATGGTGATATTTGCCATCTTGGCCAGTGGTAAATGTGCATGTATTACAGTTAACTTTTCACCCACTTTGTGAAAAACTAAACTTTGTCAAGAAAACTAAATATAGTGATTTAACTTGCTGGAAAATTAGCATCTGGCACTGCTCAATAGATACCAGCAGTGAAAAGCACGTAGAAATCCAGCCTGTGCATCCAGATGACAGAATCACCTTATCTTTTATGGCTTTACTTTCCTCATTACTGAAGTACATGTAAAGCTGTTCATAAAAAGAGAATCCTCCAACTGGATGACAAAGGTTACAGAATGTATATC
Source organism: Daphoenositta chrysoptera (assembly GCA_013397915.1). NCBI lineage: Eukaryota > Metazoa > Chordata > Aves > Passeriformes > Daphoenositta > Daphoenositta chrysoptera. The sequence continues at coordinate 281,315 of VZRO01004982.1, read as the reverse complement.
TATTAAAAAAACATGAGTATTTAAAAACTCTGACCTTGTTCTGGCAGCCTGAGGTCTGTCTCCATAGGAACAGCCACAGCAACCAGGTCATTAGGACTGCTGTGGATTTTTGCTGTGACAGCCAACTGAGCTTTGCAAGAGGAGGCTTTAAAAAACTGCTGTGAAACTGGATTTAAAAACATTAAAAACCATTATGATGTGATTGGCATTGTCTCAGTGTAGCTACTGGATTTGTTGCTCTCCTTCTACTCAGCATGTCCAGTGGAAAGGATATGTGCAAATCCACCACAAAAAAAAGCAAATCTCTTGTCTGAAATAAGTGTTGTTGGCATGAGGGTACAGAGACCCAGAGTGCTTGGCTGAGTACTCCAAAGTAACTCAGCAGTGTAAAGAACCTTTCAGGTGACAAGTTACTTGGCAAATGAGACTGTGGACAAGCTCCTGAGGTGGTTCAATATGTATCTACTTGTACAGTTAATATTTTGACAAAAAAAACCCCTTTAAAACCAAGGAAAATGTCTATTGCACTGTTATTAAAAAGAGGTGTGCACAGGAGTAGTGTGTTTGGGCTTTTGGGAGACACTGGTCAATATGTTGGGAGCTGTGCATTGGATAATGAGAGCAGCAGTATTGGACTGTCGGAGGAGGAGGAAGTCGATTGTGAGAGTCTTGGTGAGTCTGCAGGGAAAGGGGGAAGTGCAGTGACAGTTCTACTTGTTTTAGACATGTACAAATGTAACAAGTAGTAAAGCTTTGCTGAGCTGGCCTTCCATAAATAGGCAGGCATGAGAGAAGATTTCCTTTACTCCAGAGAACAGCATGGAATTTTCAGGAACAGCATTATTGTCTGTGAAAAACATCCCTTTTCAGTCTCAATTATGTCATCATTCAGAGTCAGGTATATGGCCTTTACTGGCTGCCCTAGGGTTTGTTGTAGCTGCATGTGTTTAAGTGGATAGGACATGAATGTGTTGTTCTCTCAGAACTCAATGGTGAGCAGCAGAACCTGTGCCAAGTGTGAGAGTAAACAGAGTGGGAGGAACCTCTCAGACATCCCACTGTCCCCATTCCCTTGGACTAGCAGCTGTAGAGCTCTTGGCTTGGTCCAGTAGTAATGGAGACTTAATACAGCCACTGCTAATTCTAAGATGTCTTTAGTGAACTATAGATTAATGAATTTCAAGATAAAAATGTATTTCTTAAATAGCTGGTTTTTTGCATAAAACGTAACATAAAATTTATGTGCCCTAAGCATCACTGTTTGCAGGTTGCACATGAAGGCCCTGAGCCCTAAGACTTCACTGAAGGCCCTCTCTCTCAAAAATGAGGCATTGTACATTGTGGAAAAAGTGAAACTGTCCAATTCCTGGGATATGACAGACCTAAGGAAAGTCAGTGCCCCTGCAAAGTTTTGGGTATCACTTAAATGTTGACATCCTTGTCATTTCTAATGTTCTTTAAAGCAAAAGATGAAACAAAATTCACATTCGTATGAGCTGGCACAAATCTGAGCTAACAGGATTTGGAGTGTTTGAGAGTGCGTGGACAATGAAGTTGTGATTAGGCAGCAGGAAGTCATTTATAATTCACTTCACTGCTGTACTTGGAGAACTTCCTAGCTGCTTTGTCAACAATAACTCTTGATGTTTTTAATTTGGCTTGTGCTGATGTCAGGAGGTAGCTGTGTACTCTCCCTGAGATACAAGTGTATGTCAAATCTGACTTGTCTACATATGCAGATCTGTTAGGACATGGAACCTTTGGACTCTATAGAGAAGGACTTGCTTTTTATGCCAGGTCCGTTACCTCTTGGAATGGATGGAAGAAGATTTGGAAGATGAGGATGACACAGCCAGTACATCAAAACCAGAATTCTGCCATCCATTATGCCAGTGCTCAAAATGTGGGCCAGCACAAAAGGTTGGAATATTCATTCTGTAAAAAGAATAATTCATATTTTTGTAATGTAAGTTTTAGCTCCAGGGAAATAGCATTCATATTGCCCAGCATCTCTGTCTCTCTGCCGAAAAAGCAATTAGCTATATACAGATTTTCACACTTCATCTGACGTTATGAAATTGTTCCTTTTTAATTGAACTGTTGAAAATTTTGGATACAGGAGCAGTGTTTATGGACTAGCTCAATGTCTAATGGAGTGAGAAAACTTCACAGTTTGCTTTTAGGATATGTGGAGTGCTGTCAGGAAGGTTTGGACAACTTTGAATAAACATCCTTTTCTAAGCCTCTGGTTTTCTTTTGTAGTTTACACTGCTACCTGGCACAGCATATCGATTTACCTGTTAGTAATCAGTTTCGCAAGGAATACCTGCTAATCCCATAATCCATGTAAAGCTGATAAAGTCTTTTTTTAAATTGCATGGCATCTTTTCTACAAGCCATATCTAAAGCCTCTTCAGAGATGAAATATAATTACAAAGACTTTCTTTTCAGTTGCAAAGATTTTCTTCCCCCTAACTTACCACACTCGAGGTTTTACAATACACTCTTTACCTCTTTTTTTAAGAAGGAAAAATCCCAGCTTTCTGGACCTAGAAATTCCATTACTTGCCTTCCAATAGGTGTCTGTAGGTGTACAGAACTGGATAAGTCATTGCAAAATAAACCGAAGTACAGATTTTCAGTTTATTTGCTACTTTGGGGTTAACAGCACTGTGAGATGGCTTAACTTCTAAATTCCCCACTGCCACCACGTTTATTTTGTGCAGGCTTAGAGTGTGCTGTTGTTTAAATGTTTCACATTCACACCGTGCTTTGTTTTCTGGTAAGGGGTGTCCCTGTGCCCTCAGGACAGAGATCAGGTGCTAAAGGTGCCAGAGCTCGAGTCCATAAAGCTCATTTTACTGCTAACAGGGGAGGGAATGGCATCTGCTGTGGAATTTACTTGCCTGCTGAATGAGAAGAGGAAGGAACTTGTTAATTAATCCTAACCCCTGTATTAGGCAGGCACACGTTGAAAGCACAGAATGAAAGGTTGTTCACCACTGTAAATGTCAGGCACCCACAGTGTGAAAGAGGATGTTCTGTACTGCTGTGTAAATTGTACTCCATGTGGTTTCCTTATCCTTACTCCCCAGGGGACTCTGCTCTCTGGGCCACTACTGCATCCAGATAAATCAATTTAGTTTGTATCTTTATTGCCTCAAGCTTCATGTAGCATTAAAAGGTGTTTAGTGTCCATCTCAAAGAGCATAAATGTCTATATAAATGAAAATAACTCAGTAACACTGACTCATATCCAGTATGAGCATTGTAACAGCTGTAGAAAAACTTTGTTTCACGTATGTCTGAACCTGTGCTACTTTAGCCTCTTTTTAATGTCATGAATACTTTGCCTGGAATTTCTCTCTATGAAGTTACTGTGTTGGAATAAAACAGAGAACAATAAAAGTAATTTTCTGTTGAAAAATACTACCAAACTTCTCTGCTTTACTGACTTTTCCTGAAGACCTCAAATCGGGCTCTGTAGCAGAAGTTCTTGTAATGTCCATTGCCTGTTCTGTGTAAACTTAGCAGGTATTCGGCTATTTCTTTGGTTAAAACAAAGCACGATTATTTTTACAGTTTTATGATGTATTTTCCTCAGCAGGAGTTTTCCAGGACCTGTGCCAATGGCCTCGGGGTGAACGTTTCGAACCAGGATGGTTTCACCCCACTGCACATGGCTGCTCTGCACGGCCACTGCGAGCTGGCGTCGCTGCTGCTGAAGCACGGTGCCAGTGCCAGCGCCAGGAACGCCAAACTGGCGGCTCCTCTGCACCTGGCCTGCCAGAAGGGGCACTGCCAGGTAACCTGCCTGCTGCACGGAGCCCTCCAACAACTCCTGACCACCAGCGGAAAGCTGTTGGGGGAAATCATCAACCAGACTAAACCAGTAACAGGGAAAATGGGTTTGGCAGTTCTGGTTTTCCGTTTTTGATTTTTGTCTAAAATCTCCAGATGAAAAGGGGAACTTCCAGCTGAAATTGCTTCAGTAGACACCTTTTCTTTATAAATTACTTAAAATACTGGTTTAATGCAAAAGCTGCAAAACCCTTCTGTTGTACTTCAAATGCTTGAAAAATCCCTTGTGCAGCTGAATCTTTTGTGTACGTTCCTCTGTACCTTTTTCTCTAGGGTGTGTTTCTGTCTTGACATCTTCAGTAGCCACAGCATTAAATAGTTACTGTATCTTCAGCTCCTTTAATTAGATTGTGAGCCGAGTGGAGCTTTGAAGTAGCAGAAAACTCCTCCCTCGCTTCAAGGCAGGGAAGCAAAAGCACTGAAGGAGAAGGATGAGCGTGTGAGGGGAGGGTGTCAATACAGGAGGGAGAGTAAATGAGAGTGGAAAATAATTATGAAAAAGCAGGGGCAGACAGGTAATTGGGAAGATGCAGAAAAATGGAAAATTAGAGTTTTAAAAATAAGGAGCTGAGGACTGCAGGAGGGAAAAGAAGAGAATTCTGAAAATGATGGGAAGACAAAGCACTAGGGAAGCAAAAAAAACCAAGAATACAACTCTCAGTTGTAGGCTAATAAAGATTAGTTCATGGGATAATAAAGTATAAAGAATTCCGTCCAAGTGTTGCGATGAGTTTGGAAAAGGGTGCTGCTGCTGTGGTGGTTTGGTTTTGATGTTTTGTTAAGTTGCTGGTTATATTTGTTTTTCACATACCTCAAGTTTTATTTTCTGGCCTTTCTTGCAGTTGCTTAAGTTTTTGTTTTTTAAAAGTTTATGTTAAAATATGAAATTTAGTCTCATAGTAAGAGTAAAGCTGTTACTTCTTTCAATAGGTAGTTAAGTGTCTGATGGATTACAATGCTAAACAAAATAAAAAGGACATATATGGAAATACTCCCTTAATTTATGCGTGCTCGAATGGTCACTATGAGACTGCTGCCCTATTGTTGCAGGTAAGATTACTGAAGACAGAATGTTTAACTGGTATTTCTCATGTGATATCTGTGCTTACCCAGTACTCAGGATCAGTATTTTTAGTTATGCATTTCTCTGTCAAAACTACTTGGGGAAAAAAATAAGAGTTTTTGTTGACTTACTCGTTTCAATCCCATCCCTTCACAGAGTTTACTTAGATAAATATTACCTTACTGTTGTACAGGTAGCTGTTTTCATGGAACTTTTATGTGGCAGGTGTTAGGTTTTCTTGCTTGGGATTCTATCACATAGGGTTGGGTTTTTTTTCTCTCTGAAGTTTGGAATGTATAATAGATATATGCAAAAATGAAATGAGCTGATCCATGAAATTGTGGCTTTGAGATGGGAGAATAATGTGCCCAGTGGGTTTTTGTTGCTCTGGTGGTGCAGATGCCTTTGTCCGTGCACAGCTCTGGCGCTGCTGCATCGCTCTGGTCCATAGGGCCCTTCTAACTGCTTTCCCTTTGCTGTGCAGCACGGAGCCTCTGTGAACCTCTCCAACGCCCAGGGCAACACAGCCCTGCACGAGGCCGTGCTGGGCAGGAGCGAGGCGCTGGTGGCATTGCTGCTGCAGAGTGGGGCCCTGCGGCACCTGCGCAACGAGCGGGGCTGCACCGCTGCAGACTGCGCCGAGCCTGTGAGTGCTGCGCCAGCCGGGGCACGGGNGCTGTCACTGCAGGCTTTGATGGACTGAACTGCATTCAGCAGTTTTGTGGGATATATAGACTGAGATGCCTGTTTGTTGTACAGCGTACCAATGATGCCTGTGGCCTGTGAAACTGGTTGTGTTTCTAAAATAAGTTATCCTAGACAAAAAGGATGAGTCTGGAAAGAGTGAAAGCACAAACCCTGAATAAAATTAACATTAAAATCTCTGTAATGGCAGAGAGAGCAGAAGCACTGTTGGATGTAGGCAAATGAACACCTTGCACTAATGAGTTGCACTGGCAGCAACGTGCCTTGTTCCACCCACCATCTTCTGCCCTTCAAGGCTTTTGATTCCTTTTATCTTGCAATGGATAACTCTGATGTTCCCCTTTTTTAATAGCAATAATATTATATGTAATATTAAATTATGCAGAATTCTTTCACTCTTTAAAGGATTTGACACATGGCCCCTATCTTAATGTGCTTAAATAATCTCTGAGATGTAGCTCAATGACCACAAAATTCTGTACTGAATCAATCTTAGTATGTATGTTACCATTTAAACTGAAATTAGCTTAACCATAAATAATACAGCTTAAAATAAGAGGTCAAGACTCCAACATCATCACTGCATTACAGTGTGACTTGTGGAACACTGATTTTGTCCCTACTCAGAATGATACAATTTAAAGGGTTTTTTTTAATATAATGAGATATTTTTGCGTGTGTTGTATTGATTTGTGGAAGCATTAATTAATACACTCTGCACAGACTAAGATACTAAATTGTACTGTTGTTTTTCATTTTCTTTACTAATGGTGAAAATGGAAACTCTTAAAATCAAGAATTCAAGCATCATAAAGTTGCTGGAAGCAGCACCAAGCTGTGTCCCCACATCAGCAGAGGGAGAGAAGGAGAGTGAGCAGCATGTTACTGTCAAGATAAGGAAAAAAGGTACCTGTCATATTTCCACTGGTATGAATAAAAAGGGATTTAGGAATTCATATGCGACTAGAGCAAATATTCTATGTAATTGATTTATGTATACTTACAGGACAGTCAATTATTTTGCATCTTTATGATAGCTAACACCTAAACACCTAAAAGACTGTAAGTAAATGCAGCAGACTTTGTGTTATACTCATGACATTGCTTCAAACTTAGTTTTCACTTATTTTGGGGTATATGTGTAAATTTTGCATACAAAAACATCTAAAGTTTAAAAACACACCACATTTGAGATGACACAATTAACCATGTAATAAGTGTGCATTTCAGAGCACAGCAAAACAGATTTAAATGACTGTTGGGTGTCATTTACATTGTGCTAAAACGGGTCAGGGAGTGACTCTTCATTAGTTACTGTCTCTCATATTTTGGGGCAGAAATGAGAGCTACAGAGGTGACTGAACCTTCCAGCACATTTTGCAGAAGACTTTGAGCAGGTGGCAGGAGGTGGCACAGTGCCAGCTGTGAGGTGCAGTGACAGCACAGCTGGGCTGCAGCAGTGCCTTGGGAAGAATGAGTTACCATCCTTTTGATACCTGTTATCTTGCAATATTAACTCTGACCTCCCCCTTTATTAACAGCAGTAACAGTATGTGTAATATTAAATGATGCAGAATTATTTCACTCCCTAAAGGATTTGACATGTCTCCTATCTTAATGTGCTTAAGTAGCCTCTGAGATGTAGCTCAATGACCACAGAGTCTCTCTCATCACCTCTCACCCTCAGCTTCTGATCTGCCTTATCCACTACTCCCATTATGCTGGCTCAGAAGTTTTTCAGGTGAATTTTCAAGTTCACTACCCTGGGGTGAGGGATGTAACAAAAGCTGTGCCCCCTGAGCCACACAGCTCAGCAAAGGACCTGCTGCCACCAGGACTGTAGAAAGATAACAGAGAGGCTGCAAAGCAGGAATTCGGGAAGATGAGGAGCAGGAGTGCCCATTTCAGCATCCATGAGTTTTCAAAGTAACTCTTGCCTCCTTTCTTCAGAAAGATTGTCAATGTCTGGTTAATAGAAACCCACAATTAATCACAGCATGCTGATGCCTAAAATTGAGAATAGTTCTTTCAAGTATTATCAATAGTTCTAAAAGCGCAATAGAAGATATGAGTAAGTAACACTAATGAAGAGGTGGTTTAGCATCTGTGTATTAATTCAGGTTGGTAAAAATTGGAATTCAGGGCCTCAAAGTCCAGAATTACAGTCTCTTCGAAAGCTTGGCCAGTTCTGCTAATCTCAGGAAGAATGTTTACTCCTGCAACTTAAAAATTTGTAAAATTTCCAAAGACAAATTGTCACTCTAATTCAAGTTAGCACTGTTACAGTTTTACTGTAAAATTTAAAATCAAAACTGTGGGTTTTTAATTCCTAAGTGTGACTCAGTTGTAATTTTAGCTGCCTGTTCTTTTAAACCCCCAGTGCATCCTAAGCCCTGTGAAGAAGCCGATGATCCCATACACAGACAACTTCAGCTAGTCCAATCAATTAACAGATTTAACAAGTAAGCAGAGAAGCTTGCTCAGAGTATGTTTGTTGTTTCCCATAAGCAAAGGAGAAATCCAGCTGCTAATAAAGCCCCAAAGTGGGTCAGTGGTGATTACACATGACATGGTGGTGTGACAGTGGAAGTTAATCCTGCAGGGCTGGCACGGTCACATCCCCAGGCAGATGTTCTGGGCACAACAAGCTCAGTGGGGTGGTGAGGGAGGGCTTGAAAAGGTGCCTAAAATTGCGATTGCACTAATGCTTGGTGTACCATCATTTAAGTGTTTCAGAGCCAGACTGTTTAAAAATACTGCAGTCATGTTCCCTCTTTGGTTGGGTTTTGCTTATTATTGTTTTAAACCTTAATGTTTATTCTGTAGTAAAATACAGGGAATACGAGTAGGCTGTAAATCTGGGAAGGTGTGGTCAGGGAGCTGCCTGTCCCTGGTGAGATAGTTCCACCTTGTGGAGCTTCTGAGAGAGAGGCTTTTACGAAAGGTTTATGTAAAGACATTGAATTTCTTTGATCTCTTTAAAATCTCCTTCAGAGAAAAACACTTACGGAGAACAATAACAAGAGATAAAAGTGTCCCTAATTTTGACTGTCACTTACTGCACCAGGTAAGTGGAAATACTTGCTCAGATTATTCGTATATTCCAGCAAATACGTTTGTTTGTTCTGCTATTGCTCTGGGTACACGTTAAGATGAAAGTTTACTAGTGGTGGTCATTGAATTACGAAAGTTCTGACCTGTTTGCCAAATTGCTCATTTCATCATTGTTCAAACTTCAGTGGTGCTTCTATGACAACTCTTAAACACTTCACTCTTTCTTTCAAACCTCTGAAGCCTCTTACTACAGGCTTCATCTCTGTCTTGTTTTCTGTGTCCTGTCCAGCAAAACCTAGAAGTGAAAAACTGCAGCCTCTTGGAGCTGTAGCTGAGCAGGGCTGCTTTGGCAAGAGAGACCTTTTTCAGTAGATTGAAATTAGGGTTTGCTTTAAGTCTGCTTGTAAGACGAGGCTGTTGGCAAGGGTGCCAGCAAACTGCATGTTGCATTGTCAGCTGTGACACAAACATAAGTGATAGATTCACCTCTGCTTGGGGTGCAGTGACACCCCACACCAGCTGCTGGATGCTGCCTTCCCCCAGAGCTTATGCTCCTTTAGCATCCTTTACACTGGCTTTGACTCCCATTACATCTTCTGCTGAGCCATTTCAAAACACTAAATCAAGAGAAAAACTGACCTGTCCAAAACAAAACAGTTTTTACCAGGTTAGTCCAGCAGCTGCCCAGCTAACACAGCCTTAGAAATGCAGACTCTGCTGCTCACATCTATCTAGAAAATGGGATACTGTTCCTTTTCCTAGAGCCCTTAGGAGACTGAATATTTGCCAAAAGCCTTGAGAATACTAAATTAATGCTATAAAGCTGTAATATTTTATTAATTTTTTCTGAATTGTAATATTTCACTACTTAAACTTGGGATTTAGATTTTGTAACTGTGGATCACTGAAGGCAGTATGTCACTTCAGTTCACAGGTGTCAGAAATCTAATATGTGATGCTGAGACAAAGCACTCCAACCCTGTGCTGTGGTTGAGCTCATACAGCTGTGGCTGCACAAATTCATGAGGCAATACAGCTCTGAATTGTCAGTGAATTTAAATATGCATTATCTCTGTCTGCAGCTTTTTCAAGATTGTTGCCATTATTTTAGTGAAAAAGCTATTTTTCCTTTAGTCCTTGTCTTGGAAGATCTGTCATTAGCATGCTTGGATTCTCTTTATTTCTCCTGGACGTTTTAACATTTGCAGAGTGGCCAGTAATCAAGGACAGCCACCCACTCTGTACAGGAAAAATAGGAGGAGGTGTGGAAATGGAAGATATGAATACTTGGAGTGACCAGAAAGAGGCACTAAGCGTGGTGGGGAAGGGTGGGTGTCTCTTCCCTGACAGGTGACCTCTGGAAGCAGGGAATAATGCCTTTCCCTTCTGCAGTGCCTGGGTGACCCTGTCTGTTACTACTTCCACTTTTCTTAATAGTAAGAGAAATGGCTGTTAATTTCAAGTGCATTGAGACTTGCATTACAAAAGGTATTTAGAAGAGTTGGGATGATAGGATAGTGAGGTGAAAATAAGTTTTGGAATGTCTGTTATGTTTTCAGGTCTGGGACTGATGTGTGTGTAGTCTGGGGCAGGTTGGCCTCTTGTTTTCTCATACGTAGCCCAAATATAATTACTCTCTTACAAAGTATGCTATTTGTAATCTTAGCTGTGTTTCTCATGGTAAAGAATACCATGAAATTAATGTGATGATAATGTTCAAGAAACACCGTAATTATTTTCCTTTGTAATGAAGGAAGTAGATGATGCTTTTAACATACCATTTCTCTCTCCTTACAGATGGCTATTAAAAGCTTTGATAAAAGCAAATTAAAATCTGTTGGAATGCTGGACCAGAGCACAGTTCAGGTGACTGACACGGGGTGCAGTGGTGAGTTTGTGGAAGATGATGACACGACAGCTCCTCACAGGAGTAAATTATTGCAGCGCAGACACACGGTCAATGTGCCACTGTCAGCAGAGCAGGGCAGGGACAGTGGCTCCTCCAGCCCTGCAGATCCGGGTGTTCCACAGTCACAGGACTGTGATGACTCGGTGTCAGATCACTGACAGGGAAGCACGGATTTGAAGCCCAAAGCTGAGGAAGTTGTTGGTGTGAATTTCAAAGCCCTTCACTGTGTCAGAGATGTCGGTGACATTGACAGCCTTGAGTTCAGAGCAGACAGGGGCCAGCTCTGCAGCACAGCTGGAATGTTCTGGCACCTTGGGGACTGACTCCTCCGTTCACGTTGGAGGGGACCACGCAGCCAGGTCATTATGGATCTCACGAACAGGGACGTCATGAGATGAAGACAGCAAAATTACTTTCCTATTCTATTTACCACTTACTAAAAAGTTCTATGTAACAGTAAACCAAATGAAACCCTGTATTGTATTTTTCAGCCACCCACTTTGTTTTAAAAGTCTTTGAATAATTTTTGCATTTTCAGTTTTTATCACTACATTCAGAATTAAATATAAATATATTTATATATATAAAAAGATATACTGGATAACAAGGTATTTATTGCCAGAGGTAACTGAAATGTCTCTATTTTTATTGTAATGTTACAAACCAGTATAGTATATATTTCTGTATATTTCAGTAGCTGAGCAAACAATAGTCCATAACATCTGCATTATTAATATGAAGGGGTGTAATCCTAGCTAATCTTTTAGCAGTGCTCCTCTGTACTGGAGCTGCAAGATCAAGTTCTTACAGGGGAGCCAAGATACTGGAGGAAAAGTAGAGAGCCTTTGACAATGCTAAACTTTGGACTTGCTGTCCACAGCTTAATAAAAAAGCAGAAGCAAGCATGTGCAAGGGCACACAAAATTTTTTCCCCTCCTCTACAGCAAGTAATGCAAAAATGCACAAGTATTCATAATTCTGAACCTGGGCAACATCCACAGACAAAACTGCTTAGGAGCCTGCTCTGGACTGCTCTTAAAAAGGTGAAATTCCCATTATGAGAGGTACTTCTCACATCAGTGAGCACTGGCTGGAATAGGCCAAATCCTGCCCCATTCCCAGGGGTGATCACTGAAGAACTGAAAGCTCACAGGGAACTACAAAGTGGCTGCTTAGATTTGAAGTTCATTTTCTACTGTTTGGTTATGGGAGGAGAAGGTGTAAATAGCACAAGCCGGGTTTTGCAGTGCAGTATTTTTTTATTCTTGGCTCATCACGTCCAGCTTGCATTTTATTTCATGAATTATTTGTATAGATAATTCTTTCTTTTAACTGTGGTATTAGTAAACTGCCTGGCAAAATACAAAGCTGGAAGACAAAGTGGTGGGTTTTTCAGGTAACTTTTTAATCTAAGAGGTAAAATGTCAAATGACATTTGGATTTGAGGGTAATGCGTTTATTTTTCTAATAATTTATGAGTTCATCTGATTTTCTGACATGCCTTGGATTTGTGCCAAATGATGGAAAGAAAAAAACAGTAAAAGAACTCTTGAAAATGCTGTTTTCTTTGAGTGCTTTTATTCAAGCATTGAGTCTATTACACAGATTTCCTTGCTTGGTTTTGTAGGCATTTGAAGACTTTACCTTCTGTTTACTCTTGGACTTTCGTTCCTCCTATATTTACAGGTAATTTTACTAGGTTGTGTGGTTTTAGATTTATGCACAAGAGGTGTACAAAATAGAATTGTTACTGAAACTGAGCATTTTCACATAACCTCCTTTCCTAGCTCTACATTCACATTAAAAAAAAGGATGTTCAGCTATTACAAGTTAAAAGACACAAAAGGAAAGAGGGAAAACAGGTTTTTCCTTCTTGTGACACTATAGAGATGACCCAGAGTAAGTCACTGGTCTTTACCTGTAGCAGGAATAACCCAGATATTAAAATTTAAATATACTTTCACAGATCTGATTTCCAAACTACAGAGTGAGAATTCTGCTTGTGTTTTAAATGTAGCATGCATTTAACTAAATTATTCTTCAGATTTCTTGACTATATGGATGAGAAAAATCAGCTCACCACACCTTGGCTTCAAACTCAACAAGGGTGATTAGTCTGAAGAAATTTGGCACACTCAGGGTATTACTAAAGCTAAGGCTTCCTAACTACATACACAGAGAAGCAAAATGCCCAGTCTAGACCAAATGAAACAAAAATAACAACTGTTTAATATTTTTAACCCCATTCAGACAAGATGAAAAACACACCCACTAATGCTCACTTGAAACAAGTTTATTCTCTTGCAAAAACACTGCAGTTGGAATTGTACAGGATCCTGTTAAATTATGTCAGATAAGGGGGTTGTGATGGGAGAGTGTTTATCAGCACATTACAGTATGCATCCTACTGATTTCCATAACCATATTCTTGAATAAAGGTACAGCACATGTTCCGTTTTACTTTATGCATGCAGGAGTTGCAGAGTTTAGGAAAATGGGCTTTTTTTTTTTTTCCAGGTAAGAAACACTCCAGCCATTTGATAAAAGTGGAGGTAGTTGTAAGAATACATGATACCAAGTGTCTGAACAGTGCTGTGTATTACACAGTTAACTTGCTTTGTTTGAGAGAGCTCAGGAACTCACAGGGGAGTAGTTCAGCTGTTTGCTGGTAACATTTCTTTACACGGACTGCATGATAGGAACCCCCTGATCCAAACACTATTTTGATACCTTCATTTTTAAATTTCCAGTAAGGACTTGAGAGCCAGTGAATGGCTGGACAGGTCCTTCAGGGGCTCAGGAAATCTCCTTTCTAACACTTTTGTGACAGAGCCTGGAGGCAAGACTTAACTCTCAGTGGCTGTTCCCTGCTTCTCACGTGGCTCCTCCTGTGTTTGGTATCTCCAATAGCAGCAAGTTAATTGTGTGCAGTGGCTGAAAGCAGAGCTTACAGTGAGTAAGGGGCAACAAAACATTCATGCTAATGAAGCCACGGGAAACCCCACACTGCTCAGGCCTCTTACACTACAAAAATTTACGTTATAAAATCCCCCTTCTCGGATTTATTTTACAAGTTTGTTGGCCTTTTATAATAAAAAAAAAGTCAAGAAGAGTAAACATTTTCATATCTTGCATTCTGCCTGCTAACAGCATTTCTCCAGGCTATTGTTTGGCAGCCTTACAGTAGTATTAATAATCATCCTCTTCATCAGAATCCAATACTTTCCTTCTGTTGAACTAAAATGAAATACATGAAGTGCAAATTGAAGGGTCATGGTAAATCCAGGCTGGCACAACCATTTTCCACTTCATGCACGTGGTAATGAAGGCAGTGCCTGGGCAGAAGATCCACCCCACCCCTCAGCTGCCACCCCAGGCCCTGCCTGGCCCAGTGGGACAGGACAGAGCTGGGCCAGGCTGTGTCACACCACACTGGCCCCAGGGCAACTGCTGCACATGTTCCTGTGCATAGGACTGCTCTGATGGAATCCCAGCCCTCACCAGGGCAGGGGATGAGCTGCAAATACAAAGTTCCACCCCGAACATACATGCACTTCTGCTGCTCTACTTTATAACAACATTACATTTAGGAAAGAAAACTTACCTTCACTGTTGTTTTCTTTTCTGTTTGCTGACTCACTTTTTCAAGTATTTCTATCAAACCTTGTTCTGATACCTAGGAAAGCAAAACAAAATGTGGATGAACACACTCTGAGAGATGCTTACTATCAAACAACTGAACCACAATTTCCCTTCTTACAAAAGGTTTTTGATGGAATTATATCATAGTCTTTAGAAGCTATTTACAGGTAATTTAATTTACGTCTATTATAGACATCTTTTTTTTAGAGTGAATTTGGTTTAAAAATAAATATATGTGAGAAAGAATTAGGAAATATACTCACCTTTCCAGCTAGCTGTCCAAATCTTGCCATCTGTATAAGATAATTCTCTACTGCTTTTGCTTTGTCTGGTTTCACAAGTGCTAAATTGCTTACTGCAACAAAAACAGGCTCTGTTCATTTGGATTTAAAACATTCTCAAATACCTTCATTAGTAACTGAAAAGTGAGAAATGTCCCTATGAAACCATCTTCTTCATGCCAGGGTCGTGAAATAAATTGAAAAAGGCATTTTCATTTATGCCACGTACAAGATAGTTGTATTTCTTACTTTTAAATATTTGCTTCTGATTAAACAACTTTGACTCTCAGTATAATTCCTTCTACTAATTTAAAAAAAAACCCAAAGTATTAACATAATTCAGATACCTATTACCCTTTCCCTTTCAATCACTGATATTGCCAGCTGAAAACCTGCAAGTTTTATCTTCTCAGCAACAACAGTATTTTTCTAGTCTGGCCTCTGTACAACACACACTTTTGAGGAGTCCCTTAGATGAGCATTTTTTATTCGAAAGTTACTTGGATACTCACATCTTGCACGAGCTGCTTGATCAAGAACTTGAGCTAAAATAGTATTTCTTATCTCTGCTTCCCTGTAAGGAAAAGTGAACCACACATTAAGAGTGGGATTTCAAACACCTAAAATAACATGCACAAACCAGCAAACTACAGAAGACTTTTGATTCATGGAAGTGGCTTCTTGAGGTCACTTCTAACCTTACATTTGCATTATATCTTTTACAGCATGTCCTGTCCTGGGCAGCTCTATGTAGGTGAAATTACACAGATGGCAACATCTTCCAAGAAATCAAGGTGCAGTTTCATACTTATACCTTCTCACTGCTCATGATTACATTTGAAGAGACAGAAGCTGTGCTACCCTTTAGATCCTGCATGTATCCATGTGGAATTCACCCCAAGGCAGTGCATGGTAGAGCAGGGACAAGGACTCGGCCATGCAATTCCAAAACCAAACCAAACCTCATTTATGTATTTAGAATTTTTCACCAAGTCTCCATATATTTACAATATTTGACAGTTATCAGCAAAACTGGAGCTTTAGTTTATGAAACTTTAGTTAATAAAAACTTGGATTGTGCAAAGTCAGCTCTTCAAACATTTGTTTTCAGTCTTCCCCTTAGCACAAATACTGAACACTGTTCCCACACTAAGCTCCAACACAAATCACTTTGTTTCAGATTAACTGCAAGAGATATCCCAGAGAAACCAAATCAACTAGGAAAGGCTCTTCCCACTACAATAATACCCCAACCCAACCCCAAACTCACCACTAACAAAAAGCACCAGTTTGGGAGGAGTTCTGCCAGCCTTCAAGACCCGGATCATAAACTCCTACCAACCCTGAAGAGCCAAGGATTCTGCCTTCCAGGAGCAGGTGACAGTGGGAGGGATGATGCTTCCCCAGACCACCCTATTGTATCACTACAGGTCACAAGGTTACTGAACTCAGGCAAGTCCCAAGGGAAAATGAACTGCTGCTGCTTTCTCATCATGCCCTCCCACCCCAGCAGGCTTCAGGCAGTAAAGTCATGGCACAGGAGCCACACCAGTACCAAATCTTTGACATCCAATTCCTTTGTTAGTGGTTTTCCCAGCAACAAAACAAATGTGGGGCAACATTCCAAAGAAATTAAATACCAAAAAAACCAAAGAGTAAATGGTTAAAAATTATTAGATGCAAGACCAAAATTCAGTAGTTCCATTTATTACCTCTGTTTTGCTTCCTGTTGCGACGGATCAGCAGAAGGATCCTGAGGAAGGAGATCAGAGTGAATGTCACAATCCAGAATCATTCCACACAGGACAGTAAGTTAAAATATTCCAGCAGCATCGATGGAAGCTAAACCTGCCTGCTAAACCCGCCTGACCACGGATGAGATCCTGGAAATGGGAATCTGCTGCCCTAGCAAATAAATGTGCCACACTGCTTTCCTCACAACACAGTAATGCCAGCAGTGGGGTAAGTGATGCTCCTGTGTCTATCCACAGACTCCTGCAGCTTTGGACAGGAAGAGGCCTTCCCCTTAGGTCTGGGATAATAAACTTCCCCTAAGCCCAGAAAACTGACAAAAGCATTATAAACCCATTAGAAGAAGTTAAGGATAAGTAAAATGAAACTTAACCTTCTCAGCATGGCAGCTGAAATCATAGAATCATAGGATATTCTGAGTTGGATCATCAAGTCTAACTCCTGAAGCCAATTAAAAGTTAACGAGGGGGGTTCTACAAGAGTTGGTTTGTGCATTAAACACTAGAACATATGAAAAATAAGAGGGGGCAAACTTCCAAGTCACTATTAGTGATGACTATTTAGAAGCAAAAAACAAAAAAAGGAAAAAACCTGAACTTTATATGGAATCAACACCTCAGATTTTACAGATAACATTTACAAGTGTGTAAGCAGGATAGAAAATCATGCAGGAAACGGGGCTGGTCGAAGGTAGGGAAGATCCTTCACAGGAACAACGAAATTGACACTTCATATAAATCCATTTAAACATCTCCAAGGAGTGCCAAAGGATGGTGTCCAATTCTTGTCAGTGGTGTTCAGCAACAGGACAAGGAGCAATGGCCATAAACTAAAGTACAAGTTTCACCTCAACACGAGGAAGAACTTTCCATGGAGGGTGGCAGAGTACTGGAGCAGCTGCCCAGGGAGGGCGTGGAGTCTCCACCTCTAGAGACATCCCAAACCCACCTGGGCGCGTTCCTGTGTCACCTGCTTCAGGTGACCCTGCCCTGGTGAGGGGTTGGACTGCATGATTTCCAGAGGTTCCTTCCAGCCCTAACAATTCTGTGATTTTCGATTCAGCTCTGAAAACTGAGATGCCTGGAAAGGCTAGGGAGGTAATCCATGGAATAGTGAGTGGTCGGGGAGGGAACGCTCGTTTCCGAACCTCCCAGGGCAGCAGCAGGAGGAGCGGAGGCAGGTGGTGGCGAGGGACGGGGCTGCGCTCGGTGCCGTGTCCAGCCAAAGCTCTGGGCACGGCCGGGCCTCTTCCCGCTTCCCCCCGGCCTCGGTCACGCAGAGGCCTCTCCTCTTCCCCTCCAGACCCCGAGGAGCGCCGAGAGCGGGTCGGGCGGAGGGTCGGGCGCTGCCTCACCCCGTGCCCGGCCCTGATCCCCCCCAGTTCCTCTCACCCCGTGCCCGGCCCTGATGCACCCCGGTCCCCCTCAACGCGCGCTCGGCCCTGATCCCTCCCCCCACCCCGTTCCCTCTCCCCCCGTGCCCGGCGCTATTCCCTCCGTTGCCCTCACCCCGTGCTCGGCCCTGATCTCGCCCAGCCGCCGCTGCCGCAGCGCCTCCAGCTCCTCGTCCGCCATGGCTGAGGCCTCCCACGCCAGGCGCTGCCAATCCACCGCCGAGCGCTGCCCCCGCCCCGCCGCGCCCGCGTCAGGCGAGGCCAATCCACCGCCGATCCCCGAACCCCCTCAGCCCGGCAGGGTCACCCGGAGCGGGGGACACAGGGACACGGCCGGGTGGGTTTGGGATGTCTCCAGAGAGGGAGACTCCACACCTCCCTGAGCAGCTCTGCCACCCTCAGTGTAAAGAAGTTCTTCCTCATATTGAGGCTGAATTTGTGTTTTAGTTTACCTCTATTGGTTCTCGCCCTGTCGCTGGGCACCACTGAACAGAGCCTGACACCGTCCTCGTGGAGATATTGATACGGATTGATGAGATCCTCCCTCACTCTTCTCCAGGCCCAGGTCTCACAGTCCGTTCTCATCAGAGAGATGCTCCAGACCCCTCGTCATCCTTGTGGCCTCTGCCGGACCCTCTCCAGCAGCTTCTTGTCTTTCCTGAGCTGCCCCTCTTTTGGGAGCTGCTGGCGTGAGGGGCCGGAGTGGGACGGGGTCAGCCCGGGAGTGCTCCGTGTGTGAGGGCACAGCGGGACAGGCACCATCCCGCTGAGCTGAGGGAACACCGAGGCTTTGCCGTGTCCCTTCGTGCCGGGGACTGGTACAAATGTACCAAGGACTGGTGGCCTGGGCTCTGTGTGTGCCACGCGGTCTCCGATTTCCTCTAAAAAGCAGCCGTGGGGACGTGATTTGGTCGATCATCCCACGGGTGCAGCAGGGAGTGGCGCTGCCCCAAGTTTGGGCTCCTCAAAAGTGCCTCCCTGTGCTGAGCCCACCTGCTCCCCAGTTCTTCCACACTCGGGAGTTGGGACTAAAAGACATCCTGCCCCTCAGCCATGGCCCTGTCTCTGGAATCAAAAAAAAAAAAAAAAGTCAAACTCCCCCCCAAAAGCTGACAAAGGTGCTGGCCTTCATCAGAGTGGGTACAAAGTCACTCTAATGGCGTCATAATAGCAATGCAAGTATTACTGGCACACTCATGTAACAGCTTCAATCACGTTTAAAAAGTAACTTTGACATCTCAAATTTCAGCCTTTAGTGTTGGTCAGTCACACTTTCTTATTAAAGGCTGTAGATTTTCCACTCGTACTTTAAGATTTAATTTAAACAAAGAAACAACACCAAAAGCTGTTCTACCAGGATGAATAAACCACAACTCTCTTAAAGTAGGGCTAATAAAGATGTATTATCAAATATTTCTGGTCTGGTTTTAAAAAGTGACAAAATGTGTCAAGTGCTAGCTCCTTTAATAACTCTTGCAGTGAATGCAGACAAAATTAGTAGAGCGGAGTTAATTTTCTTTGTATCTTTCCATGTCGCACCCTCCAGATGGATCATAGGAGCTTATCCGTCCTGCCTGAAAACCTTGCATCCCTCCTTGTATTCTGGGAAGCGTGTTCAGACCAATTGAAAATCGGCTATTTCGGGAGCACATTTTTAGCGGCTCTGAAGGCAGGATTTGGTTTGTCCTTCCCGACGGGCAGCAGAGGGAGCCGTCGTTCTACACAAGAGTGTTCGGTGCTCATCATTAAACCAGAAAACAAAACAAAAAAATTGTTGGTTTGTTGTGTGTTTTCCCAGATGAAGCTTTAAGCTATATCGTACATCTCTGCTGCTGTAAATTCATGCTCCATTATACTACCATATGCTTGGCTTTGCTCAGAGAAAGCTGTAGTAATCCTAATACTTCATCTCGCTTTATAGATATTTGTGTTGCCGGTTTCACTGCATATTGTTTGCTCACACACTTAAAGGTTATGTCTTAATAAGTTGTTTTGGATGAGTTTATTAGCAGGTAGCTGGGAGTTGATGAGTTTTTGTGTTTCGAGAAGGTGTTGTTGTAGTTATTGTCAATTACGATACGAGGCTCAGGAAGCAAAAAGGGAGAGTTTGGTTCATTAAAGAAATCCGGAGACAAAAATGCTTTAAGTTGTATATCATTTGTGGCTCGTCAGCTGCCTGGTTTCTTTTTCAGCTGCTCAGAGGTATAGATCATTTCCTCTGCAAACTGGGCAGCTCCTAATGTGAAAGTATGAATGGATAGACCAAGGTTTTTCGGAATCAGTTGAGTTGTTTATAGTGTTCAGAGCCTTTAGTTGTGATGCAGAAATAGTGGATTCCTGAAAGTTCTAGACACAATTGACATACCCACGGAATTCTGTGTGCCATTATACTGATGAAGGATGGTAAACAGAAAAGAGATGCTTTAAAAAGACTGTTTTTTCAATTTTTTACACTTATACTCTGTATTCTTTAGGAATGTCAGCTGTCAAAAATGCTCAGTATGAGTTGGTTTGCAAGTAATAATGCACTATGTGTACATTAAGAATTCAGCAGCGTTATTAGGACTACTTGAGATATGTAAAAATCTCCAGGAGATCACTTTCAATAAGCAGGATCCTTCACAAGCCCTTTGAGACTCAATTTCAAACACTAGAGGGCTCAAGAAAAGCTGCTGATTTTTTTCCCCAAAGTTTCAATCACTATAAATGGTGTCTTCTTTAAGCATTGCTCACACTGACCTCATAATCATCCTCGGAATGACACCATGTTGGAATCATAACAAAATGCATGAAAAAACTCATGAACAAAACAACTCCTTCCACAAACAATTGTAAATAAACCAAAATACCTATAGTTGTGACAACACTCTGCAAACTCTGTGTTTAGCACTTCTGCTTGGAAGATACACTGGAAATCTTCGTTTGATTAAATCCTTGCTTGATTAAATCCTTGCTTAGTCATCTCTGTCCTAAATTAAAATTTTAATAAAAATTAACCACAATAACATTGCTATAAAAATTGGCAAACATTGCCATGCCTTCAAAATAAGCATTGCAAAATGTTACCACTGTATAGAAGCTGAAGTAAGACACTTTTTAAAAAGTAATATTTAAAAAAAAAACCAACTGAATTCAGTGTTTGATGTGAAAAAAATTAAGAAAAAAATTACAGCAATAATGGAAACTAAATATATACTCTTCAATAATTAACATTGAATTTTAAGCATCTAATTAGTAATTATACAGTAACATTGTGTCTGTTCCAAAGCTTACTGAAGTCATAGAAGATTTCCCCTTTAATTTTCATTGTCCCATAAACAAACACACCAATGCACACAAGGATTATTTGCAATGCAACACTCTGAAGGTGTGCCTCAGCAGTGGGCACTAATAAATAAATAAAAACTGTCATGAGAAACATTGGGCCCAGGCTGGATCATGGCTTTACAAAGATTTGTAAATATGCAATAAAAGCAAAATACAGTAGAATAGATTTGGAAATGGAATGATGTCCATGTGTGAGGAGATCTCAGATTGTAAAAGACAGGAGTGAGAAAAGGAAAAAATATTACTCTTTACAGTTTTGTCAACAGACTTTTTAATTACATTTTATTTCAAAGATTAAAAAGCAAATGTTTTGCAGGAATATAATCCAAATAGTGCCATCAGATGTGAGGAGCACATTCAGGTGTTTCCTTATGCTAAATACATATATATGTATACATATTTAAAGTGGGATACAGAAGCTGTGATAGTGTCTTACAGATTTCAGTAGGAACTGAATTGGGGCTTAAGTGGAACACCTGCAAAGTACTGGAGTTCATGTGTAACTGTCAGTCCATTGAAATGACTATATGTATATCTATATTGATCTATATCTACATGCATTATTTCCTATTTTAGGATTGCCATCACTCATGGATTTACTCTGCTACACAGGTGTCAATAGTTACTTTAACCTGGCTGAAGCCATTCATGGGATTTTTATTGCTATATATATGCTTTTATGCCTTAATTTTTTTTTTTTAAACATCTGTGTTTAATGTTTTTTCTTTTGTTTTATCAAGAAGTAGAGCATGAAAGCCTTTGAAGTTTTTGGCTAAAATCTTATACTTCAGGTTGTTCTTTCTTCTTCTGGGTATTGTACTTGTGCCATGGGATGCAGCTGTGTGTAATGATCTGGAGCACAACAAAGCCAATAAAACAGGAACTCTGCCTAATCAGCACATATATGAAGTGAAGGTGACTGTGGCTTAAACCAACTTCCTGTTTTTCTTTTGGAATTGGGATATTTTCCTCTGATAATATTTACTGTATTGTTAAATTTCTACAAGATTAGTCACTTATTTGTTGGTTTGGTTAATGAGGAATGTTGACTGTATTGTTTTACTGTCCCTTAAAGACTTTTTGCCCATATTTCAGGTTCAAAGTAGGAATTAACTAGAATGGGACAACTGTATTGGCAGTTTAGAACCATTGCATTCATCTGGTAGGTTAAGTACTGCCTGTAAGAGAAGATCAGGTTTGTCCTTCTTCCTAAGCTCTCCTTGCAGCTGAACATTGCTTGTTCTGGAACACATGTTCCCCAGCTCCCCAAAAAATATCTGAACTATGAATTATAGAGAGTAGACAATTCAGAAATATCTAATTTACAAGGAAAGCTGTTGCAGTTGACAGTAGTATTGTTTTATTTAGTAAAATCAGATATTCTCACTTTTATAGAAGTGTTCATTTAAGAGTTTTATAACTGTTGCTATATCTGGATGTGGAAGTTTACCCTTTTTATCCACCCAAGTTACTTTTTGCTTTCAAAAGAATCAAAACAACTTGAAATAAGCCCTTCAATATTCTTTGAACTTCATAAATTTGAAGCAGGGCTCTATTAAAAGATACTACTGTGCAGAAAAGAGATGCATTAAGCCAGCAGTTCTCTCCTGGTAGTATGTTCTTGCTTTAGTAACAGACATGAACCAGTGATGGTTTTTTACTTATTTTTAGAAATGACACAAGTATGAGATGCACTAGATTTTTTTTTACTGTTCAGTGTTTATTGCATTCCAACTATTAAATTTTGCTGTAGCCTGTGGAAAAGTGTCTCCTTTAGATGGTATGGAACACTACTGGTTCTAAGAATTTATTTAAGAGCCCATGGAATAAAAGATATACATTAAAAATATTGAAGTTACCCACTTTACCTCACTTTCTCGTTTAGGCTTCTGTTTCACTGAAATGGAAAGAGAGACAGAGGAATAAATGGAGGGCAGATTTCACAGAAAGCTAGAGAGGGAGATGATCAAAGCACTAGAGCTGGGAGAGGAAAGGTGAGACTGGGCTAAAAAGTAGTTCTTGCTCATGTTTTACGTTTGTCTTTTGCCTTTGCTTAAATCAAGGTGTGGTGGGAAGGCTTCAGCTGACCCCGCAGAGCTTTGGCTGTTCCACACCCCCATGAGCTGTTCTAGGGGAGGGGAGTGGAGCAGGACAAAAGTGAGTATTGTAGCTGTATTATGAGGAAAGCAGGGAATCTGCTGCCTGAACAGTCCTTTACCTGCAGTTATTTCCAACAGAATTAAACAAGAGGTAGAATGACTGCCTTCAGCTTCTCTCACTACACTTTCATATCACGTGAAAGATGAATCCTTCACAGAGGCATCATTCCTCACTGATTCCTGGGGCTGTACAAACAATAATATTTTCTCTGTATCCCCTGTACAGCAGCCATAAGCTTTGGTTCCCAAATTTCCAGCATTAATATGCTTGAGTATTTTAATATGTAAGAGCACAAAGTGTAAGTTAGATAAATCAGAATATTAGTTTAGGTTTATATCACTGTCGCGATTCTTCAATTTTCAAAGATGAAGATAATTACTTTAAAGGTGGTTTCTGCCCTTGTTGGTAGTATATTATTCCTTATTACTGCCTAAACCAGAATATTTCTTATAATAACTGTTCTGACTGACACCCTTGCTAATTGTGATGTAGGTATAAGACACCTCAAATGAACCAGACACCAGTGCTTGGTACTGTCCCACTGTTTGTAGTTATTTAAACAAATGTAATTTTCAAAGGATTGTCTATAGAAACCTCCTGTAAGCACCTTTCTGTTAAATGTGCTGAGGTGTGATATTTCAAAGTTTGCTTCCTTCTACCTGGGAGCAAACCCCTCTCAAACCCAGAAAGTCTCTATGGAGGAATGGGACACTGGATCTAGGTCAGTCCATCTGTGGCTTTCAGAGATACTGACCCTGGCAGATATGGGCTCCCTGATTTTGTAGAAGTTGTCTGCTCCAGGCCCTGGAAGCCCTCACATCCCAAGCCATAGGACTGCAGTCCAATGATGTGTTTCCCAGAACTGGGGAAGCTGGAAGACCAGGTTTCTCAGCAGCCCTTTAGCCCAGATGCTGAGCAGCTCACCAGAAGCCTGCCTGGCTTCTGCTGGAAGCTGGGCAGAATGCAATCAGATACATTTTCTTTGCCAAATCTGCATGTTCTGACAATGTAAATTGTTCTTCTGATTAGTTCTGCTGAGGTAAAAATAGTTTTGGTTTCACACACAAAGAAATGTGATGACTGAAACAAAAGATATTGAAGTTATGGAAAATTATGCTTGTAAATAGGAAAGACAACCAAGAACGAATGGATTCTTTATGTTTACTGCATGTATACAAATAACTGAAAAAAAATGGAACAATGTTTACCAAGATTTAGTGTTGGGCATATGTATTTGTTGTGTTTTATGTATTGAATGTGAAAACAGCAGTCTGCTTCTCACATAGACTTTTTATTTAGGCAGTTATGGGGATGGAACATAGTTTTGAGAAAGATGAGTGTTTAGAGACTAGGATAAAGTCATGCAAAAATCATTATTTTAAAAAAATAAATTACCTTTTCTGTGTCAGTCACGAGTCAAAAAAACTTTATCATGTTAAAACTTAGGAACAGATTTTCTGTAAAGGTTTTCAAACTGTTTACTGGCATTATCAATAATGTATTTCTATTGGTAAGTAGTAAGGCACCAGCCAGGGAAAACAGAGTATACCTTTAGAGTGTGATTCAATGACAATTAATCGTGACTGTGTTGTCTGATTTCAACACACCTCAGGTGTCACTTTTTGATATGGATGTATATCTGATTTAATTTGATTATAAGTCATGTAGGAGGTGTTTCTGACTGCATAAGTATGTCCATGTAGGTACATTATTGTAATTAAAACATTTGTTCTAACCTTCTTGAACTTGTATTTAGTACACGACTTAACAGCAGAAAGGGTCTTCCAGCTGGTTGAAATAAACTGGAAAGTAATTGTTATAAAATACTGACAGATATTGAAAATGTCACTAGCTTTTCCCTTTTGGAGGAAGAATTCTGCTTTTAGCATGACAGAAGGTGTTTCTTGCACTCATTTCGGCACTAGATTCCAATAAAAAATTGTGACTTATAGAGAGAAAGCTGCATAAAGAACTAGCAAGGATTAGACAACAGTAGCTGTACTTCTGAATAATTTAGGTTTAATTTGCAAAATTATACAGAAAAGGATTATCACTTGTACTTGCATTTGAGAAAATGGAGCTACAAGTGTTGTTATAAAAAATGACAATGTACAAACTGTCTAAAATTGCACGGGGACTGTTGTGTCACTTCGGGCTGGATCCTGCAGAGCTGCTTGCCAAGACACTTGTGGAATCCTGAGTGGGGAGTAAACAGTGTAGGAAGAACTGCCTTTGTCAAAATATGCAGCAGAGCAGAGCCCTTCCTGAAGGTTTAGACTTGTGCTTGAGAGGAATGTCTGTCAGGTGCACCTGGTGATATATACAATGTCTTGCTCCAGAGGGGTCAATTAATTCTGTTATGGTTATACATTTACAGTTATTTATAGTAAAAGATCCTAGGGGACTTCCACTCCCTTTCTTCTCCTGGAAACCCAGCTATTGAGTATGTGGCAGTCAAGAGCACTCACTGCTTCAGGCATATTTGCCTTTTGATCAAAAGCAAAGTTGATTGTCCCACTTTTCCCTAAGCCATCCTGCTCTTCAGCTACAAGGCATATGTAAACTAGGAAGAATGCCTTGTTCTTCTCTCCTGCCTCAATATTGACACTGCAGTCCCATGAGGTTAAGGCAAGATTTTCCTCAGAATGTTTCCTGCTCATCTTTCAGAGGAATCCTAATTTGTAATCTGCAAATTCTGCATCAAATGCTTGTCATGATGTTTCTGTACATAATTGTGTTTGGATATAAATCAATAAGTTATTGATTGTTACAATGCAGTAATTGCCAAACATAAATTCATAACACTGGCAGAGATTATGATTTTGTCTTGGCCTTGCCATCACCTGGTCACACAGGTGAACCAACAGCAGGTTGGTTGCACTTGATGCTGTGTGTGGCCAGGACACACAGGACATATCTGTGGTCATGTGAGATCTCTGGAAACCATGCTCACCTGCACTCCAGGCTTGCAAGGATCTGTGCAGCCTGTGAGCCTGGGCAGGAGATTTATTCTCAGGTACGTAGGTGTACCCTGAAGGTTGTAAGTCCTGGATTTTACAGAGAGAAAAGAGGGAAACTTCAAGTTACTGTAATAAAAGATGCACACAAGTAATTCAAGGCAGGACCAGGAAAAAAATTCTTGCTTTAATGGGAGAACTGGTGCATCTTGACAAATCCAAAGTTAGAGATAAGAGAAATAAAGGGAGTTTTTGTAAATGGGAGAATGGTCTGCAACATTCAGAGAACCCTGATGGGACCTCAGAGAGTGCTGCTCAACAGTCAGGAAACGGAAGCAAATGATGTGTAAAATTTATTACATTCTAGATCTCAGCAAACTTGTGAAGTAGAAGACCTGAGGAGCTTGTACTGTAAAGCCACCGTGGTCAGGATTTCTGGAGATGGGCTGAAGTCAGAAGGATTCTGACTATACAATATCCAGGGCACCAATTTAGATTCCCACTTATTTCCAGAGTTGGTAATAGGATTAGAGAGTCTCAAGTATTTGTCTACGATTACTAAAGGGCAGTGAACTATAAAAATCAACATGCTTTCATTTTTTTTAATGAACAATGGTATAAAGTCTCTATTTTTTTCTAACAAAACCTTGCACAATCTCCCAGTTTCCTCTCTACATATTGATTAGAATAATGTAGGTTGAATTCTGCATTTGAAATCATGAATGAGGCTCATCTTTAGTCTTTTAGAACCACATGTATGTTTAAATTACTTATCTGTTGAACTTCCGATGCAGAAGTGAAAAACCTTGCAAAATATAGTACTGTTCCTGGTGTGTTTTTACAGAGGGAAATCCTGGTGGATGTAGAAAACAGAAATCACTAAAATGATCTCACAAAATGGTTTGATCAAAATTTGATCAAATACTAATAGTAGATTCCTTGTAGTATCCTACTAGTTAGGAAACTCTTGGGAAAAAAACCCTTTTTTTCTTGAAGCCATGTAAATATTTGTGACAAAATCATGGTTTCTTCCCATCCCATTCCATTCTTTATAGCCCTTTGCTCTGTGCACATCCACAGATCTCACACATTTTCTATTTTAAGACCAAAAAAGAAGCCCCACAAAAGCACTGAAGATAACATCCCATATAGGAGGGTGCTTTCATTCAGACATTTCAATGGGAGGCATAAATGGAGAGGATATATTAATGTGTGAAGCTGATGATTTGTATCTCCTTAATTGCTTGCAGGATGAAATGGAGAAGGTCACTCCCTGTTGGTAATAGCAGAGCACTTGGATTTTTCATTTTGAGTCTTCCTGGTCAGCCATCCATAGGCTTCCTACTTAATCCTGGACTGCCAATTCCCCAAAGAGGCAACCAGTTTCTCTAAAAGGCTTACAGGAAGGTACAATTTTATGTCTATGAACTTTGTCACAGTCTTGGGTGGGATATGTAAGGGAAATGCACTGTTTTATAAGAAATGTAAACATTATTCAGTCTCATGAAATTTGAGTAATGTGACCAATATGGTGTATCTTTTATTACTTTGCTTTTTTTAAATCTCAGAATGATTCTTAATCTTAAATGATTCATGTACTACATAAACACAGCCAATTCCCATTTTATATTGTGTTTGACTTTATTCTTGAAAGCACTGATCTGTTTTGAAGAGGAATTGCATAATCTAGTAACTTTTGCTACAACATCCCTGATTTATGTAGTCATAACGTGGTGAAATTTAGTTTTATTGGGTTTTTAGTTTTACTCCAAAAATCCAAACAGGCAAGTAAATGTTGGATTATATTTCTTTCTGGTTATCGCCAGAAACATTTTTAGTCAAGCTATATTTCACAAAGAACTTTTTTACATTCACAAATCGGGAGGTATTAGGGAACTGATTAATTGTGACCAAAGTTGTGACTTTAGGTCAGTGACAGCACTCAAGTACAAGCTGAGCGCAAAACTGGCATTTTAGAATAGCTAGCTGTCTAGAAATCAACAATAAAATGCTTTCAGGGGACACCGGAGTGCTGGGAGAGCCTGTTTGACATGTGACAGACTGCAGGACATCACCTGTGCACTGATGCCCGCGGCGAGTGGAGGAATAACTTGTCTGCCGGGGAAGGTGGCGGGCTGGAGAAGGCAGAGAGTCGTAGATTATTACATCAGCGGAATAATTTGGGCAATCCGCCCGGGGGGGACATCCTAAAGCAGACTCACGGGACGTTTCTTTCCGCGTGAACTCGGACCGGGGGAAGGCAGCGTGGGGGCGGGAGCGGCCCCGCGTGCCCCGGCCCCTCCCCGCCCGCCCACTGCGGGGANGCCCCGCGCAGGACACCCTCGTTCGACGGGCACGTCGCGGAGAACCGCCCGGCAGGCACGCGGGTGCGCGGGCTCAGCATACCCCTGACGCGGCTGGGGCCCGAGCCCTGGTGCGCCAAGGTGCAGGGGCGCCGCTGGCACCTGCAGCTGCTGGGCGAAGGACACTCGCACTTCCAGGTGTCGCTGGACGCCCGCACGGCCCGCGTGTGGCTGCGCACCCGCCGCCCGCTGGACCGCGAGGCGCGGGCGCTGTACTCGCTCCGCCTGGGGCTGTGCTGCAAGCGCTGCGCGCCCCAGGGCGCTGCGCCCGTGGAGCTGGCCGCGCTCACCGTGC